>JASVEL010002010.1:0-78613 GCA_032618575.1 Nicotiana noctiflora | reverse complement strand
TAAGCCCAAGGTTTATTGGCCCCTTTGAGGTGTTGAGGCGAGCTGGAGAGGTTGCCTATGAGCTTGCACTACCTCCCAATTTATCAGGAGCCCATCTAGTCTTCCATGTATCGATGCTTCGAAAATACCTTGCTGACTATTCACATGTGTTGGATTTCATTACCATTCGGTTACATGAGAGTTTGGGTTACGGAGAGGAGCCAGTTGCCATTGTTGATAGGCAGGACCGTCAGCTAAGGTCCAAGAGGGTTTCTACAGTAAGAGTCTAGTGGAGGGGCCAACCGATCGAGGAGGAAACTTGGGAGTTCGAGGAGAACATGTAGAGCCGATATCCCCACTTATTCAGCAGTCAAGGTACTTTTTTATATCTGTTCGCGGACGAACGTTGTTTAAGAGGTGGAGGATGTAACGACTCGACTGGACATTTTGCATTTTCAAATCTCGTTCCCTTAAATAATAGTTTTCGCATTTGCTTTAACTAAATTAAGACTTGTGGGGGGCGGGTGGTTCGGAAGTTAGAAGAATTTTGGGCAAGAATAAGCCTAGTTGCTTCTTTAACTCTCCTTAAAAAGACCAAGTTTGACTTCGGTCAATATTTAAGGAAAATGGACTCGAAATCGCAATCCGGCAATTTTTGAGGGTCCGTGGAAAAATATGGGATCTAGGTGTATGCCCGGAATCGAATTCTGAGGTCCCTAGCCCGAGTAATGGAATTTAATGTATAAATTGTTAAGTTTCAAAGATTTAAATAAACTAATAAATTATTGTTTTTATAGGTATCAGGTTTGGATTTCGATTCTGAAACTTGGTACAAGTCTGAAATATCATATAAGACATACCCATAAAGTTTGGTGTCAATCCGAGTAGTTTAAGGGTGTTTTGACCTGTTAGTAGGAAGTTAAGAACTTGAAGTTAATTAAATTGGATCAATTGGTTTGGGGGTCCGATTCTTTGACTTAATAATGTTTTAGGTGTTCCGAAGTTTCGACTAGGTCTGCCTTGTGATTTCAGACTTGTTGATTTGTTCGAGCGGGGCTCGAGAGCCCCAAACATCAAATGGTCGAGGTTTGAGCGAAGTCGAATTTGGAAAGAAACATCTTCTATTTCTTCTGTCAAAACCGCTTCTGGAACTTTTTGACCGCAGAAGCGGCCATTCGACCGCAGAAGCAGAAAGGGAGAAGGGAAGGGGGATCGCAGATGCGGCCTTGGGACCGCAGAAGTGGACCCGCCTATGCGGATAGGCGATCAAAGAAGCGATCTGGTCAACCACCCTGAACCACAGAAGCGGCTAAACGACCATATAAGCGGTCTCCGCAAGTGCAGAAATGAGCCCGCAAAAGCAAAAATCGCTGGGCCGGTGGAGTTCATTTAATACAAACTCTAACCCTTCTCTCACATTTCTTATCCGATTTTGGAGCTTTCAAAGAGAGAGTTTCAACACAACATCACAAGGTAAGTAAACCCCCCCCCCCCCCACACTCTTAACTTAAATACATGAACATTAGGTAGATTTAACACAAAAACATCAAAAAAATCAAAGGTTAGGGCTAGACCTAGGGTTTTGATAAAATTATGATTTAACCACATTAAGCTATGTAATGGACTAAAATTTACATATTAGTAACCCTTAGGTTATAGAGAATAATTTCTTCGAAAAATATCAAAATTCAGGCATGTGGGACCGGGGTCAAAATTTAGCAAACTTGCGGGAAAGGTTAGGGAAATTACTTAATTAGCTTGAATTCAACCTTGTGAGCATTTATTGATTAGTTTTTTTCTTATTTAAATTAGTTGGTGCTTGTTCGGCTTTGAATTGAGCTTGGAGCCTAGTCTTGTAGTTGAAAGAGCGCTTCGGAGATAGGTGAGTCTCCTTTCTAACCTTGTAAGAGGGAATTGTCCCCTTAAGTTTTGTGTTGAATACTTGTTGCTAAATGCGAGGACTACGCACGCGTTGGGTGACAAGAGCTCGTGCGTAGCTACTACTATGTTAGATGTCCGGGTATCTTAGAACCTACATCATGTCTATTAAATATCCGTTATATTAAATTGTTGTCATGAACACCTAGTATGCACCAGACACTTAAAAGGGAGGATACGAGCTTATTTCTATAGTTGATCATATTTGATTTGGCATTTTGACCATTTATGTGTCATGTATGTGAACTTGATATTTTATTTTTACTTGTGGATCGGGGCGATCGCCTCGGTATGAATAGATGCATCTACTGGTGCGTCGTCCACCCTCGGCAAGTGCACATTTATTTTTGTTGATTCTGGCCATCGCCTTGGTATTTATGTGCGCATGTTAATTGTGGAAAAGCTTATATATGCTTCACTTTGCCATTATCTGTCACGACCCTAGTTCACCAATCATGAACATGTCGTGATGGCACCCAGTCCCCACAACTAGGTAAGCCTAACACGCTGCGGAATATACAAGTTATGAACATTAAAGATAAGAAAACAGCGGAATAATATAAATGAGATGTAATCCGTGCCGCTTGGCACATACACCCGTCAAGAACACACTGTATATAACACCACCAATACCCGGAATCCCACGGGTAACACAGACTAAAAGAGGACATACAACTGTAGCTCTATGTATAAGGAGTATCTAACAACGGAATGAAGGAAAAACATCTACTAGCACTAGAATAGAAGGAAGGCCTCCGGATCTGCGGACGTAGCAGATCATACCTCGAGGTCTCCCAAAACGCCGCTGAATCACCTGGTGTGAGCCTGCCCTGATGTACCTGGATCTGCACAACAAAAGTGTGCAGAAGAGTAGCATGAGTACACCACGGCGGTACTCAGTAAGTGCCAAGCCTAACCTCGATGGAGTAGTGACGAGGAAGGTCAGGGCCCTACTGAGAGAAAACAATTACAAGATGATAATAATAATAATAATAATAATAATAATAATAATAATAATAATAATAATAATAATAATAATAATAATAAGCAGTTTAAATGATAAAAATCCTGAAATAACAACAATAAAACGATTACTACAGCCGTCTACAATTAAGTTAACAACAAGTAACAAATTCAATTAACAAGTCCAGGACCTGTGGGAATTGAACCCACAGTCCCATTCTATAATCAACAGTCCAGGAGCTACGGGAATTTAACCCGCAGACCCAATAACGGTATCTCTGGGTCTACGTGAATCGAACCCGCAGTCCACATCTCAATAATATATCAATCTCCGGGAATCGAACCCGCAGTCCACATCTCAATAAATCTCAGGATCTCCGGGAATCGAAACCGCAGTCCACAAACACAACAAATAAAGAAAACACACACAGAAAACATAATATTCTTAACTACAGCTTCGCCGAGGACTAGTGCCAACAATTATCAAGAAATTCAAGTAGGACAATTAGGCAATTAGACAGATAAATCCTACCTAATCATGCTTCCCTAACGAATACCAGGTAAATGTCACAATTTAATAATTAAGAACAGGAATATCACGAATTGGATAATTCAAGTAAGGTGAGTTACAACAATTAGCGCATGTACACGCCCGTCACCTCGCGTACAAGGCATTTAAACCATCACATAATATCCTAGGGGTAAAGATTTACCCACACGAGGTTAGACAAGCCACTTACCTCGACTCCGGTACAAAACCGCTAAGAGACAACTCTCTTGCCGCGAATGTCGGCCTCCACAGGTTGTAGTATCTGATAAAAATCAATAGAATCACATCAAAATAGGCCAATTGGGCATTACCCAATCAAGAACACTCAAAATACACCAAAACCCACAAGTTGCCAAAACCCGACTTTCGGTACGCTTATCGAAAAATCACGAAAATTGTATATTCGGGTTCCTTATCTCAATACGAGTCCGTGCATATAAAATTTATCAAAATCGGACTCCGTTTGCCCATTCAAATCAAAGGGTTTTCTAAAATTTAGGCCTAGGGCTCAAACCCACCTTTAATCTTCCATTTTCAGTGAAATAATCACGGATTTCATGATAAACCAACGAATTAAGGTCAAGAAACTTACCTCCGATGATTTCCCGATGATATCCCAGCGTTTCCCCTTCAATTCCCTCTCTTGGAGCTCAACAATGGCGGTTTTGGTGTGTTAGGCCGCGACCGAAATGTTCTGGACTTAAAGTCACTGCCAGGCCATTTTACTCTACGCGATCGCAGCACTGGGCTTGCGATCGCGATGCACAAAATCATGGCCGGCCTATTTTCCTCTACGCGATCGCGTGGTCCTGGACGCGATCGCAGTGATCAACCTGGCCATTCAACGCGGTCGCATCACCTCGATCGCGATCGCACTATTTTCGATTAACACCCTACGCGATCGCATCCCTCGCATCGCGATCGCGAAGAACAACTCCCAGTTCTCACTCTGCTACCCTACACGATCGCAGACTCAACGTCGCGGTCGCAGAGCTTCCCAAATTCACCCTACGCGATCGCAGACTCCCCCTCGCGATCGCAGAGCCCAATAATTTCCTCGTACGCGATCGCATGTGCAGCTTCGCGATCGCGAAGCACAAAAATTCTCTGCAATATTGCAGCAGAACCAGCAGCGCAATTGGCACCAAAATGGTCCGTTTGGACCCCCGAATTCATCCCGAGGCCCCCCGGACCCCAACAAAAACCACCAACCTACTCCAAAACATGATACGAACTTATTCCAATCATAAAAACACGTCTAACAACATCAAAACCCATAATTCACATCGAATTCAAGCCTAAATTTTCTTAAAACTTTCCGAATTGCACATTCGATCTAAAACCCAACCAAACGACGTCCGAATGACCTGAAAATTTGCGGACATATCCAAAATCACATAACGAAGCTACAGTAGTTGTCGGAATTCCATTCCGACCCTCGGATCAAAATCTCACCTATCGTTCGGATTCGCCAAAATTTCAAACTTCGGCATTTCAAGCCTTATTGAGCTACGGACCTCCAAAATACATTCCGAACGCGCTCCCAACCCCGAAATCTCCTAACGGAGCTAATGGAACCATCGGATTTCCGTTCCGAGATCGTCTTAACACTGTTCCGGCTACGGGCCATTTTCAACTTCTGAAGCTTCTATTTAGGGACTTAGTGTCCCAAAACACTCCGAATTCCAGAACCGACACTCCCGGCAAACCACAATAGCAGAAATGAACTTAGGGGAACAGTTAAGTTGGGGATCGGGGCGTAATTTTCTAAAATGACCGGCCGGGTCGTTACATCTTCCCACACTTAAAGATTCGTTCGTCCTCGAACGAGCATAGAAAACACACCTGGAGTGGTGAAAATATGGGGGTACTGGCTGCGCATATCCTGATCGGTCTCCCAAGTTGCCCCCTCGACTGGCTGACCCCGCCACTGAACCTTTACCGAAGCGATGTCCTTTGACCTTAGCTCTCTGACTTGCCTATCTAATATGGCCACTGGCTCCTCAACATATGACAGATCCTCTTCTAGCTGAACAAAAGTGAGATCCAACCCATGTGACGGGTCACCATGGTATCTCCGAAGCGTAGAGACATGAAATACGGGATGGACTCCGGCTAGGCTGGGAGGTAAGGCCAACTCATAAGCAACCTCCCCCAACATGCCTCAAAATCTCAAAAGGGCCAATAAATCTATGACTCGGTTGAGCACATTAGCCTGATATATCTGAAGGTATTCCCTCTTGTTTAAACAATTAAGTCTTAGAGCCTAATTCCAACATCCGAAAATTCTATGTCAGGCTTGTTTTCATCAAGAGATCACTCAATATTCCTCAAACGCCGTCCTCAAACATGACTGCATAACTTTGCTGGATTCTTACCTTGCAACACAAAATCCACAGGACCACGATAATATTTTATGATCAAATTAGCCAAAAATTCAATGAATCAAATGCTCCCATTGCACCTCATGATCTACATAGGTCTCGTTCCAACTTTTACAATACTGACACGATGGAAGAGATGTGTCGATATCCATAACCAGCTACTGAGTCAACAATTCATTGGGTCTATACTCCTGACAAGATCCATTACCTTGCCCTAAACCAGAGGATGATCCTTTCCTCTATAATATACTTCATATATTCAATTTGCACTGATCCCAAATCACATATTCTCATCTCACCCAGTACGAACTGCTTAGGCGATAAGCCACATCAGACATAATCAAAAGTCCCACAAGATGACACAATGTGCTAGTAATCCACTAATTCGTACGTGATATAAAGGAAGGCGAACACTAGAGAGAACTATTCAACTCTCACATAAACATGGACCTCCTCAGAAAATAGGAAACAGAACACATGAAAGCAATTATAGACACTGAAATAAACATCACACTGTTGCGTCGTGCAACCCGATCCCAACAATATGACCATGGCGGCGTGCCACCCGATCCCAACAATATAACTATGGCGGCGTGCCACCCGATCCCAACAATATAACCATGGCGGCGTGCCACCCGATCCCAACAATATAAAACTCACACAAGGAGTCATATGTCGAGATGAATAGCTCGTCACATCAAAATTCTGAATATCGATCATAAGCACACTAAGGTGCATGATATCAGACACAATGAAACATATAGCGCTATAGGCTACAAACTCAAGCACAACCGAGGTGCGATATAAGATCTGAGTCTCAAGAGCCATCATGCTCATATAACATCACCGATGAGCAGAACCCCAACACATAATGAACTTACCAAGCCGTCTCACACTCATACGGTGCAATATATCTTTACATGAATTAACTAACCGCGAAAATAAGACCGCGACTAACCCTCCATAAAGGGCGCATTACTGGAAGAAACATAACTGGCCTGACGCAAGGCTCACTTCCACATTTAAATCTATCCACCGACCTTAAGTCTATCCTGGTCATGCCAAGCTAATTCAATAGTATTTCACAGGTCTATAACCCAATAAGCAGAGTGCCCTCCAGGCATAAATTCTCAAATGGATGATATCACCAAAATCCTTATACTTGGTTTAAAATTCTAACCAATCAAGTGGCTGCAAGTCACACCTATACAATCTTCTTGTGGGTCAATCTCCCACCATCTTCCGAATAATTAAACAGGCCTGCACATTCAACCCACCGGCTGCACTAACACTAAAAAGCGATCAGGGGTCCCTAACCGGGATGCAAAGCCTTTCTCACAGAATACCAATCTCAAGTGATACTGACGTTAATACGCATCTTACTCAAAATACTGAAACTCCTTTCCTGCTCATCCGAGCTCTTTATATCACATTCATTGACCAAACCGTGACCTTGGTCCTTACTTCAAATTTCATACTACTCACTGCACCTCACGTGTCGATATATGATAGACGCAATTTCCATCACAACTCTAGAACTGACGATAGGCTAATACTTCGTCACATAAGACCTTCCATTTACTCATTTCAGGAAAACTATAGCAACACACGGCGAGTTCTCATAACCGTTGAATATGCCAATCTCTAAGTAGTGATCCAAGCCACCATAACCCTTTCCAAGATCTGTCTACTCATAATAGGCCCTAATAGAAGAATACTTCAGAGTAACATCAATCACTACGGCCGATAAGCCTCAAATGCACCGCCACAAATCACATGCATAACTCGATCACGTTACATGAACCGATCATTGACACCAATATGCTAACTCAACTTTGGCTAATCAATCTACTTCCTTCCAGTTAATCCTGGATTGCCTTAGAAATGTTAATATCTCCCTTCAACACCTAACTTATTCCAACCGCACTCACCCCGAGTGACCTTAAATCATGAGGTCATGCTATCTCAAGAACGACGACCATTTCATGTCTCTCAAATGCTACACCACAAATCATAACATCATAGAACATTTTGTGCCTTTCTTCATAAGTTGCTTCAAAAATTTGACTCCCAACTGTACTTATAGTCTCAGAATTATCAAACGCCACACTTTACCTCTTGAATTCACTAGGACCGCTATTGAGAGCCATCCGGTCCTGACTTGCCCCAGTACGCAACCAACTCTACTAAATCTTATAACATATGAATACCCTCTCAATAAAGCCCCCAGTGGAACCACTTCATTCGCAACTTGCACCTATACGAGGCGTAAATCATGAATCTTCCCTCAAGTTTTAACATGAGCCAGTAAGGCTAACCATAACATGCATTTAACAATACATATACTCAAATTACCACACATGGTCTTGTCCCGTGGCTGCAATAACCCATTAATACGCTAGTATCCAGAATTCATGCAGGTAATTAACTATGCGACCTAAATTATAAGCGGTGAGACTCTCCCACTAGCTCAAAGCCACTATTACACAACTCTCGAACACATTAGAAACATTCGCTCAAGTCATCTACTCTTATTCAACTGCAATTCACTTGATCCTACGAATATAATCACCTGTGCCCTATTAGCACTCTGACCCCATAGGGTATGACCTCATTCCAATTAAACCAACATCATCCCGCTCCATGCACCGAGCATTCTCTACCAATGACATCTTAAAACATACTATGATTCTCACACGCCTACGAAGCACCATGTAGCCTTTGTCGAATATTTCTCTGCTGATAACAAAATGTTGAGTTTATTAGGGACACAGTAACATCAAAAGTCCCAACATCATACCATACGAACCCCAACTCTTGCCCATCCATAAGTTTTCAAGAACTTTTTGAATAGCACATAAATACATCGCATGCCAAATCTGATATGACACATGACCCATCATTTGATCGTTGATAGTGAAATCCTTTCACTTGGCACGAAGCCTTACGATACATCTTGCTAATCCGTGACAATAGCCTTTATCATTTGTACATCTTCATCATAAGACAGCCTAAGACATTCGTTTGGTACATGTCCTTCTTAAGATAGTTAAACTCATTTCCCCCAGTATCTCTGTTGGCTGAATCCTTCGCTAAATCGATAGCTCATGTGAACCATATAGTCTTTATTACCATCAACTATCTTTAGATCTATATCCACCTTGTGATTCTATCATTACCGTGAGGATTAGACAGTTAAGTAAACCTTCTCAAGACCCTACTTATCAACCGAATGTCAGAACCTAGTGCACCCCCATGTGCACAATTGAAGATCTCTACATTCTCTAGCATTATCGATATGGATGACACGCGGTAATAATGGTTGAGAAAATTCTTGACTCCCTTGAAATCCTTCTGCAGCGTCACGAACCGTCGGCGCATACTTAATACCGAGCGCGAAATTTCAATACACGAGTGGATGCAAAAGAACATATGACATAGGCTCCAACTGAATAATGGCGCACGATAAGGAATTCAAAGAATTGAAGAGTTTCCTAAACAGTTACATAGCCTCTCGTAGATAAATACAGACATCTCTGTATCGATCAGCAAGACTCTAAGTAACCGGTCCGTGTCCCGTGACTCCTATAAACTTAGAGCTCTGATACCAACTTGTCACGACCCTAGTTCACCAATCGTGAAACTGTCATGATGGCACCCAGTCCCCACGACTAGGTAAGCCTAACACGTTGCGGAATATACAAGTTATGAACATTAAAGATAAGAAAACAGTGGAATAATATAAATGAGATGTAATCCGTGCCACTTGGCACATACACCCATCAAGAACACACTGTATATAACACCACCAAGACCCGGAATCCCACGGGTAATACAGACTAAAAGAGGATATACAACTGTAGCTCTATGTATAAGGATTATCTAACAACGGAATAAACGAAAAACATCTACTAGCCCTAGAATAGAAGGAAGGCCTCCGGATCCGCGGACGTAGCAGATCATACCTCGAGGTCTCCCAAAACGCTGCTGAATCACCTGGTGTGAGCCCGTCCTGATGTACCTGGATATGCACAACAAAAGTGTGCAGAAGAGTAGCATGAGTACACCACGGTGGTACTCAGTAAGTGCCAAGTCTAACCTCGATGGAGTAGTGACGAGGAAAGGCCAGGGCCCTACTGAGAGAAAACAATTACAAGATGATAATAATAATAATAATAATAATAATAATAATAATAATAATAATAATAATAATAATAATAAGCAGTTTAAATGACAATAATTCCGAAATAACAACAATGAAACGATTACTACAGCCGCCTACAATTAAATCAACAACAAGTAGCAAATTCAATTAACAAGTCCAGGACCTGGGGGAATTGAACCCACAGTCCCATTGACAGTACCCATGGGTCTTCGGGAATCGAACCCTCAGCCCATGTCTCAGTAAATCTCAGGATCTCCGGGAATCGAACCCGCAGTCCACTTCTCAATAAATCTCAGGATCTCCGGGGATCGAACCCGCGGTCCACATCTCAATAAATCTCAGGATCTCCGGGAATCGAACCCGCAATCCACAAACATAAGAAATAAAGAAAACGCACACAGAAAACATAATATGCTTAACTACAACTTCACCAAGGACTAGTGCCAACAATTATCAAGAAGTTCAAGTAGGACAATTAGGCAATTAGACAGATAAATCCTACCTAATCATGCTTCCCTAACGAATACCAGGTAAATGTCACAATTTAATAATTAAGAACAGGAATATCACGAATTGGATAATTCAAGTAAGGTTAGTTACAACAACTAGCGCATGTACACGCCCGTCACCTCGCGTACAAGGCATTTAAACCATCACATAATATCCTAGGGGTAAAGATTCCCCCACACGAGGTTAGACAAGCCACTTACCTCGACTCCGGTACAAAACCGTTAAGAGACAACTCTCTTGCCGCGAATGTCGGCCTCCACAGGTGTAGTATCTGATAAAAATCAATAGAATCACATCAAAATAGGCCAATTGGGCATTACCCAATCAAGACAACTCAAAATACACCAAAACCCACAAGTTGCCAAAACCCGACTTTCGGTACGCTTATCGAAAAATCACGAAAATTGTATATTCGGGTTCCTTATCTCAATACGAGTCCGTGCATATAAAATTTATCAAAATCGGACTCCGTTTGCCCATTCAAATCAAAGGTTTTTCTAAAATTTAGGCCTAGGGATCAAACCCACCTTTGATCTTTCATTTTCAGTGAAATAATCATGGATTTCATGATAAACCAACGCATTAAGGTCAAGAAACTTACCCCCGGTGATTTCCCGATGATATCCCAGCATTTCCCCTTCAATTCCCTCTCTTGGAGCTCAAAAATGGCGGTTTTGGTGTGTTAGGCCGCGACTGAAATGTTTTGGACTTAAAGTCACTGCCAGGCCAGTTTACTCTACGCGATCGCAGCACTGGGCTTGCGATCGCGATGCACAAAATCATGGCCGGCCTATTTTCCTCTACGCGATCGCGTAGTCTTGGACGCGATCGCAGTGATCAACCTGGCCATTCAACGCGATCGCATCACCTCGACCGCGATCGCACTATTTTTTGATTAACACCCTACGCGATCGCATCCCTCGCATTGCGATCGCGAAGAACAACTCCTAGTTCTCACTCCGCTACCCTACGCGATCGCAGACTCAACCTCGCGATCGCAGAGCTTCCCAAATTCACCCTACGCAATCGCAGACTCCCCCTCGCGATCGCAGAGCCCAATAATTTCCTCTTATGCGATCACATGAGCAGCTTCGTGATCGCGAAGCACAAAAATTCTCTGCAATATTGCAGCAGAACCAGCAGTGCAATTGGCACCAAAATAGTCCGTTTGGACCCCCGAATTCATCCCGAGGCCCCCGGGACCCCAACGAAAACCACCAACCTACTCCAAAACATGATACGAACTTATTCCAATCATAAAAACACGTCTAACAACATAAAAACCCATAATTCACATCGAATTCAAGCCTAAATTTTCTTAAAACTTTCCGAATTGCACATTCGATCTAACTTTAAAGCTCTCATTTAGGGACTAAGTGTCCCAAAATGCTCCAAATTTCAGAACCGACTCTCCCAGCAAACCACAATAGCAGAAATGAACTTAGGGAAACAGTTAAATTGGGGATTGGGGCGTAATTTTCTAAAACGACCGGCCGGATCGTTACATTATCTCACTTGATTAATTATAAACTTGACGTTGTAATATTCTTGACTTATACTAAATGCTATAACCTGTCACTTCTTGTAAAATCCCATGTTTGATCATGCCATATTCACACTTATGTTTATATATATTATTTGACCTTAGTAAGTATCGAGTCGACCTCTCGTCTCTACTTCTTCAAGAATAGACGGGATACTTACTGAGTACACGTTGTTTATATACTCATGCTACACTTCTGTACTTAAATGTACAGGGTTTGAGGCAGGTGGATCCGGACCACTCGGGTACGTATCAGTGGGCACTTTCCGGGACTTCTACGATAAACTGCCTTCTTTCTCATGCCAATCTGCAGCTAAAGGAGTCGTTTCCCGTATTTATGATTTTCTGTCTATTTTGATTCAGATAGTAGGACAGTATTTTGTATTTTTTTTGTGTATACTCTACTTGTCATCCGCAGCTAGTGACACCGAATTCTAGCACACACTGTAGAAAATATTCATTTTTTGGATTTGTATGACTATGTCAGTACTTATTGATTTTGCTAATTTTCTTCATTTAATTGAAAAACGTTAGTATATCTGGTTTGGTTAAACTAAAAATAGAGATTTAATCATAATTCTGCAGTTGGCTGGCCTAACTATTATGTTAGGCGCCATCATGACCTATTTAGAAAAAATGGGTTGTGACAGGAAAAATAATCATAAACTCAAGTATTGAAGCTTAGGTAGCTTACCGGAACGATAACCTTCGATCTCCCCTTGAAATTTACTGTCCTAGATCAATTCATGTCTTCAAAAAATGGAGAACTCAGCAAAAATTCGCAAAGGAAACATTATAAACTTTCTGACCCGGGGATTTCGCACCTGAGGTCCACCTACTGCTTTTGCGGTTGCGCTTCTGCGGTCTAACACACCGCATCTCAGGTTCTCATTTAAAACCCTAGGGTCGTATCTGCGGTGGCTAACTTGTACCTGCGCCATTGCAAGTGCGTCCAAACATCCGCTTCTGCGGCTCTTCATATCTCACCTCATGGCCGCTTCTGCGGCTTGCCTCCGCATCTGCGGGAGTCATACCTACGGCCTCCCAACCGCAAATGCGGTTATGACAGCAGCCATAAACTTCAGCTACAACTCCAAATTTCTAATCTTTATGTTAACCATCCGAAATCACCCCGAGGGCCCGGGGACCTCAACCAAAAGCACAAACAAGTTATATACCACTATACAAACTTATACTAATCCTTAAAACACCTAAAACAACATCGAAACATCGAGTTAACAATGGATTCAAGCCTAAGAACTCCAAAAACTCTCAATTTATGCTTTCGATCAAAAAGCCTATCAAACCTCGTCTGAATGACCTGAAATTTTTCACACACTTCACAACTAACACAACGAACCTACTCCAACTTTCGAAATTCCATACCGACACCTATATCATAATTTCAATGTCGAACCAGAAACTTCAAAAATTTAACTTTCAGCATTTCAAGCCTATATAAGCTACGGACCTCCAAAACATAATCCGAATACGCTCCTAAACCCGTAATCACCTAATGGAGCTAACAAAATCAACGGAATTCCATTCTGAGGTTGTCTTCACACTGTTCCAATTACGGTCCAAATTCTAAAAATTAAACGCTCATTTAGGGAGTAAGTTCCCAAAACTATCCAAAACTTCAAATAAATCCTCCCAGCAACTCACAACAGTAGAAACAAACATGGGTACAGTTAATAGGGGATCAGGACATTGAAACTTTTAAAACGACCAGTCGAGTTATAAAATCATATATCAATCTTGTTGTTTTTCCTTATTTTTCTAGAAGTAGACGCCAATGGGGGATGGGTATGTGTAGTGTTATTTTTTGCGTATTAATTAAATACTTTCTTTTTGTGTTTGGTTTATTCTTTCAAAAGTTTCGCCCATTGAAATTCCTATTCTTCTTTTGTTGCTATAAAATCTTATATGATTAAAAAAAATGTGTATATTAAAATTGGTAGCAGTGTATGATGTAGCATATAGTCAATGAATAACTGATCTCAATATTCTCAACATAAAAAATAGATATAGATGTAAGTACATTATTATTTTAAAAAAATAATTTGAACTTATAATTTCATAAGTGCAATGGGTACGCAATCGTAAGAACTAAATGTTGAACCGGCTAAATTTATATTTTGGATCCACCTTTTCTAGATAGTATCATGCCAAAATTCTGGGTCCACCTCTGCTTAGGCGGTCATAAATAATATATATTCAATTTCTAAGTAACACATAAACGATCTATACTTTCACCAAGATCTCTCACTTTATTAAGTAAATGATTCTGGTAATAACTAATAAGCAATTAACTGGAAATTACTTGTGCGGTCATAAATAATACGTGTGCGCTTTCTAAGTAACACATAAGCGACCTATAGTTTCACCAGGATCTCATTTTATTATTAAATGATCATGGTAATAACTAATAGGAAATTTTACCACCTATAGAATAGGTTAGTACCCTATTTATAACATATAAATAGCTTTTTAAGATTTTACATAATATAATAACCTTTTTATTTTGTAGCAAAAAATTTAAATTTAATACTTTCCTATATTTAAGCCTTATTAGATGGTATATTTTTCTCTCACCAATTTATGGTATAACTCCCGTTTTTGTGAAATGACGCCGCTTAATACAGCTTAATATACCTAAATACATATTTACCTTCCCATGATTTGCGCTGAAACGTTACTTTTTTCCGCTTAATACAGCTTAATACACCTAAATACAGATCATGATTTACAAGAATCCCTGTTTGTGCGGCGTCATTTCATGTTGTATTATTGAATACAATTCGTTTAATACACACATCATAAAATAACTTAAAACATATCTATATCACGTAATATAGAAAATGATTTCTATTTATTGCTAATTAGGTCTTAACGAATGCCTTTTCTGAAAAATTCCCTAACTAATAAGTGATCAATCAAAGATTACCTAGACGATTATAAATAATAGATGACGCGGTTTCTATATAACATATATACATTTATGATTTCATCAGATCTTCCACTTTATAAAAAATTTGACCGTGATAAGATGTAGTAATAAGCAATCACCAAAACTTAATCATAAATAATACACTGGCCATTTTTATCTATATTATATTAAAAGCACGAATGTCTTTAGCTAAATATCGTTCGTATTTTTATCCTTTAAAAATAGAGTTCACACTGAACAATATAGTAATTTAAATATTTTTCTAATATGTAGGAATGATCATTTAATTATTTTCCTAATTACTGGAATATGATATCATCTATAATTCTGAATATTTACTTTTTCCATATTTAGGATTTTACAAGCAATTAAAATTTATTTCATATAGATTTCCTTATTTAAAGCCATTAATCAAACTATAATATATATTTTTCCTTCAAACTTAGAAATTATATTTGGACTACCTTTTTTTCGTCCAATTAGCACTACGATGAAGCTACTAAAAATAGGCACAAAGCTACATATAATACAAAAGTAAAATACTCTTTATATTAACCAAAACGAATAGGAACATCGAATAACTAAAAAAATTAAGGAACAATAATTGTAAAACATATTGTCAATTGAATTTTCTCTTGAAATTTTAAGTGATATTACAAAATTATTTTTCGACAAGTTTGTCTAAATATTATATTTTTACATGTTACAACTCAATTTTAAAATTATATTTTTAATGTTTGATTTAGTTTTTTACAATTTTTTGGAGGCGATTTTCCTACTAATGTATTTTGCAATATGACATATTTTGGGAATTTAGATTCTAAATTAAAATCAATGGTTTAAATTTTAATCATACATTAATATTTTTTAATATTAATAAAATTGAAAAGAATAATCGAATAGAAAAAAATATTAATTTATTTCATTTCTAACTATCAATATTCAATTTAGGTAAATAAATATGCAACATCAACCATGGAATAAGTTATAATTTATGCATATTATAAAAGAGTTGTAATCTTATTTTTATCGTTTGATAAGTGCAAGTACTTTTATTTTGTACTCATGAAAAGAATTTTGTGTTATTAAATTTAATATTTAATATTTAATTCCATAATATTTTTAAATTTTATCATGTGAATTTTGTTTCGTTATAAAAAAAATAAAACAAGAGAGGTGGTCGTAATTCTCAAACTTCTATTGAAGTTTGTGTTACAAGGAAAATCTAAGCGGAAAGTTTTCAAAATTATCCCAAACTGTGATTAAAGCTAAATCTTAAAACCTGGGATGAGCTAACATTAAGCTTTTGAAAACATATTTTCCTTAGTATTCAGAATAAATAATTAAATTAGCTAAGTAGTAAAAGAATGTAGTGCAATTATTTTCCTAAAATTATCATAAAAGAAAAACTATTTCCAGATAGAAAATACTATTAGAATATATGAAAGAATAAGAAATAGCGTAAAATTAGATATTGTGTATTAAGAGTCAAATCAATAAAAATGCAAACTTGAAATAATAAAAATGAAACAATAAAAGTCAAATTATATTCTATATGATTTGTCATTAGTTTTTTTTTTGTAGACATTCCCATAGATTGAACTCCCAATATTTTTTCCAACGTATTTAGTTGTTTGTTGTAAAATATTAATTTAATATTAATCATCTTTAGACTTTAGTCATATGTACCTTTTGTTCTAAGATCCATAAGGCAAATCTATCATGCCTAAATCTCATAAGGACCAAGAAATTATATTTTTAATTTGTGTTATTTGCAAAAAGTATTTTATGTTACTTTTTTCGATATTAGATACAAAACTAATAACAGTTTTTATAAGATATTTCACATATATGTGATGCATAATTTATTCTTTTATTGAACTAAGTATAGTGAGATTAACATTCTATCAATTTTACGAACTTATTTTGTGTCTTAAATATTTTGCTCAACTTTTTTTTTAATTTTAAGTCGATATATTTATTGATATAAAAAACATACGCTTTATAACAAGCGCAAAATGCATACCCTAAGACTAGTATAACAATATAGGAAATAATAAATAATCCTAATATCACTCTGCACTCCTCGCAATTACATCATTTATCATCCACCATTACATCAAAGGAATCCTAAATCCTTTGCTTGTTTACTAAGTGGGCTGTCACAACCCAAATTCGATCGTGATGGCGCCCAACACTAAAGCTAGGCAAGCCAAACCAACAACTGTTTTCAATTAGAAAATCAGTCCCAAAAGGACCAACTCAAGAAGAATATATGAGTCAATAGATACTCCAATAATAATAGTATGAATAAATACTAAGAAGTGTGAATAACGAAATAACACTCCCAAAAGATCTGGGGTCACGAGACTAGAGCCTCTAAACAAAACTGAATAGTCATAGAAATACTGAATGAAATACTCAAGTCTGAAACATATAGTAATAATTGAATGGAAAGAGAAGCTAGGTTCTGTGAACGCCGGCAGTTACCTCAGCAACTTGAAATAACTCTGATATAAGCTGGAGTGCTCGTCTAGCCCTCATGTGTACCTAAATCTGCACACAAATGTGCAGGGAGTAGGGGTGAGTACAAAGTACTCAGTGAGTAAAAAGTATATAATAATAGCTGAAAGCATGAAATCCACAGAATACCACAAAGCAAAGCTATATTACAGTCTGGTACCTATCACGAACTAACAACAACAACAAAAAATCACAACTAGCACAGATAATCTACAGATAAAATGGAATGCAATGCACATGACCGCTACAGCGTGTAGCCCGATCCGTTTAACGTCGACGGCGCTCACTAGTGGTATGTACAGACTCCGGAGGGGCTCCTTCAGCCCAAGCGCAATATCATATCATCTATTGCGGCGTGCAACCCGATCCTTATATCTTCTGCTACGGCGTGCAGTCCGATCCATCCTCAGTCCACAACATGCATATGAGTCACACAACAGTTCAAATTATTTATTTTCCAGGTTCCAGTTAATTAATGATGAAAATACTTAAATTTTATTTAATTTTCCAAGAAAATGATACTTAGCATTTCATAATAGTAATTTCAAACCAGGACTGAGATCAGTGATTAAGCAAACCAAACTATCACATATATATATATATCCCTTAGGGATACTACAGGTCGGCACAAGGCCCTAAACATGCTTACATCCCACAAATATATCTAACACAATGTGCGTTTTAACCGTATATAACAATTTATTCATATCCGGGATAGACCAAGTCTCAATCCCCAGTCATAATCAATCCCGCACCTACCATGGGGTGCGAGCCACGCCCTACTAGCGTCACAATGTGCTAAGCCGGAGTTTCGAACCCTCAAGCTACCATATACACTAACTACTCGCCTCTAGCCGGCCGTGGACTCGTCCGCGATACCTTTTCCCTTCAAATTTGCTGACTCGTGCGTCGAATCTAGTCAAAAACACAATAAAAACATAAATATGGGTCAAAGAAACATAACCCAATCAAAATTACTCGAAAAACGCAACAATTCACGAAGTTGGTATAACCCGATCCCTGAGCCCACTTCTCGAAAAATTTCAAAAATCATACCAACGGATTCCTTGTCTCGCCACGAGTCCGTGCATATAAGATTTATCGAAATCGGAGTTGGAATGGCCTTTCAACACCCAAACATTCGTTTTCATGATTTAGGCCCTAGTTCTTCACAAATTTTACCCAATTTCAGGAATTTTGGTGTTGATTCTAGCATAAAATCATGTTTTTGAGTCAAGAAACTTACCTCCAGCGATTATCCATTGATTTCTCTCTTAAAAATCGCCTCAGAAGCTTCTTCCCGTTCCAAAATTGGAAGACAACTCGACCTGCTCATTATAGGTATACTATTCACGCGTTTTACTGTTCCCAATGGATTCCTTGTGAACGTATAATGAATTTAGGCTTTTGAATCACTCCGTTTGACCTTGTAATGAAGAAGATATGTAGGTTTTAAGATTTGCAAATAGTGCAGGTTTTTAATATGCCATCAGGGGCAGTTTCGTCGTTAACTTGAAAATCTGGGCGATCTTAGTAAAATGGCCATAAAATCCTCATACGATGTCCAAATTCGATGGTTCTTTTTGCTACGGGTCCGTAATTACGATATGTATCTAATTCTTCATTCAAAACAGTAATCGGAGCTCATTTATTCAATATGATATCATTTATGCTTGAAGAAACAATGTCGAAGCATAAGAAAAACGAGCACAATGCAACCCAAACCTATCCGAAACTCACCCGAGCTCCTCGGGACCGCATACGAACATATTAACATATCACATATGATCACGCAAACTTAGTTTCACTCTCAAATCACCAAAACTAACATCAAAACACCAAATTTACATCGGATTCAAGCCTAAGTTCTTCTAAAACTTCCAAAACTTGCATTTGATCTAAAACCCGACCTAAACACCTCCGAATGACTTGAAACTTTGCATTCATATCCAAAATCACCTAACGGAGCTACTGCAACTCTCAAAATTCCATTCCGACCCTCGGATCAAAATCTCACCTACCATCCGGAATTCGCCAAAATCCAACCTTAGCCAATTCAAGCCTAATTCTACATCGGACTTCCAAATTCAATTCCGGTTGCTCTCCTAAGTCATAAATCATCCCCCAAAACTAGTCAAATAATCAGAAATCCATTCCAAGTCTTCTAACTTATAAGTCAACATTCGTTTGACTTTTCCAAACTATCCTTCTCATAAAGAGACCAATTGCCTCATTTCTAACCAAATTCTATCCGAATTACTTCAAATTGTCCAAACACATATAATGAAACATATAGAAGCATAAAGTAGGGAAAATAGGGTAGTAACTCCCGTAACGACAGGTCAGGCCGTTACATTCTTCCCAACTTAAACAAATGCTTGTCCTCAAGCGTATCGAGAGTTGCCATAGAAGCCAACCAGTAGATGAATGATCTTACCAACCATATACCCAGGGTGATCCCTCATCACCCTATCCCGCATAGCACCGATAACACAATATAGCCAAACTTTCACAATTCATTTAATCTATAAACCAATATATACAACCACGTCGCACTTTCCGAAAGGCATACACCAGATCAGAAATTCACATCTGAATGAGTAAGCCCGAACCAGCTGTAATACCCATACTTTCACCCTCAGGTGAAAACATATGATATACCGCCTAAACCAAACACTTTGAATCATAACTTCTATTCATAGCAGTTGTCCCCAGCAACCAATTACTGGCAGAGAACCTCTTATTAGCTAAAGCCTTATTTCCACACTTTCCTATACTGCTAACGATGAATGCAACACGCTATAAATCGTAATCATCTCTCAGATCAACCACTCATGAAACCACTTCCCTTAACTGATATCACAACAGATTTACGGTCAAGCCTCGATATTATCATCCTAACAAGCTGAGATCAAATCTATCTATATTCATTAATGAACCCCACGATCACCTCGAATCCAACACGACTCTGATAATATGATACCTCAAGCTCATCAATGCCATTACAATACAAGACTGAGACCCCGTCTCACATCATAGAAATAGAATGCCTGAATCAACTCTGAAAGGTCATAACTCCCGTAGCCTCACTACAATACGAGGTCCTATCCCAACACCGTTACACCTGAAGCACATCAAGCCACTATGCTCAAGATCAACAACCACGCATATTTGATGTCTGAAACTAATGCAATTCATTACACCTACGGTGAAACAGAGAACATGCAACACACCACCCGATAGACCATAACCAATGCTCCATACACTAAGAAACACTCAATTACTCTTCCCGTTTGACTTTCTCTATGAATTCTCAATGGAACTGCACCACATGTGCCCATAACTAACAAATCACAATGTCTCACAACATAAATAAATAAAAACTCATAGCTTTCCTCAGATTGCTAACAAACTCAATGCGTAGCCATATCGGCCTGCCAACGAACTCAGTACCAAGAAGCCAGCAAATGTTTCTCCAACTTCTATAACTCCTGCCAAAGGCACCAAATAATACTGATAATCCACAATATCACCAGGTTACATGCCACGCCATACGAAACGCATCCAAAAAGTCCCTTAATACGGAATGGTATCAATGATAGCAGCCTCTACACTGACATCAGTGAGCACGTGATTTTTGCCCTAGATGAAAACTACTCCCAAAAATTCAAAAAAAAAATACTTTTGTGATGTTTGCAATTTTCGTGGATTTTAGTTATTTTTCTTTTATTGTCAGTATTTGTGTGTTCGTGTTTATATGTCTAAATTATCTAAAAATACAAAAAATATATTGCATTTGTATATAAAATTCATGTTCGCAATTTAGAGTAATTATGTTTGTTTTACAAAAATGAAAAAATAACAAAAAATATGTATTTTTTGCATTTCTAGTATTTAATATCCCAATTGTGTGATTGATATTTAATTGTGTATGTTAATTATTAGTATAACTTAATTAGTATTCTTATAAATTAATTTGATTTTGTCATGTATTTTAGAATTTTTGTTTTTAATAAATTAGGAATTAAGATTAAAAGAGAAAAAGGAATTTGATTGGACAAGTTTTTCCCCTGGTTCAACCCAAAACCCGGTGGAACCCGTCTCAAAAACTCGCCTCGTTACCCCAAACGACGCCGTTTCGCACCCATTTGATCACAGCTGTTGGAATTTTATCATCCAACGGCTCACATTATTAATACCATTTTAATATCCCAAATACCCCTCAAACCCTCATTCACCCGTTCAGTCTCCAAACCCTCTCTTCTCCTTCCTTATCACTATGACCAAACACCCACAAACCCTAATAGCGCCGCCCCTCACCTTGCCTGAAAATCCGGCGGCAACGACGCCGCCGGCCACCAATTTTACACCTCAGAATCCACACAGTCTCCTCTTCTCAAATCCAAACCCCTGTCCTTGAATCTTAGCCGTTATGGTCAAATATTAGATCGAAGTTTGACCTTAAAACCTTCAAGCCCCAATCCCGACCCCCAAGAACTCCCGACGAATTTTAAGCTTGTTTGAGGACCTTTTGAGGTTTCAATGGGCTTTAGTCGAAGTATTCTCAATTGAGAACGCTCGATTAAATCCCGTTTGGCCTCAAAAGTTTCAAGTTCAAAACGGTTCAAGTCCGGTTGTTCTGATTTTTCACTTTCAAGGTATTCTTTCTTCTCTTTTCTCCTATCTTTGTTTGCTTATTAGTTTTAAGTCGTGTTTGTTATTTTACCCTTCTCGATTTTCTGCCTTCCCCCCTCAAAGACCCTTTATTTAGTCAATTATTTTTCTGTTTTGCTTATTTGATTGTGTATGTTGTAGAATACATATTCGCTTCGATTAGCGTCGTCGAATAATTAGATTCGTATTTTTCTGTTTATGTCCGAAAACCATGAATTACTGGCATTATTCGTCGATTTGTTGTTTGTCAATTCTCACGTGTTGTGATCGATTTAATGAATGTCATTTAATTTCGTAGGTTTGTTGTTTGAAATTCCGGATAGTGATTAGCGTTATTGGATTGAATTGGGGTGCTGTTGATTTGAAACTGAAATAAATGTTAAGCTTAGGATGAATTGGTATAGCTGTAGAAACTCATAGGTTTTTAAGCTCGAAATCAGAGTGAACACGAGGCTACATAGCATATAATTTCAGGCTTATCAACATAGGATTAATACATGTTAACAATCAAGGGGTTTAGTTTAAGAGATTGGAATCTGAAATTGTCCAATTGAGTGGTTTGCAATGTTGAATATTACTACCACTATGCTATTGGATTGTTTAATAAAAAAGGAACAATTAGTGCAAAAATACACCCTGTAAAACACCTTTAGAGGCAGAAAAAACAGAGGAAACATGGGATGTCCTTATTAATAAGATAGAATAATAAAAAAGTGGGATAATGGAGTAGGAGGGTCCTGGTTCTAGTGTTTAAAAATCAGAGGGTGATGGGAGAAAAGGTAATTTTTTTAAGTTGTAAGTGCTTTTAAGAGCTGGAAAAGGGGTAAGACTTTGGGTATAAAAGAAGAGACTACGGACACTTTGAGAGGACACTCGAGAGAAAGGAAAAAACAGGGATACAGACATTGAAAACACACTTGAGCACACTGGAAAAAACACACACAGAGGAGAATACACTGAAAATAGAGAAAGAGGAATACACTGGGGAAAAATACATATAGAGAGTATTCTGAAATTAAAGGGGAGTTTGAGAGTTTAAAATTCTGGGAGAAATATTGAAGAGAGCATTGTTTATTTGAAGCTTTCTTTCTGTTTCATTGATTTCATTTTTTCTTCTGATTTGGGTTCACAATATTAGTCTTAAGGTAGTGTGGAGATAACTTTAAAAAATCAGTTTTGAGTGGTTACTGTTTCATTGACATTCTAGCAGTGCTTTACTGGTTTTATCAACGTTTTTGTCTGGTCTCAAGTTCTGTTAGATTGGCTTCCTTTAGTTTCTGGGTTTTGGTCGAAGTCTATACTTGTTTTAAAACTGGTTTTCGAGCTTCTAGAATCTTGTTGTGTTGATGTTTGTTTATTGTCAAGCTGTTACTGATCTCTCCTTTCTTCATTTCTGTTATCGAATTCCAGGTACACATTCGGACTGTCTCAATGTAGATTCTGATATTCAACAATGAAATGAATTTGAAGTTTCTATTGCATCTTCATCATTCCATCAATCTCATTATGTCTTAAATGATTTTCCATGAGTTAGTTAACTGTACCTTATAATTAAACTGTGAGTTGTATGGCCGGACTGTTTCGGTCTGTAACCTTTGGTTATCTAGCCTTGTTTTTTTGTATAGTATTATTAATCAGTACTGCACTTCACTTGCTGTTTGATCGGTGTTTGTACATTTGGTTGAAATTTAGCCTGAAAAGAAATGAATATTTCAAGTCTGCTTTTCATAAGACCCGTGTGTTAGTTTTGGTATGAGATTAATTTGTTTAATCTTGTAGATTTATCTTGAAAGCTTATTGCAACTAAAATTAAGCTTGGGTTCTTGAGATTGTCTACTAATTAGGTATTGTTATTATTAGATGTGTGTGGAAGTATGTTAATGTCTTAGAAGATTAGCTTATCTTATGGTTATAGTGATTATCCAACGAAGGCAATTGTCACAACAGAGTATTGATTTATTTTGTGTCATATTCGAGCTGATTGTTCGAGAGAAGTGATTTTAGTCAGTTTGTTGCTCACTTGGTCCTTTGTTTTTTAAAAAAAAAATAGCAAACTGGTTGGAAGAACCCTAATATTTATACACGTGATAAAATTTGGATATTAGGATGGATGAATCTGATGTCCGTATAAGAATCCATATATTGAAGAAAGATAGTATTTGAATAACTTCTTCATAAAAATGGCTTGGAAATGAATGAACAAAAGAGCACAGATAATATTTCTTTTGAGTGATTATGAGCATTGGTGTTAATGATATGGTTTGGCAAAACAATAATGAAAAGTGAGGTGTTTGGCGTTTTGTTTTCTTAAAAAAATAAGTTTGGAATCGAGATGCGTCGCGCCAAGTAAAATCACAAATTATGTGGCCCTTTTTAATTATTTACTTAAAGTACTTAGAACTCGAGGCATGCTATTTAGCTAATTTTCATGACCCTCGTATTAGACTCATAATTTAGATCTAACAAATTGATAAATACTCATCGTTTTGCTTTACGTCCGATTTAGATTAGTACTACGATTATATATACGTTCGCGTAATATAATTGTAAATTTAACTCTAAAAAAAAGAATTTGGAGTATGCGTTCGCGCAATTTCAATCAATCACTTCTTAATACTAAAATGGGTTACGAGCTATTAATTAATTTTAGTAATTTGAGGCGTGCCATTCACTATTAAAATCACATATGGCCTTCGTGTAAATTTCACAATCTAGATGTAAAAAGGAATAATATTTCGTACAAAATCCTTCAGTTTTTTTTTTTAAAATATTAAGTATTATTATGTATACGTTCGCGTAACATAATTACATTTTTTATATGCGTTAGAGTAAATTTGACTAAACTATTTCTTAATAAATAAACAAAACGATATTAATTGTGGACACGTTCGCGTGACATAATTTGACGCGTCAAAAAGAATGAGTATACTTTCGTGTAATTTAATTCTTTAAATTACGAATAATTCAAGTAATTAAAAGCGGTAAAAAGATAAATGCATGTAGGTTCTAAAAATCAGTAATTAAAATAAGCCAAGTATGATCAAAGCGACCGTGCTAGAACCACGGAATTCGGGAATGCCTAACACCTTCTCCCGGGTTAACAGAATTCCTTATCTGGATTTTTGGTTCGCGGACTGTTAATTAGAGTCAAACCTTTCCTCAATTCAGGATTCAAACCGGTGACTTGGGACACCATAAATCTCCCAAGTGGCGACTCCTGAATCTCTTAATAAATGAATCCCGTTGATTGTCCTTTAATTGGAAAAAACTCCCTTTTATACCACCGCGCACTTGCGGGTAAGCGGCGTAAAAAGGAGGTGTGATAGCTCTGGAGACTCCACTGGGGACTATTAACCCAGAACCACTGGTTCAGTGTTAGAAATACGAGCTTAGAATGATCGTTATATTTGGCTTTATTTATTATTATCTGATTTTATTATATGATGGAGTTTAAATGTGCAAAATGATATTTTATCGCTTTGATATTTTTTGAACTGTATATATATAAACTGTGCCGAAACCATACTTCTTTCCGAGTCTTCAAAAAAATGGTGCATACGTTCGCGTAGCCCGCCTTTTGAAAAATTATTCCAAATAGAGTGAGTGTCGGGCAAGTGATAAGGCCGGGCAGACTTTAGTGCTCCCGTTACGTCACCCCCCTCCTCAGCCCCAGTTGTCCACTCGGGTAAGCCAGGTCTAGAACAATAAACCCAGGTTTTAAACCTAGAATAAAAAAGCCTCATGCCGGATCCCTAGTAGGAACGTTTGTTTGCATCATGTTGCATTTGACTTAGGGGACTCAACACAGGGGTTGGGTCCGTCTAGACAGGCAACTTTAAATGAAAAGACCATCATGTTGCATCTTATTTCTTTTATGCATTTATTTGCTTCAGACTTGCGTGCTGACCGAATTTTTTTTTTAATAATTGAGGAAAATGAAAAAAATGGAATTTGTTAGCTTCGATATAGTTTGTTTTTTTTAACTAATTAAAAAGAAAAAAAAGCGTTTTTTTTATTTTTTATTTTTAAAAAATGTGGGATTATTTCTTAAAATTAAATAAATAAAAAAGGGGTTTAGTTTTTTTTTTTATAAAAAATAATAATAATAAAAAATATAGTCTGTTTCATTTACAAATGTGGCTTATTTTATTTTAACCGAACAACACTGGTTTGATTCTCACCGGATGTGAGATACGTAGGCAACCTTTATCAGGTCCACCCTCCCCTTTTTGCAAGAATAGCAAAAAATTGTCGAAATTAATTTTTGTCGTAAATAAGTTGAGTAATGCCTTTTTCAACAACAGTCGAATGTTTCCAAAAGGGACGCCGGAAGGTCAACTCTTCATAACGGCCAGTTTTTGGGTCATTTGGTAGATTGTTTTTGGTCGATTGACCCTCACAACCTTATAATCTTCGTCCCCGAGGCGCTGAAAGGCCGTGTTTGCAATACCGGGTCTTTTGTTTTAATTCGAAAAATAAAAAGAAAAATATCAAAATTTTAATTTTGTCATAAATAAGTCAAGTGATGCCGCTTTTACCAAAAATAGTCGAATGTTCCCGAGAGGGACGTAGAAATGCTGATTTTTCATAAACGATCACTTTTGGTTATTTTTAGGATCTTTGGTCAATTAGCTAAACACAACCTTAAAATCTTCGTCCCCGAGGTGCTGAAAGGTCGTGTTTGCAAAACCGTGTCTTTTATTTTAATTTGAAAAAGAATCAGTGGCAAGTAAATGCTTGAATTTTTTGTCAAAATAAGCCAAGCTAGTTTCGGCGAAGCCGTATAGCATCTTTCAGTTGTCGAAAAGCTATCTTCGTAAAAGGATGGACAAGTTTGTAAAGAAATCCTTTCCGGCCTAAAAATTCATATGGAGTTGAGAAATGGCCACGTTTGCAGAAATAACCATTTGGTTGAAATTGGCAAACAGGGAAGGAATCCGCTAGTTTTTTTTCTTAATTTATATTTCTTTTGATTAGATCATATGGTGTTTGATTTTCAAGTTTGTAAGTATTTCTTTTCATCAAAATCTGTTAGTATGGCTAGTTTTTAAAACTTTGTAATCAAGTTTGTTTTATTGTGAAAATTAAAAATTCCTGTAAAAAAATGTTTTATTATTATTGTCCTTTCATTTGACGAATTACGCAAGGTCTGATTCATGCGGGGTCATGATACGTAGGCAATCTCCATAAGATTCGACCACAACTAAAAAGAAAAAAATAATAATTAAAAAAAATATAAAAAAGAGTGAAAAAAAAAGAAGAAGAAGAAGAAGATGTTGTTAATAAGGGGAACCGAATGAGTCAATTTCTAACATATTTTGTTTTGAATTGTTGATAAAATAAAGGTGGTTGGTTGTGGTACCTCTTCCCTGCAAAAACAGAGGCAAAAGAGGATGGCAGAGAATCTCAAGACCGAGTGGGTTGGTACTGTACCCGACAACAACTGGTTAAACGGAACCATGGGTTGGTAGAAGAAGTGAAAATATTGAGACAACATGTGGCAGACATGTATCATGCATGGATGGTCGGCAAAGCACCACCCTCGCCACCACCTAGCTTCTTGGACTTTGTCTTTACCCATACGCTGAACCCAAGACCAGATGATCCCCCACATTCTCCATATATACCCGCCTATCACAGTTTTTCCAGCCACCCGAATAGCTCTGTCACTCGTCCTCCAGCTATGTTTTCCCAATGCTACTCCCGTCCCCAACACCACTACTCTCCCCGAGGCACCCAAAATCATGCATCACCATCCTGGTACCCCAACCACAATGAACCACCATATGCTCCACATCCACAAGTGTCTTGCCCACCCCCACAAGTCTACCGGAACCCTCCTAGTTTAGGTTTCTGGTCCAATCGAACATTTAAGAACGAGAGGTTGCAAAGAAAGAAAATATTTACTCCTGTCACGACCCGGATTTTCCCCCAACATCGGGATCGTGATGACGCCTACTCGTGGTAGCTAGGCAAGCCACTGTATTTATACCATCCTGTTTTTAACACAATTTTAATTAAATAAATGCGGAATACTTTATCGAAATGGATATAACAAATCACAGAGTGAAAATTATACTGAAATCCTCTACCCAAGACGTGGAGTCACCAACTCACAAACTACTATGGAATACTACACATAAAAGTCTGAAGGAAATATAACATAATACTGTTTGTCTCGAAACAAAGAGACTACAGCTAATAACATAAATGAAGAAAGAGACGCCGGGCCTGCGGACGTCTGCAAGCTACCTCGGTCTCAAATATGATTAACTCCCACGCAATCTACTTACTGCTGTTGCTGCTCCTGATCGTAACCTGGACCTGTGCAAAAACGCACAGAAGTGTAGCATCAGCACAACCGACCCCATGTGCTGGTAAGTGCCTGGCCTATCCCGGCGAAGTAGTGACAAGCCTAGGACCAGACACTCACATACACATAAACCTGTGCAATTCAATATATATATGTGTACCACAAAATAACAAGAAATAATCAAGTAATAACACAATAAGAAATATCTTAAAGAATTTAACAACTAACCACAGTTAATAATTTCACAAAGAAAACAAAGTATAATGTAAACACGAATAATATCACTTCAAGAAATAACAAGCAATTGCACGGCATCACCCTTCGTGCTTTTACTCTCATCCTCACCAAATAAACAAATAAAGTACACGGCATCACCCTTCGTGCTTTTACTCTCATCCTCACCAAATAAACAAATAAAGTACACGGCATCACCCTTCGTGCTTTTACTCTCATCCTCACCAAATAAACAAATAAAGTACACGGCATCACCCTTCGTGCTTTTACTCTCATCCTCACATCCATAGTACGGCATGATCCTTCGTACATGGTTCAATAACAGGGCACGGCATGATCCTTCGTGCATAATCAATAAATAAACATGGCACGGCATTAACCTTCGTGCATAAATAAATAAACATGGCACGGCATCACCCTTCGTGCATTATCACTCTTCCTCACCCAAATAACAATCACAAGTTAAGGGCAGAGAAAGAAACAACAATTCATAAATCGTCCCATCAAGGGCAATCAATAATTATCTTCACAACAAGTCCCAACAAGGGAGAACAATAACGATTCACATGTAATATATCTCAAAATATCATTTTTCCAACGACTCACGGTCATACTAGACGCCAATGTATGGATGCTCGTCACCACAGCCCATACACCGCACTCGATCACAAAACACATAACACATAATCCTATTCCCTCAAGCTAGGATAGAACAAACACTTACCTCGAATACTTATGAACAATCCAATTCGTGGAAATGTCTTTTCTTTCAATTTGGCTCCAATCCAACCGTATCTATACACAATTGATTTAATATCATCAATTCTACTCCACAAACTAATTCTTAATACCAAATAACACTTTTACAACATTCTGCCATGAATAGTGAATTTCAACCCCGGCCCACATGGTCGGAATTCGGGGTTAGGACCAAAATCCGGTTACCCATCCCCCCACGAGTTCATGTATATAATTTGTTTCAAAATCGGACCTCAATTCGAGGTCCAATTCCCCAATTTATGAAAAACCCTATTTTCTAACAAAAACAAGAATTTTACCATGAAAACATTTGATTTCTAATGAAAAACATGTTTAATGATGTTAGGGATTGAAAGAATTAAGTAAAAAGTGACTTACAATCGATTTGATGAAGAAGAAATCCTTGAAGAATCGCAAATGGGTGTTTTGGTTTTGTAAAAATGTGAAGAAATGACCGAAACCCGTGTTCTTCAGGTCTCTGTGTTCGCATTTGCGAACATGGGTTCGCAATTGCGAACCCCGACCAATTTCTGGAGTTTGAAAAATAAGCTAAGGGTGTAAAGTTCGCATTTGCGAACATTTGTTCGCATTTGCGAACAGTTCGCATTTGCGAACTAATGTTCGCATTTGCGAACACATGCTGCATAAGGCATTGTTCGCATTTGCGAACAATGGTTCGCATTTGCGAACCAAGGCAGCACTGGGGACCTTCGCAAATGCGAACAATTGTTCGCATTTGCGAACAAGGCTGGCTTCGCATTTGCGATCAAAGTTCGCATTTGCGAGCCTTGCCTTACACAGTCCCCTTCGCAATTGCGAGAAATTCTTCGCAATTGCGAAGCCAACAGCTGGGTGAAATGCGAGAAATACTTCGCAATTGCGAAGCCAACAGCTGGGTGAAAAACCAGCAGTTCAAAAATTCAGAATTTCATCTAACGGCCTATCAAATCCTTACCCGAGCCCCCCGGGCTCCAAATCAAACATGTACACAACCTCAAAAACACATTATGGACTTGTTCGTGCGATCATATCGCCAATATCACTTCGTTTTAATCAAATCGAGTCTCAAACTCATGATTTTCATACTTTTGATTTTCAAAACTTCTTAACTTGGAACTCAAGGTCCAAAACATCTCAAACGACATCCAAATGTCACCAAACTTTACGGAAATCACATATATAATATTTAAGACTTGTACCGGGCGTCGGAACCAAAATACGAGCCCGATACCAAGGTCTATTAATTTATTTCCTTTAATAATTGCATCAAAAACAATTTCACATAAAAATTCATAACTTGGGCTCTAGGCCTCAGAATTCGACTCCGGACACATGTCCAAGTCCCATATTTTTCTACGGACCTCTCGGGACCATCCAATCTCGGGTCCGGATCCGTTTACCAAAAATGTTGACCAAAGTCAACCATATCAATATTAATATCAAAATTTTTCTACTTTTTCACATATTTCACATATTTCAACATAAATCTTTTCCAACTTTGTGCCCGGACTGTGCACGCAAATCGAGGCAACTAAAAATGAGGTTTTCAAGACCTCAAAAGCTCGGAATGATTAAATAAACAAGTGATGACCCTTTGGGTCGTCACAATCTCCACCTCTAAAACAACCGTTCGTCCTCGAACGGACAAAAGAAAGAAGTACCTGAGTCAGGAAACAAGTGTGGGTAGCGGCTCCGCATATCAGACTCGGACTCCCAGGTCGATGCCTCAGGAGGCTGACCTCTCCACTGAACACGCACAGAAGGATAACTCTTCGACCTCAACTGTCGAACCTGCCGGTCTAGGATGGGTACCGCTCCTCCTCGTAAGATAGATCATTGTCCAATTGGACAGTACTGAAGTCTAACACATGTGTGGGATCGTCGTGGTATCTCCGAAGCATAGATACATGAAAAACCTGGATGCACGGCTGATAAGCTAGGCGGCAAAGCTAATCTGTAAGCCACCCCTCCCACTCTGTCTAGAATCTCAAATGGACCAATATACCTAGGGCTGAGCTTGCCTTTCTTCCCAAACCTCATCACGCCCTTCATAGGCGACACTCGGAGCAATACTCGTTCCCCAACCATGAAATCTACATCTCGAACCTTACGATCTGCATAAGTCTTCTGCCTGGACTGAGCTGAACGCAATCTCTCCTGAATAGTCTTGACCTTATCTAAGGCCTCCTGAACTAGATCTGTACCCAACAACCGAGCCTCTCCCGGTTCAAACCATCCAACTGGTGATCGACATCGCCTACCATATAACGCCTCATAAGGAGCCATCTCGATGCTAGATTGGTAACTGTTATTGTAGGCGAACTCTACTAATGGCAGAAACTGGTCCCACGAGCCTCCGAAATCAATAACACAGGCTCGAAGCACGTCCTCTAGAATCCGAATAGTCCTCTCGGACTGGCCATCCATCTGAGGATGAAATGCTGTACTCAACTGAACTTGGGTGCCTAACTCCTGCTGGACCGCTCTCCAGAACCGCTAGGTAAACTGCGTTCCCCGATCAAAGATAATAGATACTGGCACCCCATGGAGACGAACAATCTCCCTAATGTAAACCTCCGCTAACCTCTCCGACGAGTAGGAGACAGACACTGGAATAAAGTGTGCTGACTTGGTCAGCCTATCAACAATGACCCAAATAGCATCAAATTTCCTCCGAGTCAAAGGAAGTCCAGTAACGAAGTCCATAGTGATCCGCTCCCATTTCCATTCGGGAATTTCAATCCTCTGGAATACACCACCAGGTCTCCGGTGCTCATATTTCACCTGCTGACAATTTAGACACCGAGCGACATACGTAACGATATCTTTCTTCATTCTGCGCCACCAATAGTGTTGCCGTAAGTCCTGGTACATCTTCGCGGCACCTGGGTGAATAGAATACCGCGAACTGTGGGCCTCTGCTAAGATCAACTCTCGAATTCCTTCGACATCGGGCACACAAACTCGACCCTGCAATTTCAATACTCCATCATCATCTAGATTTACCTGTGTGGCACCTCCCCGCTGTACTGTATCTCTCAACTCACGCAAATGAGGATCATCAAATTGCCTTTCACGGATGCGCTCTAATAATGAAGAACGAGCGACCGTGCAGGCTAACACCCTGCTAGGCTCAGAAATGTCTAATCTCACGAACCGGTTGGCTAAGGCCTGGACATCTAGAGCTAATGGTCTCTGATTGACCGGAATATATGCAAGACTACCCATGCCGGCATACTTTCTACTCAATGCATCGGCCACCACATTGGCCTTACCTGGGGTGATATAATATAGTAACATCATAGTCTTTTAGCAACTCTAACCATCTCTGCTGTCGTAGATTCAACTCCTTCTGTTTGAACAAATACCGTAAGCTTTTGTGATCGGTGTACACCTCACATGTCACACCATATAGATAATGCCTCCGCTTGATCAAACATGAACCACTGCTGCTAATTCAAGATCATGAACCGGATAATTCTTCTCATGTATCTTTAATCGCCTCGAAGCATAAGCGATAACCTTACCATCCCGCATCAATACCGCTCCAAGCCCCGTACGAGATGCGTCACAATAAACTGTATAAGGCCCTGTACCTGTAGGTAGTACCAACACCGGTGCGGTGGTCAAGGCGTCTTGAGCTTTCGAAAGCTCGCCTCACACTCCTCTCGACCACCGAAACCGGACACCCTTCTCGGGTCAACCTCGGTCATCGGGCCGCAATAGAAGAAAACCCCTCTACAAAACGACGGTAGTAACTCGCTAATCCCAAGAAACTCCGTATCTCGGCCACCGAAGCCGGTCGAGGCCAATCTTGAGACCGCCTCAACCTTCTTTGGGTCTACCCGAATACCCTCCACGTATACAATGTGACCCAGAAATGCTACCGAACTCAACCTGAACTCACATTTTGAAAATTTGGCATATAGCCGATTATCCTTCAGAGTCTGAAGAACCACTCTGAGGTGCTGCTCGTGCTCTTCCTGGCCGCGGGAGTATACCAGGATGTCATCTATGAAGACTATCACGAACAGATCTAAGTAAGGCCTGAATACCCGATTCATCAACTCCATGAATGCTGCTGGGGCATTGGTCAACCCGAAGGACATGACCAAGAACTCATAATGCCCATATCTAGAGCGAAAGGCTGTCTTAGGAATGTCAGCCGCCCTGATCTTCAGCTGATGGTAGCCCGACCTCAAGTCTATCTTAGAGAATACCCTCGCTCCCTGGAGCTGGTCAAACAAATCATCAATCCTCGGCAAGTGGATATTTATTTTTGATAGTCACCTTGTTTAACTGCCGGTAATCAATACACATCCGCATCGAGCCATCCTTCTTCTTTACAAATAATACAGGTGCTCCCCAGGGGGAAACACTGGGCCTGATAAAACCCTTCTCAAGAAGGTCCTGCAACTGATCTTTCAACTCCTTTAACTCCGCGGGGCCATACGATAGGGTGGAATAGAGATGGGCTAAGTGCCCGGTGCCAGATCAATACAAAAATCAATATCCCTGTCGGGTGGCATGCCCGGCAGGTCTGAAGGAAAAACCTCAGGAAACTCCCGTGCAATAGGGACTGAATCAATGGAAGGAACTTCTGCACTGGAATCACGAACATAAGCCAAATAAGCTAAACACCCCTTCTCGACCATACGTCGAGCCTTAACATAAGAAATAACAGTGCGAACAGAGTGGCTTGAGGTACCCTTCCACTCTAATCGGGGTGATTCCGGCAAGGCTAAGGTGACAGTCTTAGCATGACAATCAAGAATAGCATGGTATGGGGACAACCAGTCCATCCCCAATATGACATCAAAATCTACCATATCCAAGAGCAACAGATCAACACGGGTCTCAAGGCCCCCAAATATAACTACGCACGAACGATGCACCCGATCGACTACAATAGAGTCACCCACTGGCGTAGCCACATAAACTGGAATATCCAGAGCATAGCTGGGCACAGCCAAATACGGTGCGAAGTAGGAAGACACATAGGAATAGGTAGATCCAGTGTCAAATAATACTGAAGCACCTCTGTCACACACAAGAATAGTACCTGTAATCACAGCATCTGATGCCTCTGCCTCTGGCCTGGCTGGTAAAGCATAGAATCGGGGATCCGCACCTCCCCTCTGAGCTGCGTCTCTAGGACGACCATCAACTGGCTGACCTCTACCTCTCGCTGGACGGTCTCCACCTCTACGGTCTCGACCTCCACCTCTATAATCCCTACCCCCGCCTCTGGCCGGCTGGGCAGGCTGAGGGTCAGCTGGGGCCTGAATCATAGGACGAGGACCTCGCTGCTGAGAGTTGCCCGCTGCTATAGGGCAATTCCCGATAAAATGACCTGGGTCGCCACAACCGTAGCAACTCTTAGACTGATAGGGCTGCTGGCCCTGACGACCTGAATGGCCTCTACGAACGCTCTGAAGAGGCTGAGCACTAATAGGAGACTGGTCTGAATAATACCCCCGAGAACCACGATCACCCGATCCACCCTGTGAAGCCTGAAGGGCGGAATGAAAAGGCCTGGAAGACTGGCCTCTATCAAAGGATTCTCTGCTACCAGAGGAAGAACCACCAAATCTACCTGTATGACGAGGCCTCTTATCCGAAGAATAACCGCCTCCCCTAGCAAGAGCCATCTCAACTCTGCGTGCTGCATCGGCTGCCTCCTGAAATGATATGTCACTCCCCACGCCCATAGCCATCTGGAGTCTAATCGGCTGATTAAGCCCATCTATAAATCTGCGGACCCTCTCCCGCTCCGTGGGAAGTATCACCACCGCATGACGAGCCAAGTCGATAAATCTCGTCTCATACTGTGTAACTGTCATAGTGCCCTGATGGAGGCGCTCAAACTGCCTCCGAAGTACATCCCGCTGAGTAGCAGGGAGAAACTTCTCCATAAACAGTTCCGCAAACTGGTCCCATGATAGAGCTGGGGACCCTGCTGGTCGAGTCAGGCAATAATCTCTCCACCAAGTCTTGGCGAATCCTGCAAGTCTGAAGGTACAGAAATCAACTCCGTTTGTCTCCACGATCCCCATAGTCTTGAGAATCTCATGGCAACTGAATAAAAAGTCCTGAGGATCCTCTGATGCGGCTCCACCGAATGTAGTGGTAAATAGCTTGGAGAACCGATCAAGCCTCCATAACGAATCAGAAGTCATGGCCGTTCCATCACCGGCATGAGCTGTGGTACCTGACTGAGTGGCCACAGCTGGCTGAATTACTGGTGCCTGAGGCTGAGGAGCTACTGGCTCCGGAGTATGAGCAATAGGAGTCTGGGCCCCTCCTCCAGCCTGAGAAGTAGCTGGGGCAACTGATAATAGACCCGCTCTGGAAATGCTATCCATAAATCCCGCTATTCTGACCAAAGCATCCCGGAGATCCGGGGAAATCAAAGCCTCTCCTGGGACCTGAGCTGGGCCCGCTGGAGCTGCTGGAACCGGAACCTCCTCATCAATCTCAATATGAGGCTCCACCTCTGGGGTAGCTGCCTGGGGCTGAGCTCTACCCCTACCACGGCCTCTAGTACGGCCTCGACCCCTGCCCCTCACAGGAGCTGTCTGGGGCTCAGGCTGCTGGTCAGCGGACGAAGAAGTGCGTGTCCTTACCATCTGCGAAAGGACAGAATAGAAATTCAATCAGTAATTGAGGAACAAGTCGCACGACAAGAAAGAACAAATGAGAGACTCTTTCCTAACTCAATAGACTCTGGAGGACAAGTACGGACGTCTCCGTACCTACCTCTCAAACTCTACTAAGCTTGTTCGTGAGTGGTGAGACCTATGTAACCTAGAGCTCTGATACCAACTTGTCACGACCCGGATTTTCCCCCAACATCGGGATCGTGATGGCGCCTACTCGTGGTAGCTAGGCAAGCCACTGTATTTATACCATCCTGTTTTTAACACAATTTTAATTAAATAAATGCGGAATACTTTATCGAAATGGATATAACAAATCACAGAGTGAAAATTATACTGAAATCCTCTACCCAAGACGTGGAGTCACCAACTCACAAACTACTATGGAATACTACACATAAAAGTCTGAAGGAAATATAACATAATACTGTTTGTCTCGAAACAAAGAGACTACAGCTAATAACATAAATGAAGAAAGAGACGCCGGGCCTGCGGACGTCTGCAAGCTACCTCGGTCTCAAATATGATTAACTCCCACGCAATCTACTTACTGCTGCTGCTGCTCCTGATCGTAACCTGGACCTGTGCAAAAACGCACAGAAGTGTAGCATCAGCACAACCGACCCCATGTGCTGGTAAGTGCCTGGCCTATCCCGGCGAAGTAGTGACAAGCCTAGGACCAGACACTCACATAAACCCGTGCAATTCAATATATATATGTGTACCACAAAATAACAAGAAATAATCAAGTAATAACACAATAAGGAGTATCTTAAAGAATCTTAACAACTAACCACAGTTAATAATTTCACAAAGAAAACAAAGTATAATGTAAACACGAATAATATCACTTCAAGAAATAACAAGCAATTGCACGGCATCACCCTTCGTGCTTTTACTCTCATCCTCACCAAATAAACAAATAAAGTACACGGCATCACCCTTCGTGCTTTTACTCTCATCCTCACCAAATAAACAAATAAAGTACACGGCATCACCCTTCGTGCTTTTACTCTCATCCTCACCAAATAAACAAATAAAGTACACGGCATCACCCTTCGTGCTTTTACTCTCATCCTCACATCCATAGTACGGCATGATCCTTCGTACATGGTTCAATAACAGGGCACGGCATGATCCTTCGTGCATAATCAATAAATAAACATGGCACGGCATTAACCTTCGTGCATAAATAAATAAACATGGCACGGCATCACCCTTCGTGCATTATCACTCTTCCTCACCCAAATAACAATCACAATTAAGGGCAAAGAAAGAAACAGCAATTCATAAATCGTCCCATCAAGGGCAATCAATAATTATCTTCACAACAAGTCCCAACAAGGGAGAACAATAACGATTCACATGTAATATATCTCAAAATATTATTTTTCCAACGACTCACGGTCATACTAGACGCCAATGTATGGATGCTCGTCACCACAGCCCATACACCGCACTCGATCACAAAACACATAACACATAATCCTATTCCCTCAAGCTAGGATAGAACAAACACTTACCTCGAATACTTATGAACAATCCAATTCGTGGAAATGTCTTTTCTTTCAATTTGGCTCCAATCCAACCGTATCTATACACAATTGATTTAATATCATCAATTCTACTCCACAAACTAATTCTTAATACCAAATAACACTTTTACAACATTTTGCCATGAATAGTAAATTTCAACCCCGGGCCCACATGGTCGGAATTCGGGGTTAGGACCAAAATCCGGTTACCCATCTCCCCACGAGTTCATGTATATAATTTGTTTCAAAATCGGACCTCAATTCGAGGTCCAATTCCTCAATTTATGAAAAACCCTATTTTCTAACAAAAACAAGAATTTTACCATGAAAACATTTGATTTCTAATGAAAAACATGTTTAATGATGTTAGGGATTGAAAGAATTAAGTAAAAAGTGACTTACAATCGATTTGATGAAGAAGAAATCCTTGAAGAATCGCAAATGGGTGTTTTGGTTTTGTAAAAATGTGAAGAAATGACCGAAACCCGTGTTCTTCAGGTCTCTGTGTTCGCATTTGCGAACATGGGTTCGCAATTGCGAACCCCGACCAATTTCTGGAGTTTGAAAAATAAGCTAAGGGTGGAAAGTTCGCATTTGCGAACATTTGTTCGCATTTACGAACAGTTCGCATTTGCGAACTAATGTTCGCATTTGCGAACACATGCTGTACAAGGCATTGTTCGCATTTGCGAACAATGGTTCGCATTTGCGAACCAAGGCAGCACTGGGGACCTTCGCATTTGCGAACAATGGTTCGCATTTGCGAACCAAGGCAGCACTGGGGACCTTCGCAAATGCGAACAATTGTTCGCATTTGCGAACAAGGCTGGGCCAAAGGGGGCTTCGCATTTGCGATGGATGTTCGCATTTGCGAGCCTGTCCCCTTCGCAATTGCGAGAAATACTTCGCAATTGCGAAGCCAACAGCTGGGTGAAAAACCAGCAGTTCAAAAATTCAGAATTTCATCTAACGGCCTATCAAATCCTTACCCGAGCCCCCCGGGCTCCAAATCAAACATGTACACAACCTCAAAAACACATTATGGACTTGTTCGTGCGATCATATCGCCAATATCACTTCGTTTTAATCAAATCGAGTCTCAAACTCATGATTTTCATACTTTTGATTTTCAAAACTTCTTAACTTGGAACTCAAGGTCCAAAACATCTCAAACGACATCCAAATGTCACCAAACTTTACAGAAATCACATATATAATATTTAAGACTTGTACCGGCGTCGGAACCAAAATACGAGCCCGATACCAATGTCTATCAATTTATTTCCTTTAATAATTGCATCAAAAACAATTTCACATAAAAATTCATAACTTGGGCTCTAGGCCTCAGAATTCGACTCCGGACACATGTCCAAGTCCCATATTTTTCTACGGACCTCTCGGGACCATCCAATCTCGGGTCCGGATCCGTTTACCAAAAATGTTGACCAAAGTCAACCATATCAATATTAATATCAAAATTTTTCTACTTTTTCACATATTTCACATATTTCAACATAAATCTTTTCCAACTTTGTGCCCGGACTGTGCACGCAAATCGAGGCAACTAAAAATGAGGTTTTCAAGACCTCAAAAGCTCGGAATGATTAAATAAACAAGTGATGACCCTTTGGGTCGTCACAACTCCATTGGGAGAATCATACGCCAGTTTGTTCCAGAGGCTAAGGAAATTGGGCATGTTGAAATCGATTAAGATAAAAATGCTGAATCCTCTTCCGAATAAGTTTAATCTTTTTCAAAGGTGCACATACTGTTCAGATGCCCTGGGGCACGATATAGAGACATGTTGGAGTCTAAAGAATGCAATTCAAAAGCTTATTGATACATGCAACATTGTCGTGCCGAATCCAAATTCAACAAACACTGGCCAAAGTCCCTCTCTAGTACATAACGGGACGCGTATGGCAGGAATGATTGATCGTAAAAATAAGCCGGCAGAGGTAACCTAGAAGCCGTTTGCTCAAAATAACGTGACAAAGATTTGTGAAAATTCCAATAATCTTGGTGTGAAATTCAGTGGCTAAGACGCTTCGCTTGGTAATTGGGAGGAGTTTTGGTGGTTTATATTGTTGTCATTTCTGTTGTCCGGGTTATTTTCAGGGTTGTAATCCGGATTTTGTCTTTTGGTCAAACCCTCTAATCCTTATATTTTTGTCATAATAGTTTGCTTAGTTTTGTCAAGTTCCATTTCAGGGTTGTACTTTGTTTTGTTTTGCTTGTTTTGTTATTGAACCATTTCGCCGTTAGTTTAGTGAAAATTTCGGTCTTCTGTTACCCCCAATCATCTTCTTTGTTTAGTTATTTTATCTTTATATTTGTCATTTGTTCGAATGCCGATTCTAGTGACATGGCATCCGCACATAATTTTGGCCTAATATTAAAAGTTAATCATGAAGCCATTGGGAAGCGATCGAGATATTTAAAATAGAAGATGTTTGAGATTATTTGGAACCCAAGTCATGTGAAACTGCGGCATGTAAAACACAAAGAAAACCTTAAAGGTAAGTTGGCCATGATGACGTAGGGGTCGCTCGTGATACTGAAATAAGAGTCTCGTCCAGTAATTCTTTAAAATGACTAATGGACAGGCGAATGGGCAGATATGGTTACCAATCCTAGAACAATCAGAAGATATAGTGAATATCTAATTGTATTGTTTGCACTTGGCATGTTTTGAAGATTGGAATGACGAAGGCATTTTTGTTTGCTACCCAAACACTTTATCCTTCGTTAACCCTTTGAGCCTTATGTATTTTCTTTCATATCCCTCATTCGGACTCAGTAGCAAAGAAACACATAGAAAAAGAAGAGAAAAGAAGAAAACAAGAAAAGCAAGAAGAGAAAAGAAGAAAACAAGAAAAGCAAAAAGAGAAAAGAAAATAAAGAAAAGCAAAAAGAGAAAAGAAAAAAAATAATAACAAAAAATAACAAAAAGAAAAAAAAAAGAAAAATGAATGAAAAGGAGAAATAGAACAACAAGGAAAAGGAACTACGTTTGACCTGATTCCTCAAAGAGGATATGTAGGCGCCTCACGGCTCGGTCATAGTGTAAATAAAACTAAAAAATGCCCAAGCAAGAAATTGCGGCAAATAATTGTGTTTATTTTAATTAATTCTGGGTCCGAAGGTTGTAAATTGTTAATCCAAAGTTGAGTTTGTTTTGAGCCTTTAATACCCTTTCTTTCTAACCCTATCCAAATCCCACATTACGGTCCAAAGAAAGACCTTTCGATCAGTCTTCAAAAGAGGCCAAGTCAGGCAAATGCGAGAGTCTCATCAGAACATAACACTCTGATTCCCAACAGAAAAGACTCTAATCTCGAGCAGAAGAAATATAAGAGAGTCTTAGCGGTAACACCCAGAACCCCAGCTGAGAAGTAACACAAATGAGAGAGTGTTATCGGTGAAAACCTTCACAGGCACCATAAGGCGATGAAAGCTTGAGAGAAAAAACAAAATGAGAGAGGCATGATAGTGAAAACCTTTCTGGCACTACAAGTCGAATAAAGATTGAGAATAATATGGAAATCACCAGATAGAAATCTTGAAAGACGATTGACGATGGAGGATAGCCCATATGTGCATGTCATGACCATTAGAGTCGGTATCCGCGTTTGATAGGGTTTTATTTTATAGTTTCTTTTGTTAGAAAGTCATCTTTTATTTGTTTTCTATATTGGTTTCCTTTTATCTTTCTCCTTTCATCAAAATTCCCCAGTAGAGTCTGTTTGGTCAAAACAAGTTAGAAATGGCTTCAAAATATGCCATCGGCTTTCCAATTATGCAAAACGAGATCTGATTGATACACCCAAGTGGTATAAGTCAGGAGGGAACAAGCGCAAGGCCGGTGTCAAAAAGGATATTTCCCAGCAAGAGGAAATTGACAAAGGGATGGATCGGTGTCAAGGAGGATATCTCCATCAAAAAATGAAGGTTAATGACTTCAAGGCCAAGGCCAGTGAGACTCAAAGGTCGGGGAAACGCCTGTTCCCTATATGCCACAAAAGAAGGGGGGATATCCCCAGTAGAAAAGGTATTTCCAGTGACAAGGATGAATGAAGAAAATGGTTCATCAGTAAAACATGCAAGATCCTCAAGCAGGATCACTGTCATAGAAATTTGGATGGTCAGGATACCAGTGGAAAGAAACGGTGAAAGGCTTGTGAATAAAGAGTCATCAAGCAGGGCGGGGAGGCAAGAAGGGAAGACTATCCCCAACAGGAATATAATCCCCAACAAACAGCAAGTTTTGACAATGAAATGCAAAACAGGGAAAGAAGAGGAGAACTGTCCCCAGCGGGAACATCACAACCAACCACCGTGTTTTAAACAAACAAGTTTTCTTTGATTTGAAGCAGGAAAAGGAAATAGCGTGATGGCGGAAAGGCATGCCACAAAGAAGATTATCAAACTGGGGCAGAAAATTTTCCTTTCATTTGGAAAATTTTCTGGAAGACAAGTATCCATTTGAGGAAGAAGAAAGATAACACTAGTTTTAAGGGAAGCGGCCCTTGAACCTATATTATCCCCAGCAATGTGGAAAGAAAGGAAATAACAAGTTTTAATGAAGGGAGTTGTATCCCTAGCGGACAGAACAAAAAAGATGAAACTTGGGTTCAGAAAAGCAAGGAGCCAGTGTCATCCCCAGCAGCTTTTAAAAGAATAAAATACCGATTTCGAAGGAATAAAATTTCCAGCAGTGTAATCCTCAACAGCGTTATCCCCAGCAGATAACATTTTGATCCTTAGCAGTATTGAGAGACAATAAAAGTTTTGGAGAGAGTAGTTTTGAAAAAAAGAATAAGAAAAGAAAAGAAGAAGAAGGGGAAGGAAGGAGATTCCCCAGAAGTATTAACTCCAGCAGGTAAGTAAATCATTTCCCAGCAGTGTTATCCCCAGCATACGAAGGAAGACGATACGAGTGTTGAGGAAAGTAGCTCTAAAGTCAATTACCTATTTGAGGAAGAAAGAAGATAACATAAAGTGTTAAGGGAAGGAGAAAAGCATCCCCAGCAAGTAGGTCACAACCGTCCACTATTTTCAAAAACTGATAAGATTTTTCTTTGTTTGTAACAGCAACAAAGCAGTGCAAAGTTCTCTTGAGATGAAGAAATCTTAGTCTGATGAATTATTTCTCCTAACATGAAAAACTCTTAGTCTGATGAATTTCTCCTAAGATAAAAATCTTAGCCTGACGAATTATTTCTCCTAAGATAAAAACATCTTAGTCTGACGAATTATTTCTCCTAAGATAAAAACATCTTTGTCTGATGAATTATTTCTCCTAAGATGAAAACATCTTAGTCTGATGAATTATTTCTCCTAAGATGAAAACATCTTAGTCTGATGAATTTCTCCTAAGATAGAAATCTTAGTCTGATGACTTATTTTTCAAGTTAATGAGAAGTCAGTTAGAAAGGCGTAGAAAGATAACAATAAAGAAGTAAAGGCAACAGCCGGAAAGACCCAGATAGATAAGAAAACGAGAAAGCAAGAAAAAAAAGAGAAGAAAGCAATAGTTGGATAGTTAAAGATAATTTAATAGGAAGTGAAAAACAACAATTAGAGGTTTTAGATAAAAGCAACAAGAAGAAGGACGCAACAATTGGAAGATTTCAAGTAAGACATCAATTTAGACCTAGTCTAAGGAATTATCTCCTAGCGTCAAAATCTTAGTTTGATGAATTTTCTCCTAAGACGTCAAAATCTTAGTCTGATGAATCTTTCTCCTAAGATATCAAAATCTCAGTCTGATGAATCTTGCTCCTGAGATCACAACATATTAGACCTAGTCCGAGGTATTATCTCCTAGCGTCAAAGTCTTAGTCTGATGAATCTTTCTCCTAAGACATCAAAATCTCAGTCTGATGAATCTTTCTCCTGAGATCACAACAATTTAGACCTAGTCCGAGGAATTATCTCCTAGCGTCAAAGTCTTAGTCTGATGAATCTTTCTCCTAAGATATCAAAGTCTCAGTCTGATGAATCTTTCTCCTGAGATCACAACAATTTAGACCTAGTCTGAGGAATTATCTCCTAGCGTCAAAATCTTAGTCCGATGAATCTTTCTCCTAAGACATCAAAATCTCAGTCCGATGAATCTTTCTCCTGAGATCACATCAATTTAGACCTAGTCTGAGGAATTATCTCCTAGCGTCAAAGTCTTAGTTTGATGAATCGTTCTCCTAAGACATCAAAATCTCAGTCTGATGAATCTTTATCCTGAGATCACAACAATTTAGACCTAGTCTGAGGAATTATCTCCTAGCGTCAAAATCTTAGTCTGATGAATCTTTCTCCTAAGACATCAAAATCTCAGTCTGATGAATCTTTCTCCTGAGATCACATCAATTTAGACCTAGTCTGAGGAATTATCTCCTAGCGTCAAAGTCTTAGTTTGATGAATCTTTCTCCTAAGACATCAAAATCTCAGTCTGATGAATCTTTCTCCTAAGATCACAATAATTTAGACCTAGTTTGAGGAATTATCTCCTAGCATCAAAATCTTAATCTAATGAATCTTTCTCCTAAGATATCAAAATCTTAGTCAGATGAATTTTCTCCTGAAATGGTAATCATTCATTCTTTAAATTTCATGTCTTAGCAATTAGGCACCCATCTGTATAACGAGGGAATACATTCATGTCTTAGCAATTAGGCGCCCACCTGTATAATGAGGGAATGCATTTCATGTCTTAGCAATTAGGCGCCCACCTGTATAACGAGGGAATACATTTCATGTCTTAGCAATTAGGCGCCCACCTGTACAACGAGGGAATGCATTTCATGTCTTAGCAATTAGGCGCCCACCTGTATAACAAGGGAATACATTTCATGTCTTAGCAATTAGGCGCCCACCTGTATAATGAAGGAATACATTTCATGTCTTAGCAATTAGGCGCCCACCTGTATAACGAGGGAATACTTTTTATATCTTAGAATTAGGCGCCCACCTGTATAACAAGGGAATACAGTTTTATGTGTTTATAATATTAGGCGCCCACATGTATAACAAGAGGAATATTTTTCAGTTTTTACATCGCAGGTATTGAAACCAGCGACCCACCATGAAGGTAGAGGGACACATCGGAAAGTCCCCAGCACAAATCCAAGTTCAGAAGTGAGAAAGAAGGCAACAGTGGCCGGAAAAGCTCTTTACATTGCAGGTCGTGAAACCAGTAACCCACCATAAAGCAGAAGGTTACAACAAGAGTTCCCAGCGCAAACTCAAGTGCATGAGTTAAAGAAATAGAAGACAAATCATGAGAGAATCGACCTTCAAGCCTTGGTTGTCCCTAGTATAACAGACTTGACAAAGAAAGCCGCATTCTGGGGAAGCATAAAAAGGGGTCGATAAAGGAAGCCGTATCCCCAACGGATTGAGCAAAACATTGAAAACTGGTACTTGGAAAGGCAGAAGGCTAGTGTCATCCCCAAATTTGCGAGATAAAGAAGCACCGGAGGAAACACAAGCCAACAAGAAAGCAAGACGACAAAAACAAGTTGAAGATAGATAGGATCATGTGATCCGTAGGCTAGCCTAGCTTCTTGTTTTATATTTAGCACGGTGTAATAAGGAGATCGGTAAGCAGTGATAGCAGCAGCAATAGCAGTAATAGTAAAACCACAGTTCCACGGTAGTCCCAGCTACCAAAACTTCCCGAACTACATTGACCTAATTCCCTTTTAGCCATGGATATGTAGGAGACCTTTTGAAGCAAAGGTTCGGTCAAGTCTTTCAAAAAATGCTTCACACGGAGTACTCAAACGGGCAAAAATCGCTCGTATCCGCTCACTTATCTTTGCACGAAAACTCTTCGTGTTTACGCGCAAAGAGGGGCAGTTGTGAGCACGTGATTTTTGCCTTAGATGAAAACTACTCCCAAAAATTTAAAATAAAATACTTTTGTGATGTTTGCAATTTTTGTGGATTTTATGTTATTTTTCTTTTATTGTCTGTATTTGTGCGTTCGTGTTTATATGTCTAAATTATCTAAAAATACAAAAAATATATTGCATTTGTATATAAAATTCATGTTTGCAATTTAGTGTAATTTAGTTTGTTTTACGAAAAAGAAAAAATAACAAAAAATATGTATTTTTTGCATTTCTAGTATTTAATATCCCAATTGTGTGATTTATATTTAATTGATATTTAATTGTGTATGTAAATTATTAGTATAACTTAATTAGTATTCTTATAAATTAATTTGATTTTGTCATGTATTTTAGAATTTTTGTTTTTAATAAATTAGGAATTAAGATTAAAAGAGAAAAAGGAATTTGATTGGACCAGTTTTTCCAAGCCCAAACCAGTTTTTCCCCTAGTCCAACCCAAAACCCGGTGGAACCCGTCTATAAAACCCGCCCCGTTACCCCAAACGGCGCCGTTTCGCACATATTTGATCACAACCATTGGAATTTTATCATCTAACGGCTCACATTATTAATACCATTTTAATATCCCAAATACCCCCCAAACCCTCATTCACCCATTCAGTCTCCAAACCTTCTCTTATCCTTCCCTATCACTAAGACCAAGCACCCCCAAACCTTGATAGCCGCCGCCCCTCACCTCGCCTGAAAACCCGGCGGCAACGACGCCTCCGGCCACCAATTTTACACCCCGGAATCCCCACAGTCTCCTCTTCTCAAATCCAAACCCCCCTGTCCTCGAATCTTGGCCGTTCTCGTCAAATATTAGATCGAAGTTTGACCCAAAAACCTTCGATCCCCAATCCGGACCCCCAAGAACCCCCGAAGAATTTTAAGCTTGTTTGAGGACCTTTTGAGGTTTCAATGGGCTTTAGTCGAAGTATTCTCACTTGAGAACGCTCGATTAAATCCCGTTTGGCCTCAAAAGTTTCGAGTTCAAAATGGTTCAAGTCCGGTTGTTCTGATTTTTCACTTTCAAGGTATTCTTTCTTCTCTTTTCTCCTATCTTTGTTTGCTTATTAGTTTTAATTCGTGTTTGTTATTTTACCCTTCTCGATTTTCTACCTTCCCCCCTCAAAGACCCTTTATTTGGTCAATTATTTTTCTGTTTTGCTTATTTGATGGTGTATGTTGTAGAATACATATTCGCTTCAATTAGCATCGTCGAATAATTAGATTCGTATTTTTCTGTTTTTGTTCGAAAACCATGAATTACGGGTATTATTCGTCGATTTGTTGTTTGTCGATTCTCACGTGTTGTGATCGATTTAACAAATGTCGTCGTTTAATTTTGTAGGTTTGTTGTTTGAAATTCCGGACAGTGATTAGCGTTGTTGGATTGAATTGGGGTGTTGTTTGATTTGAAACTGAAATAAGTGTTAAGCTTGGGATGAATTGGTATAGCTGTAGAAACTCATAGGTTTTTAAGCTCGAAATCAGAGTGAACACAAGGCTACATAGCATATAATTTCGGGCTTATCAACTTAGGGTTAATACATGTTAACAATCAAGGGGTTTGGTTTAGGAGATTGGAATCTGAAATTGTCCAATTTCAGTGGTTTGCAATGCTGAATATTAGTACCACTAAGCTATTGGATTGTTTAATAAAAAAGGAACAATTAGTGCAAAAATACACCCTGTAAAACACCTTTGGAGGCAGAAAAACAGAGGGAACATGGGCTGCCCTTATTAATAAGATAGAATAATAAGAAAGTGGGATAATGGATTAGGAGGGTCCTGGTTCTAGTGTTTAAAAATTAGAGGGTGGTGGGAGAAAAGGTATTTTTTTAAGTTGTAAGTGCTTTTAAGAGCTGGAAAAGGGGTAAGACTTTTGGTATAAAAAAAGAGACTACATACACCTTGAGAGGACACTCGAGAGAAAGGAAAAAACAGGGATACATACACTGAAAACACAACTGAGCACACTGGAAAAAACACACACAGAGAAGAATTCACTGAAAACAGAGAAAGGGGAATACACTGGGGAAAAATACATATAGAGAGTATTCTGAAATTAAAGGGGAGTTTGAGAGTTTAAAATTCAAGGAGAAATATTAAAGAGATCATTGTTTCTTTGAAGCTTTCTTTCTGTTTCATTGATTTCATTTTTTCTTCTGATTTGAGTTCACTATATTAGTCTTAAGGTAGTGTGGAGATAACTTAAAAATCAGTTTTGAGTGGTTATTGTTTCATTGACACTCTAGGAGTGCTTTACTGGTTTTATCAATATTTTTGTCTGGTCTCAAGTTCTGTTAGATTGGCTTCCTTTAGTTTCTGGGTTTTGGTTGAAGTCTATACTGGTTTTAAAACTAGTTTTCGAGCTTCTGGAATCTTGCTGTGTTGCTGTTTGATTATTGTCAAGCTATTACTGATCTCTCCTTTCTTCATTTCTGTTATCGAATTCCGGTACACATTCGGACTATCTCAATGTAGATTCTGATATTCAACAATGAAATGAAATTGAAGTTTCTATTGCATCTTCATCATTCCATCAATCTCATTATGTCTTAAATGATTTTCCATGAGTTAGTTAATTGTACCTTATAATTAAACTGTGAGTTGTATGGCTGGACTGTTTCGGGCTGTAACCTTTGGTTATCTAGCCTTGGTTTTTTGTATAGTATTATTAATCAGTACTGCACTTCACTTGTTGCCTGATCGGTGTTAGTATATTTGGTTGAAATTTTGCCTGAAAAGAAATGAATATTTCAAGTCTGCTTTGCATAAGACCCGTGTGTTAGTTTTGGTATGAGATTAATTTGTTTAAGCTTGTAGATTTATCTTGAAAGCTCGTTGGAACTAAAATTAATCTTGGGTTCTTGAGATTGTCTACTAATTAGGTATTGTTATTATTAGATGTGTGTGGCAGTATGTTAATGTCTTAGAAGATTAGCTTATCTTATGGTTATAGTGATTATCCAACGAAGGCAATTGTCACAGCAGACTATTGATTTATTTTGTGTCATATTCGAGCTGATTGTTCGAGAGAAGTGATTTTAGTCATTTTGTTGCTCACTTTGTCCTTTTTCTTTAAAAAAAATAGCAAACTGGTTGGAAGAGCTCTAATATTTATACACATGATAAAATTTGGATATTATGATGGATGAATCTGATATCCGTATAAGAATCCATATATTGAAGAAAGATAGTATTTGAATAACTTCTTCATAAAAATGGCTTGGAAATGAATGAACAAAAGAGCACAGATAATATTTCTTTTGAGTGATTGTGAGCATTGGTGTTAATGATACGGTTTGGCAAAACAATAATGAAAAGTGAGGTGTTTGGCATTTTGTTTTCTTAAAAAAAAAAATTAAGTTTGGAATCGAGACGCGTCGCGCCAAGTAAAATCACAAATTGCGTGGCCCTTTTTAATTATTTACTTAAAGTACTTAGAACTCGAGGCATGCTATTGAGCTAATTTTCATGACCCTCGTATTAGACTCATAATTTAGATCTAACAAATTGATAAATATTTATCGTTTTGCTTTACGCCCGATTTAGATTAGTACTACGATTATATATACGTTCGCGTAATATAATTGTAAATTTAACTCTAAAAAAAAGAATTTGGAGTATGCGTTCGCGCAATTTCAATCAATCTCTTCTTAATACTAAAATGGGTTACGAGCTATTAATTAATTTTAGTAGTTTGAGGCGTGCCATTCACTATTAAAATCACATATGGCCTTCGTGTAAATTTCACAATCTAGATATAAAAAGGAATAATATTTCGTACAAAATCCTTCAGGATTTTTTTTAAAAATATTAAGTATTATTATGTATACGTTCGCGTAACATAATTACATTTTTTTTGTATGCGTTAGCGTAAATTCTACTAAACTATTTCTTAATAAATAAACAAAATGATATTAATTATGGACACGTTCGCGTGACATAATTTGACGCGTCAAAAAGAATGAGTATACTTTCGCGTAATTTAATTCTTTAAATTGCGAATAATTCAAGTAATTAAAAGCGGTAAAAAGATAAATGCACGTAGGTTCTAAAAATCAGTAATTACAAATAAGCCGAATATGACAGTTGAGCGACCGTGCTAGAACCACGGAACTCGGGAATGCCTAACACCTTCTCCCGGGTTAACAGAATTCCTTATCCGGATTTTTGGTTCGCAGACTGTTAAATAGAGTCAAACCTTTCCTCAATTCGGGATTCAAACCGGTGACTTGGGACACCATAAATCTCCTAAGTGGCGACTCTGAATCTCTTAATAAATGAATCCCGTTTTGATTGTCCTTTAGTTGGAAAAAACTCCCTTTTATACCACCGCACACTCGCGGGTAAGCAGCGTAAAAAGGAGGTGTGACAACATCTAACACAACTGCCCAATTAAGAAAGTACTCCTTCCCAGATGTCCGCTAGTTCTTTGAAACATAATTCACTCTGCTAAAACATATTCTAACGCACTTCACCACTTAACCCGTGCTATTTCTGGCATAGCTCCTAATACAATAGTTCAAAATCACCAAACACTACGATAACCAGTCTGAATTCCAATGTCACATCCACAAATAACATACCAACTAATAAAGATTCACCGCGATAATGTAGCATGGACATCAGAACTCCATACGACACACACATCATCCCAGTTTCCACCGTGCGAATACATGCACCCATTTGATACCTAATCATTCTATGACAGATACTCAATATTTACCTGTGTTACCATGCAAACCCGAATACCACTTGTCGACCCAACAAGAGCATGCCACAACACTACTGAAATTTAATTAGTTTAATCATATTACCTTTTTCTGAAACACATACTCACGTCAACTCACTATGATTAGCAACACCATTTCCTTGGACATATGAGGGCCATTTACCCTAATCATATGAAGATCTATTATCTAATCATTTAGAATGAATCACTACACATTCCATGCTCTGCATGACATACACATGCCTTGTGCAAATTCTTACAATGCTGACATGACGGATGAGATCCATATACATTCTTAGCCACCGCCGAGACAACAATTCATTAGTTTTATACTCTTGGCAAGGACTATCACCTTATTCTCAACCAAACAATGGTCTTAGCTCTTTACCTTACTTCATATACTCAGATTGCACTGATCTCGAATTCAATGATCTCGTTTCACTCAGTACGAACTGCTCGGGCAATAAGCCACTCCAGACATAAGTAAATGTCTCATATGATGCCCCAATGTGCCAATGGGTTACCGATTCGAATGCGGTACTAAAGAAAACAGGCTTTCAAAGGAAATTATCAAATCCTACGCACTAACACACACTTTCCTTGGAAAACAGGAAGCAAGACATACCACGATGGCATATAGAGAACTATACTCGATACCACACTGTTGCGGCATGCAACCCGCTCCAGATAGCATACCCATGGCGGTGTGCCACCCGTTCCACACATAACTATCACATAAGAACATGCTCATCGAGCCAAATTTGCTCATTACAACATAATACCGAGCATCGGTCGTACGCATGCTAAGTGCATGATATCATCCCTGAGGGATATTTAACGTTATAAACTACAAAACTCAAGAACAAATGAGGTGCGATGTACAATTGGAATTTCAAAAGCCAAGATGCTCGTATAACGTCATTCCTACACGGATTCTTAACATATAGCAATTTCTCAAGCCGTTTCATACTCACCCAGTGCAATGCATCATTACACGAAACATCCGACAAAGAAACATCAACTAACTACTCCTCCACGAGGATCGCGTTACAAAAATGTACACATCCGGCCTGGTATAAGGCCATTATTCATATTAAATCTATCCACCGACTTCAAGACGATCCTCATCACACTGAACTGGTCTAATAACCTTTCAAAGGTCCATGATAACTTCCATTTTCTTCATAGAACACAAGAACAACCATCATAATCGAGTAATCCTCCCCAGTTCACAACCCAATGCACGTGCCCTCAATTTAATGACACTATCATAACCTTCATAATTGGTTTATATCTTTAAATAGTCAAGTGACTGCCTGCCACACTTACATAATCTTAGAGTGGAACACACTCCCACAACCTACCACAACAATATATGGGGCGCACCTCCAAACCACTGGTCGCACTAACGCTAAAGAGCGATCAAGAATCATTAACCAGGACACAACACCGCTCACGGGTGATGCTGAAGACGATATTAATTTATCTTAACCATCGAAACTTCCTTCTTGCTCGTCCGATCTCTTGACATCTTGTCAAAACATTTCCTTCACTCGTGCCATTCTCGACTCAATTTCTACAATCAGAACTGGTTCGCCAGTATACTTTAAGACAGAACCAACATAGCACATAATTGTGCAATTAGCTACTCAACGCAGTCTTCCCAACTTAGCTCAAAGCCATATATCACAACTCACTATACTCATAACGCGTATGCTTCATTGATGTCGTAATACCATAATGAGATTAAACTTGCTCTTTCATAAGCTTGTGGAAACACAAATCATCTGGAATTTTAACTCTTCTGCATGTTTTCTTGCATTCACCCATATAATAGTTAAGCCTATTTTCTAGGTGTCCAAATTTTTACTAAGTCCCAAATTTTTCAAAAATTACGGTAGAGTTTCCTTTGTAATTAGGCATATCCACCTGTCAGAGAATTACCAAAACCATCCTAACAGCACGACTACAACTTAACAAAACATCAAAATGTATATCAACAACATTAATCTCAATACTACCTGTTTTACATTATGAAAATTGATACAGGGACATGTGTTGCACTTATTTGAATCATAACACATAAAAAGTACCGCCAATTTATTTTTCTGAGTCTGAACTCATACCGCCACACGTATTGCACTTAACTTTCCAACTAGGAGATATGACAATAATCTTCACGCGCCCGCAACTTGGGGTTACACAACAGATCGCAATAGGAACGAATCGCTTAACAATTCATCTATTATCCCACAAACTTCTTCGTCACTACCAAGATCACATAGATACACCTCACAACGCTAACTTACTCCTCACGTGGATATCCGACCGCCATCCCCGCTAATAAGGAAATTACCGAACACATAAGTTAAAAGTACTTGCTCGCATAATCAGCACTTCGGTGCTCAAGCCGTAGGCAAAGATTCGGCCTCAAGTCCTCCAGATTGGCCCAACATGAACTCACGGAGATTACATCTCGCTCCTCGATCGGGGAATCTCCAGCCATCGATGCAGATGTATTATTGAATGATCGCATGCGCGTACAGACGTGTGGAAGTAATTTCAAGAGTTATTTCTCCAGTTGAATCAAATACGCACGATAAGAGTTCCAAGATAGTGAAGTGTTTCCTAAAAGTTCTACAGCCTCCCGAGGATAGATACGGACGTCTACGTACCGATCCGCGAGAGCCTACTAAACCGGCTCATGACTCGCGAGGCCTGGTAACCTAGGCTCTAATACCAACTTCTCACGACCCAAATTCGATCGTGATGGCGCCCAATCCTAAAGCTAGGCAAGCCAAACCAACAATTGTTTCCAATTGAAAACCAGTCCCAAAAGAACCAACTCAAGAAGAATATATGAGTCAATAGATACTCCAATAATAATAGTATGAATAAATACTAAGAAGTGTGAATAACGAAATAACACTCCCAAAAGATCTGGGGTCACGAGACTAGAGACTCTAAACAAAACTGAATAGTCATAGAAATACTGAATGAAATACTCAAGTCTGAAACATATAGTAATAACTGAATGGAAAGAGAAAATAGGTTCTACGAACGCCGGCCGCTACCTCAGCAACTCGAAATAACTCTAATATAAGTTGGAGTGCTCGTCTAACCCTTCTGTGTACCTGAATCTGCACACAAAGGTGCATGGAGTAGGGGTGAGTACTAAGTACTCAGTGAGTAAAAAGTATATAATAATAGCTGAAAGCATGAAATCCACAGAATACCACAAAGCAAAGCTAAACTACAGTCCAGTACCTACCACGAACTAACAACAACAACAACAACAAATCACAACTAGCACAGATAATCTACAGATAAAATGCAATGCAATGCACATGACCGCTACGACGTGTAGCCCAATCCGTTTAACATCGACGGCACTCACTGGGGTGTGTACAAACTCTGGAGGGGCTCCTTCAGCCCAAGCGCAATATCATATCATCTGCTACGGCGTGCAACCCGATCCTTATATCATCTGTTGCGGCGTGCAGCCCGATCCATCCTCAGTCCACAACATGCATATGAGTCACACAACAATTCAAGTTATTTATTTCCAGGTTCCAGTTAATTAATGATGAAAATACTTAAATTTTATTTAATTTTCCAAGAACATGTGACTTAGCATTTCATAATAGTGATTTCAAACGAGGACTGAGATCAGTGATTAAGCAAACCAAACTATCACATATATATCTATCCCTTAGGGATACTACAGGTCGGCACAAGGCCCCAAACATGGCTCAGAGCCCACACATATATCTAACACAATATGTGTTTCAACCGCATATAACAATTTATTCATATCCGGGATGGACCAAGTCTCAATCCCCAGTCATAATAAATCCTGCACCTGCCATGGGGTGCGAGCCATGCCCTACTAGCGTCACAATATGCTAAGCCGGGGTTTCGAACCCTCAAGCTACCATATACACTAACTACTCACCTCTAGCCGGCCGTGGACTCGTCCGCGATACCTTTTCCCTTCAAATTTGCTGCCTCGTGCGTTGAATCAAGTCAAAAACACAATAATAACATAAATATGGTTCAAAGAAATATAACCCAATCAAAATTACTCGAAAACGCAATAATTCACGAAGTTGATAAAACCTGAGCCCCAGGCCCACTTCTCGAAAAATTCTGAAAATCATACCAGCGGATTCCTCGTCTCGCTACGAGTCCGTGCATATCAAATTTATCGAAATCGGAGTTGGAATGGCCATTCAAAACCCAAACATTCGTTTTCATGATTTAGGCCCTAGTTCTTCACAAATTCTACCCAATTTCAGGAATTTTGGTGTTGATTCTAGCATAAAATCATATTTTTGAGTCAAAAAACTTACCTCCGCGATTACCCATTGATTTCTTTCTTACAAATTGCCTCAGAAGCTTCACCCCGTTCCAAAATTGGAAGACAACTCGACCTGCTCATTATGTATACCGTTCACGCATTTTACTGCTCCCAATGGATTCCTTGTGAAATTCTAATGAATTTAGGCTTTTGAATCACTCAATTTGACCTTATAATGAAGGAGATACGTAGGTTTTAAGATTTGCAAATAGTGCAGGTTTTTAATACGCCGTCAGGGGCAGTTTCGTCATTAACCTGAAAATCTGGGCAACTTTAGTAAAATAGCCATAAAATCCTCATACGATGTCCAAATTCGATGATTCTTTTTGCTACGGGTCCGTAATTACGATACGGATCTATTTCTTCATTCAAAATAATAATCCAAGCTCATTTGTTCAATATGATATCATTTATGCTTGAAGAAACGATGTCGAAGCATAAGAAAAACGAGCACAACGCAACCCAAACCTATCCGAAACTCACCCGAGCTCCTCGGGACCGCATACGAACATATTAACATGTCACATATGATCACGCAAACTTAGTTTCACTCTCAAATCACCAACACTAACATCAAAACACCAAATTTACATCGGATTCAAGCCTAAATTCTTCTAAAACTTCCGAAACTTGCATTTGATCTAAAACCCGACCTAAACACCTCCGAATGACTTGAAACTTTGCACGCATATCGAAAATCATCTAACGGAGCTACTGCAACTCTCAAAATTCCATTCCGACCCTCGGATCAAAATCTCACCTACCATCCGGAATTCGCCAAAATCCAACCTTAGCCAATTCAAGCCTCATTCTACACCGGACTTCCAAATTCAATTCCGATTGCTCTCCTAAGTCATAAATCATCCCCCAAAACTAGTCGAATCATCAAAAATCCATTCCGAGTCTTCTAACTTATAAGTCAATATTCGGTTGACTTTTCCAAACTATCCTTCTAATAAAGAGACCAATTGCCTCATTTCTAACCAAATTCTATCCGAATTACTTCAAATTGGCCAAACACATATAATGAAACATATAAAAGCATAAAATGGGAAAACAGGGCAGTAACTCCCAACGACATGTCGGGTCGTTACATGGGCGTTTGGACACAAGAATTGTAAATTTTTTAAAAAGGATGGAATTTTTTTTCGTGAAAATGGTATTTGAAATTTAGAGTTGTATTTGGACATAAATATAATGTTGGGTTATTTTGAAATATTGTGAGTGAAAATTTCGAAAAATAGTTTTTTAATTTTTCAAAATGCATCTTCAAATAAAAATTAAAAATTTTATTAACAAATATTGATTTTGAAAAAGAAAATGAAATTTATAAAAGGGAAAAACATCTTATATACAAACTGGCTCAAATTTTTTTCCAACCATAGCAGATTGTACTTGTAATTAGAAGTTTCTTTATTTTAAGGTTTTGGGAACCAACACAATTCGTCACTGCAGTCGTCACTCCATTAGTGGGTCCTACTCTTCTGACGTGTCTTCACACTGTCAGAACTTTACAGCAAAAAAAAAAAAAGGTATCAAAATAATAAAAAATGAAACACGAAAAGAGGAAAGCGTAACATCGCCGGCGATTACTCTGACGATCTTCATATTAAATCCCTCTCTTCTCTTCGAGCTTTGAGCTGCTCTGAAAAAGTTCGTTTCTCTCTCCTTATCGGAGTTGGTTTCCCAGCGACTTGCAGTTTTGAACTCCGGCGAACATTCGCAAGTTTCTTCATCTAAGGTGGGCTACATATTTCTCATTTATGGCTTCGAACGGTCATAATAAATTAATTACTAATATGTACTCGCGCATGAGGAAACTTTTAGGTTTTTTTTTTTTTGATTGATAGAGCTGGTGGCGGCATTGGATGGGACATGGCGGAGCCACCATCTTTACCGTTGAAGGAGAACAAGCTGGCCAAAGGAACTTTTGCGGTGGCCGGAATCATGTCTACTCTCGTCATTTATGGAATATTACAGGTCTGCTGCATCATGATTTTCGCAATGCGTGTTTTTGTGTGTTTCATTGATTAATAGAAGCAGTATTAGTACAGTTATAAACAAGAATTTGTATGCTTTATACATCTCTGTTGGAGTGTAGCTTCAAAGAAGTGATTACTTGGCGTACTTGTTTTGTTAGGCACAACAACAACTATGCCACCGTCCCAAACAAGTTAGGGTCCACTATATATATGAATCATCACCAACCATGTTACTCCATATAAACTCGCCAATATTACACAAGATAAAAATCACTAGAAGTTCTTTATATTTTCTAATGACATATAAATCTCTGAAAGGCGGTTGAAGATAATGTAACAGCTGATTTAGGAAATGGGAATAAAGATTTTAGTGATTGTATGCTGCCTAAAAGAAAAAAATGGAAAAGTAACTGTTTTTGATTTTGATAATGCTAAAGGTTTTATGTTTCTTTTGCAGTTTGGAAAAAAAGAAAAAAGGAGAAAACATAGATGGTATTTAAGCTAAAAGAAGTATAGGAATTTCCTGTCTAATGTACTTTGGGTTGTTAATTCTAAGACACTTGAATGTTCCAATCACCTACACATATTTGTCTAGATTGAGCTACTTCACTTTCTTCATCTGACTGCATACATATTTTGGATTGTATTAACGGTTTCAGCTATTTATAGTTTGGAGAAAGTATTTCACAGTGTAAGAGCTATTTTGGAAGATTACTTCTAATAAGCAATTGAAATTATCATATCAAGATATGCAAAGACATTTCAGGAAAAACTCTTTTAGGGAAAGTCATTCTCTCTTCAAACCAATCTATAGATTATGAGAAATGGATCTGCAGGGCAAAGCCTGAGGCATGGCTCTTCCTTTTAGCTTGAGATTCTCGTGTCATTCGGTATCAACAATGGCCAGTTTGGTGCTGGACATGATAAGACACAGGTGTAGATATGAGACCTGTCGCCTGTGTTGGATATGGTTAGGTCAACTTTCATCTGGTTTTATGGGTTTTGCTAACTAAACCAGCAGCTGCAATGTAGGACCTCCTTGGAGGAAAAGGTGTAGATATGAGACTTGCAATGTTGGATTTCTTTCCAAAATCCGTGATGAGAGCATGAGTCTGTTGAGTCAGTCAGAAAACAACACAACAAAAACAACAACAACAAACCCAGTATAATCCCACAGGTGGGGTTTAGGGAGGGTAGTGTGTACGCGGACCTTTAGTGACTACTTTAATGCATAATCTTAATGCGTTCAATGTACTTGCGTATCTGTACGTCCTTTTAAGGGCTCAAGCAACAAAAAACATGGCATACAGCTCATGAATTTGGCGTCATGGATTTTACCTAACTAAAAACTTGGCATACAGCCTAAATCCATACCATAACTTGGCGTCATGAATTTTACCTAACTAAGTCAAACTATCTTCGCATATGATAATAGTTTATGCATTTTTCTTTCATGTTTTCATCAACAAAAGAATTTATGGATTTTCCATTAGTTAAATAAAAGTTCTGTTTTGGTAAAGTCGTACTGTAAGTATTAAGCCACTATCATATGACTCATGTTTTGCATTTTCTGTTCAGTATGGTACTAAAGAGTAAAGACTAGTGACCTTTTTATCATAAGTATTTAGACGCTATCATATGGCTCATAGTTTGTCTTTTTTGTTCAATATAGTGGGTGCTAAAGACTAATGACCATTTTATCTCTCTGCACACTTTGTTGCTTCTTAGTTGGTCTTCATTTAGAACGGTTCATATGTTTTTGTTTACAGTTTAACTAGAGACTCACTGTACCTTGTGGAAATCCAACTGTTGATGATGACTTCTCTAGGATCTAATTACTTGAAATCCTCCTCCCCCCCCCTCCCAAGCAAGCAGGCCTTTTTATAAAGTGAAAATTTGATTTAATCTGGAAGGAGAATATCTGTAGCTAATCATATGTTTGTTTTCTGTCTTTTTGCAACTTCTTGCCGTAGCTTCATCGCAAAAATACATGCTTAAGTACCGACTTATATATATATGTCCTGCTCTACTTGACACTTCTGTATACTGGAAAAAAAAAACATGTTTACTCAACATGTTTAGAGTATTGTGTACTATTTTTTATCTTAACATGGTGGTGGAATGTGTACCTGCAGGAAAAGATCATGAGAGTTCCTTATGGGCCGCAAAAAGAATATTTTACATTCTCATTATTTCTTGTCTTTTGCAATCGGATTACCACGTCTGCAGTCTCTGCCGGAGTTTTACTGGTACTAGAATCATTGCTGGCTTAGTTCATTTGTTTCTCTTGTGTATCAAGAGCATAAGGCTTATATAATACTGCAAATATTCCTTCGCATTCTCTAATCTGCTTGTTATTCCTGGGAATCTTGAAAGAACAGATAACATTCCACCACTTTCTTTGTTTCTTATTTTAATTTTCAGGCACGTAAGAATGCCTTGGACCCAGTAGCTCCACTCTATAAATATTGTGTTGTATCTGTCTCTAACATCCTTACAACTACTTGTCAGTATGAGGTAAGTCGTAGCATATAAGACATAAACCAAGAATATCTAGAGAAGAAACTGAAAAATGACTTAAATCATTTAAAAGATTTCTCATGATGTATTATAACTATGCACTGGTTATTTTGTTGAATTCTTTCTTCAGGCTCTCAAGTACGTCAGTTTTCCTGTTCAAACCTTGGCAAAATGTGCCAAGATGATACCTGTAATGGTGAGTTAACTTGATGAATAGATTGTTGTAATTGCTTAATAACTACTGCATGCAATTTCTCTTGGTCTGGACTCCGTGTTGTCAAAGGCGCGCTTAAAGCGCGCTTAAGCCCTGAAGCGAGGCTCAAAACACGTTAAGCGCGTTGCATCGCTTTGTTGGCGCTTTTGTGTCGCATCAAAACTCTAAGGCATACTTTTCCTCGCCAATGAGTGTAATCTTGAAAAAGCGACATTAAATAATTGATATTTCACTTTATCTTAAATTATTTTCAATTTCTTTGCTCATATATTTGTTATTAATGCTTATAATGATTAGTCTTGGAGATTACATGCATATTTTTACTTTTTCTTCCATTGCGCCTTTTTTTATTAAAGCCCACGTTTTATTTGTGATTTGCTCTTAAAGCCCCAACGGACCTTAGAGCTTTTTTGCGCTTTTCGCCTTTGATAACACTGTCTGGACTTCTCTAGTATATGCATGATTAAAGCTCTATCGGAATGTGTTTGAGTCATGGCATTGCTATTTCTAGGCTTAGCTTTGACATTTCGTTTGTGTGAAGATATGACCCCGAGGCTTAACACCGAAATCTAGCTCATGACGGGAGAATTGTAAAATACCTCCCTCAACCAATTTGGGACTTGACACTCTCCCACACGCCCAGGAATGGCTGGAGCATGGATAACATAACACGGGGCCTAACATTGAGAAACACCATAACAGGGATCGATAGGTTTGGCTCTTATACCATGTGAAGGTTAGCCCTTGGGCAATCATCCCCTCATTAGCTACCTTTTGTGATTGAGTTAGGCCTAGGTACTCACAGTCATGATATCATATTAGTCTACTTTGAAATCCATCGTGTTTATTATTTCTAGAATTTTACTGATTCTTATGGAAATCCAATTGTCTGGTTAAAAATTTATTGGAACACGAAAAATATTGGTATTTGCTAGTTTATACGTCAATCGGGTAGGGGTAAGGTCTGCGTACACATTACCCTCCCCATACCCACCTGGTGGGATTTTACTAGGTAGTAGTTGTTGTTGTTGTTGTATGTCAATTAGATATATAAACCTAACCAAAAACCATTTCTTTTGCCTCGATACTGAAAAGGTATGTTTGTATAGTTTTTTCATTAGACATCTGATAATGGGATGTTATTTTTCTTACAATGTTCTTGTAGACATAGCATTAACTATTTAATCGTGCTTTCTACTTGATATCCTTTTCTCATTTTCTTTTCTGATGATGCAGACATATCATTGGATGCAATGTTCTTGTAGACATATCATTAACTATTTAATCGTGCTTTCTACTTAATATCCTTTTCTCTTTTTCTTTTGTGATGATGCAGATCTGGGGTACTATCATTATGCAAAAGAAGTACAAAGGACCAGACTATCTTGTGGCGTTCCTAGTCACCCTGGGTTGTTCCTTATTTATTCTGTATCAAGTAAGTATCTTGTTTGAATTGCTTGTAGGTTATTATATGAATTGCTGCTTTCTCAAATTATGTCAAGAATCATTTTTAGAATATTGGGTTCATGTCAAACTTTCATAAATGATGTTTACTGGCTGGACAAAAATCTTGTAATCAATGATGCATATTTGATGTCACAGACATGGTATGGCTTTCATCAATTACTGAAACTTTCTTATATTATCTTTGAATTTCTGAATCAAAGCATCACCTGTTAAATCAGAGACTCGTCCACATAATATCATGTTATGCATTTTTTTTCGAAGTCAAGAAATGATTGTTTCGTTCAACCTCTCAGCTTTGATATATCTACCTGCTACTTACTCTTCATACACTTTTTCCTCTCCTTTTTGGATAATTCATCAAGATGGTGTCACTTGCAAATTATGGATATACTTAAAAGATCTGCAAGATCCAATTATCTGTACATGTGGTAAACTTGGTACGCCAAAAGCATAAACGAAACAAAAGGGAGCTCTTAACTCTCCATAACGGGTTCTCGCACCCTGAGATGATACTATTTTCCCCCTCCAAATTAGGGGTGTCAAATGTGCGGGTTGGGTCAATTTTGGGAGGGTTAAAATGGGTTGAGTCAATAATTGGGCGGGTGATCGGCCCAAAAGTTACTTGGGCTAAGATGGACTGGGTCAAGATGGGTTAAAATTTGGGTCATAACCCAACCCGCCCAACTCTTATGAAACTTTAATCAATATGTGTTATTTTCTTATAAATTGTATAATTACTAAATAAGGCTTTTTTGCTTTCGTTATGGTCATATTTAAAATATTAAACAAAAAATAAAATTATTTCTAAGATATTTTGACAACTTACTCGTGGATCAATTTGGGCTAAAACTTAGCCCAACTTTAAGTGGGTTGAGATGAGTTGGGTCAAGATGGGCTAAGTTCAATAAATGAGCGGGTCAATAACCAACCCAAACTCTCGTTCCACTACTCAACTAGTCTCTGAAGCAGTTGAAAAGTCCAATGATTCGATATGTACACATCAATAAACTCAAGTTTCAGAGCATAGAATCTCTTTTTCCTATTTACCATAAAATTACCTAGAAGGCCCCAACCCTAAGTGAAGCTTTCCTCAAGCTAAACTTGTTCCTACTGTTGATAATGTCAGATGGTGCCCCATTCCTCCCCTTTTGATTGAGCGGAAGGGTCATCGAAATTGAAAGTCTCAAGGGCTTAGTTTTGTGGCTTCCCAAATGAGACTGAAGGAAACATGCTAACGGTTGAGTCTTGCATAAGTGACTGAGTTTTCACCACCAAGGAGATCGCCCAAGAATCCGATTAAAACTTCTTAACCTCTTACATATTACAGGTTTCCACAGTTTTTACTGATTCTCCAAAATGAATAGATGCTCACTGAAGAGATTCATGCTTTTTGTATATTTTTGGAGCGCTATACGCCAACTTGTAGAGAAGACTGGATGAATTTTGTTAAAAGACACTCTAGCTTGTAGAATTCTTTAATGGTCTATACTTGTGAACTGGTTAATCCATTTTCCCTGTAAAAGTTTTACTTAAAAGTAAAAACCTTTTTGTTTCTGATAACCATGCATGTGTTGGTCTGCTAAGTTCTGAACTTGCATTAGCTTCTGAGATACCCCCACTGGGTAATGCTTTTGCTATTTTTTGTTTGGCTTTAGGCAGCAGGTGACATCAGTCCCTTCAACAGAGGAAGAGAAAGCACAGTCTGGGGAGTTTCTCTGATGATAGGCTATCTTGGGTAAGCATTATAAGTCACATCATTTTCCAGCATTCTAAACCTTCTGTCATTGGATTAATGAAATGCTAAGTTAAGAAACTGGATTTGCTAAAAGTCAAGACTTGCCTATTTGAGAAAATTGAGTATCTGAGCTTCTAGACAATTGGCATTCAATCTCACAGCATGCAATTGATTGATATTTGAGCATTGAAGTGTTACATACTGTTCGCTTCTCTTTTCCTTGACTCACTGTACGTCTCACTTGTCCTGTAAGATCGCCAGAAAAGATTGTCTAAAGCCTTTTCGAACACATACCACTTCATGATCTTAACTGCCAAGTCGATCCCCAATCCAGCAATATAACTCAGTTCAACGTGCATTGACAAAATTACCGAACTATTAAATAGTTATGTCATGGTGTTTGCATCAGCTTTTGTTAGCTTTGATGGTTTACACTGTGTGTTTGGTATCCTATTCGTGTATTGCGAATTCTCACCCCCCCCCCCCCCAGTGCACCCGCCCAGTAGGATAACATTCTTATTTCTGATGCAGTGGCCCAACGTCAAAGCCTAATTAATTGGTCAACTGAAGAATTGTGAAAAAACTTGAATGAAATGGAAAGTTTCATATCATGGTTCTCCACCTCTTGCCCCACCAAGAAGGGTTATTTGGTCAACTGAAGAACTGTGAAAAACTTGAGTGAAATGGAAAGGTTGATATCGTGATTCTCCACCTCTTGCCCCACTCAGTGCAAAACCAAGAAGGGTTACCTGGTGCTGGTCAAAATGAAAGATTTTGATGTTAAGTGGAAAATAAAATAAAAATTACTCCATCGTAGTTTCTGCATGTCTGCATGTCAGATATATTAAATACTCGCCAACGCACGCATGTACAAAATTTTAACATAGAAACCAAATATAATTCTTGCAAGTTCATCATTCTTCATTTTTGTTTCTATAACCTCTTTTGGGGGCATCTAATATTTGAATGGAAGACAACTTTCCTTGCCGTTTTTGGGGACATCTAATATTTTGAATGGAAGACATTTTCTTGAAAGAACATCGCTGCCAATTTTGCTCCTGATGTCTGCACAGGACATGTTGTTTCCTTTTCTATTTTTTTTTTTTTGGATTGTTGTTAAGAGCAACACCACGTTGTTATTCCCCTGGGAAATTGAATGTGTGTTTTTGGTAGTGTCTGGATATTTTTTCTAGGATGTTCACAAACTTTATCAGTCATCTGATCTCACAGGTTTGATGGCTTTACGAGTACTTTCCAGGATAAACTTTTTAAAGGCTATGATATGGAAATACACAATCAAATATTCTATACAACAGTCTGTTCTTGTCTTCTTAGTTTCATCGGTAAGATCCCATTTATTGGACTTCGGTGACATTCCTTTGCAACTATTAAGTTTGTATTTGGTGGAGATTTGAGAAATTCGCTTTACATTTCCAGACGATAATATGCTGGACCATTCAGTTGTTTCCAATGTCTTCTTGCTGAGTATGATGATATCCAGTTCTTCAGTCTATACCTGCCTGTATGTTGTTTCATCTGCACCATGGAGGGAAGGGTGTGGCTATTATTTTTAGGAACCTCATTGTGATTGTGTTTTACATAACACTGTCACAGAGAAATAATTCTTTAAGTTTGTCATCAAAAATTTCTCAAACACGCTGATATATTCCAACATTCAGTATATTTGGCTTTGACATAGTTAACTTATACTATAAGATTTTGAGTATCATTTGCACCCAATTAAGTTTCCACAATAATTTCAAAACAATTTGATGCAGAGAATTTATTATGCATTTTTATTTGCATGACTGAGGATTATATATCAAATTACGTCCCTGCTTGTGGTATTTTGTTATAATTAGTTTGTACTGCAGGTCCTAGTGGTCGAATACGTACTCTTATTTGTTTGTGAAGTTAGCTTCATACTACTTCTGATGTTTATGTAGGTTATGTTCATCATGGCTAATATTAACTGGATTGTGCTCTCTGTTTCCATGTAGGTCTAATTTTACAAGGCAATCTTCTAATGGCTATAGATTTTGTATCCCTTTATCATGACTGTTTCTTCGATATTGCTCTGCTTTCAACTGTAAGTTATCCAAGTAGAAATTGATTTATTCAAACAACTATCCTGGTTTCACAAGTATTTGTGCTGCCAAACCTTACTGTCACTAAAAGTTGCATATCATGAAGCCAATTCCTTTTAGTGGAAAAAATGGGAGGACTAAACTGATTGTGGTTTTGGTTGCAGGTAGCAACTGCAAGTCAATTTTTTATTTCTTATACGATCCGCACATTTGGTGCTCTAACATTTGCAACCATAATGACCACAAGACAGGTATTAAAAAATATAGCATGTTTGGAAAGCCACCTAGAATTTGGATTTGGGTGTAATTACACATGAGAAGGTGGGGGTTGGCCCCAGTGAATGAGAAGATGCGAAAGGCGAGGCTCCGGTGGTTAGGGCATGTGCGGAGGAGAAGCCCCGATGCCTCGGTTAGGAGTTGTGAGTTGCTAGCGGTGGTTGGTGTGAGGCGAGGCAGAGGGAGGCCTAAGAGGCACTGGGGCGAGGTAATTAGGCAGGACATGGCCAGGATGCGGATTTCTCCGAGGACATGACCCTTGATAGGAAAGTTTGGAGGTCTAGTATCAGGGTTGTAGGATAGGGGCTTATAGATTTTTCGTACTCCTTTCCCGGGGTTGGGTGAGGCGTGGTAGGTCTATCCATAGATGATTCGTGTATTGGTTTGTGTCCTCTTATGGTAGTCATTTCTGGTAGTTACTTTTTTAATATTGTTGCCTGCCAGTTTATTTATGGTACTTAGGACTCTTATGTTTAGATAATTATTTATGTGATTTATGCTTGAGTAACTAATGCTATTTGTGTTTTTGTTTTTGTTTTCCTTCTCTTCCCTGCGCCGAGGGTCGATTGGAAACAGTCTCTCTGCCCTTTCGGGTAGGGGTAAGACTTGTTTACATATTACCCTCCCCAGACCCCACTTTGTGGGAATATACTGGGTTGTTGTTGTTGTTGTTCGGTGTAATTACAAAGTTTGGCATGTTTGTTTGGCCAAGTAATTACTTGGTCAACATGGAATTTGGTGTAATTGGAGGAGTGTAATTACACTCTCCAATTCTCAGGGGAGGTGAGAATTGGTGGTAATTACACCGTGTATTATTTTTATTTTCTTTCCTTTTTATTATTATTTTAATTTATTTTCTTTATAACTTTTTTATTTCTATTATTTTAATTTTTAAATTTTATTTTTACTTTTAGTTTCTTTTAAAATTTTAAAATATATTTTTCTTTTATTTCTCTTCATTTATTTCTTGTTATTTCATGTAATTGCTTATATTTTATTTATATTTATTTATTATTCTATTTTTTGAAACTATACCTCCTAATATTACAAATAATGAGTCATTTACAAACTTGTCATATAATGAGTGATGTAATTAAATTGGAATTTCATTGTTGAATGTGGTTATAAACTTATGTTTCCTAATCTAAAATTATAGTGGAACTTACTATTATTATGTTGGAATTTGACATATGCTAAATAATTTTTTTTTTTTTTGAATTTTGAAATTGTGTTATATTCATGGTTCCCAGACCCCACCCTGTGAGACTATACTGGGTAGCTGTTGTTGTTATTGTTATATTCATGGTTGTAATTTACTTGTTTTAGTAGTATTGGCTCACGTCGCATGTTCATTTTTTTTGTTAGAATTGATAGATCAGTTTTGTCAAACATTTGAATAATGTTATGACATTATATTTATAAATATTAATTTATTTTATCAAATATGAATTCTATGATGTTCTTACAAAAAAACGTATATTTTAAATTTTTGTACGTATCTAAACTAGATATTATTAATTTAAAATATATAGATAAATTATTTTTACTATATTAGTTATAAATATATAATTACTAATTAATGTATATTCACGAAAAATATACATCTTAAATACCAAATATAATTGTATCATTTATACTTATAAAACTTTATAGGCATATATTTATTATATTAACTTTTAAGTTTTGATAATTACTTAATTTAAAATTTAATCTAACTATTACACTTGTGCAATCAAACAGTAAACTTGTAATTACACTATGACAAACAAACAAGTCATCGTAATTACACAATTGAGTAATTACTAGGCTATATAATTACTTCCCTAGTAATTACACAATTCTAATTACAGGGTGGCTTTCCAAACAAACTCTAAGAGTTTGAAAATTTGATCGTCTTCCTTCTAAACTGGCCATGTGCACAAAACTAAAATGTGATGCCTTATTAAATTTGTGTAGTTGGTGAGCATTTTGCTGTCATGCTTGTGGTTTGGCCATCCTTTGAGCTGGGAGCAATGCATTGGAGCTGTAAGCATCAACTTCACTCTATTGGTTTTGTAAGCTGAAACTTCTTTACCTAAAAAAGAAAGAAATATCTTAGTTTGATTTCTTTTTATCAGGTTATCGTCTTTGGATCCCTTTATGCAAGAACCTTCTTGAAGACTATACAGAAGCCGCCATCATTGGAGATGACTGAAACTAGAGCTTCAGGTCCTGCATAAGGAAATCTATCACGAAGTAACTTGTGACCATTGGAGTAGGTGAATTGAAATAGCTCTCTGCAACTTCAACGCTGTTCGGAGAAAGACGTAATTAAACAGAGGCATGAATGGGATTTCTTTTTTCGGAATTCCAGATGGAAGGCAACCTTGCTGTTATTGCATTACAACCTGCATATGAGAATGGCATATGCAATGGAGCAAGATTTTGGCAAGCCTTCCTCAAATCTTTGCATGTTACACCTCACTAAGCAACAGAAGTTCATTTATCTTTCGTTCAATGCTTACTTGTTTTCTCTTCAGGAATTTGGAACTGTACAAGTAGACATCAGAAATGTATGAGGTATGTGTTGTGGCTCTAACATGACATGTTCTGTGTATCAAATTTGAAAAATTGTACGTTTGGAACTGTCATACAATGGGGAGAATGAAAATGACGAGGAATACTACAAACTGTAGCTGAAATAACACGAGTTGCACCATGTTTATTTGACGCTCTAATGATGATGTGGTTGATCACATGAAGAATGAGACATTAGGCTTGGTGTAATATTGTAATTCATGGTAAAAGATGAGGAGCAACTGCAAAAAGATCTCTTTTGTTTACGCATTTATATAGTTAGAAATCTAATATATTAGTAGCGCGGGTAAGTGTAAAAGAGAACTAAGCCAGGCACGAGTAATTTGGTCTGCGATTGGAGAAACCAAACCAAAAAGAAAGAACAGCAAAAGGGGAATATAATAATAATAGAAAAATACCATCGATGTTCATTTATAAGCAGTTTATTATAAAAATGTGCCAATTCATAAAATATTACTAATATTAGCCAATCTATATCTATATATACTTAAAAGCCAAAGACAATGGCTTCTCCTTAAGCTAAGTGGCAGCCTTGAAAAAAGCCACTTGGCATAATTAGTTATTTAGTTAATAGTTAGTTATTTTTTTAAATTTAAATATCTATAAAATATGAAAATAAGAAAAAAAAATTATCAATTCAAATTGGGGAGTAGTTATTCCTAATATATATATATATATATATATATATATATATAAAATTGTTATTATATTATATTATATTATATTATTATCGAGAATAGGAATAGCAAAAAAGTCCAAAGAATACCAAGTTTCACCAAAATTCAAACAAGTGTCAAAATTTAGGAACAAACCTCCAAAATATTTGGATATTCAAAAGTAATTTAAAATAAAATAAAATATATACTTAAAAGCCAAAGACAATGGCTTCTCCTTAAGCCAAGTGGCAGCCTTGAAAAAAGCCACTTGGCATAATTAGTTATTTAGTTAATAGTTAGTTATTTTTTTAAATTTAAATGTCTATAAAATATGAAAATAAGAAAAAAAAATTATCAATTCAAATTGGGGAGTAGTTATTCCTCAAATTGGGGAGTAGTTATTCCTAATATATATATATATATATATAATTGTTATTATATTATATTATATTATTATAGAGAATAGGAATAGCAAAAAAGTCCAAAGAATACCAAGTTTCACCAAAATTCAACAAGTGTCAAAATTTAGGAACAAACCTCCAAAATATTTGGATATTCAAAAGTAATTTAAAATAAATAAAAAATTAAAAAAATCTTTAATCTTTCAATTCAATTTACTACAACACAGACAATTTTTTAAATGGTTTGTTAAACCTAAAAATTCGAAAAACATAACTACTCCAAGTCTAAATTATTAAGTGCCGATATAATCAGATAAATGAAAAGAGTGCTCTAGAATTAGCGTCACTTTACAAATTGAACCTTCCCTTTTCTCTTGAAAATTAAAAATTCAGAGTATTTATTAGATGCATTGATTTTAGAAAATGTATACCAAGACAAACCGTTATTTTTTTCTATTAAAAGAGAGAAAATATTGTTGTACTAATTTGATAGTGTTGAGAAAAAGTTATTTGGCACTTTTAGAATAAAATCGAAACTATTTTTGATTAATTTAAATTATATATCTATATTTATATAAAGATTCACTCATCAAGAATATAAGAAAAATATTATACAAAAGAAAGCAACAAACATAAATATTAAACAAAGTAACATGCTAATATTTTTTTTATTAACAATGTAATAATACTAAATATTGGATAATATATTAAAAAATTACATAACAAAAAAGTTATTCGATGACTATATTAGTTCCTTTAATTTAATAGAGATTTTATCCATTAAAATTCAGATTATATTATTGAGAATAGCAAAATAAAATAATATTTCACGAGTTATAAGCAAACATAAATATTAAACAAAGTAACATGCTAATATTTTTTTATTAACAATGTAATAATACTAAATATTGGATAATATATTAAAAAATTACATAACAAAAAAGTTATTCGATGACTATATTAGTTCCTTTAATTTAATAGAGATTTTATCCATTAAAATTCATGATATTATTGAGAATAGCAAAATAAAATTTAAAATAAAATAATATTTCACGAGTAATAAAATATATCTTTTATTATATTACAAAAAGAAAGTAGTAATAAAAAATATTATACAAATTTATATGCTAATAAATTTTTATTAACAATATAATAATACTAAATATTATATATAATAAAGAATAATATAGAACAAAAAATATTTTTTATTAGTCCCTTTAATTTAATAGATATTTTAGTCATTAAAATGCAAATAATATTGCTGAGAAAAAAGAATAAAATTTTAAATAAAAATATGTTTCTTGATTAATAAAATATATATCTTCTATATATATATCTTCTATTATATTACAAAAAGGTAGTAGCAGATAAAAACATTACACAATATAATATACTAATAAAAATATCTATAAATAATATAATAATACTAAATATTGGTAATATAATATCTTTACAAGGTAGAGATAAGGTTTGCGTACAGACTACCCTCCCCGAATCCCATGGTGTGGGATAATACTAGGTATATTATTGTTGTTGTTGTTGTTGTTGTTGTTGTTGTATATAAGTACATTTAATTTAATAGAGATATTAGATATCGTATTGACAAATATGACGACAATTAAAATTTATAAAATAATACAATCTAATATGTTCAAATAACCCGATCATAAATTTCGTTAATTCATATTTTTTAATATCGACCGCGCATCGTGCGGGTATGACTACTAGTATTATTAAAAGCCAAGGAAAAAGCCCTCTCATTAAGCCATGTGGCAGCTTCAGAAAAAGCCACGTGGCATAGTTAGTTATTAAATTAGTTATTTAGTTAATAATTAATTATTGGTTATTCTTTTTGAATTTGAATATTCTAAAAACTATATATATATATATATATATATATATATATATATATATATATATATATATATATATATATATATATATATATATATATATATATATATATATATATATATATATATATATATATATATATATATATATATATATATATATATATATATATATATATATATATATATATATATATATATATATATATATATATATATATATATATATATATATATATATATATATATATATATATATATATATATATATATATATATATATATGAGAGTAGTTCCAAGTTGGAGTTTTTAAATTATTTAAAAATAAAAAAGCAAAAAAAATCTATAAAAATGAAAAAAGAGAAGAAAAACTACACATTCAAATCGGGAAGTAGTTTCAAGTTGGAGTTTTAAAATAAACAAAAAAAAGAGAAGAAAAACTACCTATTTATATCGGGGAGTAGTTTCAAGTTGGAGTTTTAAAATAAAAATAGATACCTTATAATTAACTATAATAAAAAATATATATAAATATTAAAAAAGTAACTACCCATTCAAATTGGGTGGCAGTAGTTTCAAGTTGCAGTTTTTAAATTATTTTAAAATTAAAAAGCAAAAAAAAAGTCTATAAAAAACGAAAAAAAGAGAAGAAAATCTATATATTATTAAAATGAGAGAAAAAAACCTTCTCTTTAAGTCAAGTGACAGCTTTAGAAAAAGCCACATGGCATAGTTAATTATTAAATAGTTATTTATTTAATTTTTAAAACTATTATATATATATATATATATATATATATATATATATATATATATATATATATATATATATATATATATATATATATATATATATATATATATAATTAGTTTACAACAACCATATAATAAATATATATATCTTATAATTAATTAACTATAATAAAAAACTATATAAAAATGAAAATATAAAAATATAAAAAAATAACTACCCATTCAAATTGGGTGAGAGTAGTTCCAAGTTGGAGTTTTTAAATTATTTAAAAATAAAAAACCAAAAAAAATCTATAAAAACGAAAAAAAGAGAAGAAAAATTACACATTCAAATCGGTAAGTAGTTTCAAGTTGGAGTTTTAAAATAAACAAAAAAAAGAGAAGAAAAACTATCTATTTATATCGGGGAGTAGTTTCAAGTTTGAGTTTTAAAATAAAAATAGATACCTTATAATTAACTATAATAAAAAATATATATAAATATTAAAAAAGTAACTACCCATTCAAATTGGGTGGCAGTAGTTTCAAGTTGCAGTTTTAAATTGTTTTAAAATTAAAAAGCAAAAAAAAAAAGTCTATAAAAAACGAAAAAAAGAGAAGGAAATCGATATATTACTAAAATGAGAGAAAAAAACCTTCTCTTTAAGTCAAGTGACAGCTTTTTAGAAAAAACCACATGGCATAGTTAGTTATTAAATAGTTATTTATTTAATAATTATTTATTGGTTATTCTTTTTGAAAATATATATATATATATATATATATATATATATATATATATATATATATATATATATATATATAATAATCGAAAAATGTATAATATATATATATATATTGTGACGACCCAAAGGGTCATCACTTGTTTATTTAATCATTCCGAGCTTTTGAGGCCTTGAAAACCTCATTTATAGTTGCCTCGATTTGCGTGCACAGTTCGGGCACAAAGCTGGAAAAGATTTATGTTGAAATATGTGAAATATGTGAAAAAGTAGAAGAATTTTGATATTAATATTGATATGGTTGACTTTGGTCAACATTTTTGGTAAACGGACCCGGATCCGTGATTTGACTATTTCAGGAAAATCCGTAGAAAAATATGGAACTTGGGCATATGTCCGGAATTGAAATCCGAGGTCTAGAACCCCAGTAAAAGAATTTTTCTGTTAAATTGTTTTCCGAAAATGTTTAAGGAAAATGAAACTGAATTTTTATTAAAAAGTACTGGTATCGGGCTCGTATTTTGGTTCCGACGCCCGGTACAGGTCATATATATTGGTTAAGCGCTTCCTGTAAAGTTTGGTTGAAAACGGACGTCGTTTGACGTGTTTCGGCCTTAAATTGGAAAGTTTGGAAATTATGAAATCTTAAAGAGTTCTTGAGCTTTAAGGCTCAATTCATGGATTTTGATGTTATTTTAGCGATTTGATCGCGCGAGCAAGTTCGTATGATGTTTTTAGGTTAGTGTGCATATTTGGTTTGGAGCCCCGAGGGCTCGGGAGTGTTTCGGAGGTGGTTCGGGGTGTTTTTGAACTTAAGAAAAACTGCAGAAATCTGCAGCAGGCATTTCCTCATCGCGTTCGCGATGCCTTGGTCGCGTTCGCGAAGAACATTTCGTTCCTTCTTCGCGTTCGCGTCCTGTTGATCGCGTTCGCGATGCCCAGCATTTTCCTTCATCGCGATCGCGTGCCTTAGGCCGCGTTCGCGTAGGCCAAATTGAAACCCAACCCTTTCCTATACGCGTTCGCGTGGCTGTTCCCGCGTACGCGTAGACCAAATTGTAAGCCCTCGGAATTTTTTCTTCGCGTTCGCGACAGGCCCTATGCGAACGCGATGTGTAACATCGTTTCTTCATCGCGAACGCGACCGGGGTGTCGCGAACGCGACCGGGGTGTCGCGAACGCGATGAAGAAATCCCAAAACAGAACACTTACGGGATTGTTCCCATTTTTCACAAAACACTCTCTTCTCCACAACTTTTTGGACGGTTTTTGAGCGATTCTTCATTAAACTTCTTGGGTAAGTGATTCTTAACTCGTTTTCTTCATTTTCCATCAATATTATTTGAATTCCTAAGCCTAAATAGGTGTAAATGGGTAGAAAAATTGAGAATTTAGTATAGTGAGGGTTTTCAATGAATTTACGATCTAGACTTCGTTTTGGAGTCGAATTTAAGAACAAATTGTATATTTGAACTCATGGAGGATTGGGTGAACTTATTTTGGTTCGAAACTTGAGTTTCGATTATGTGGGCCCGGGGTCGATTTTTACTATTCCGGGCAGAATGTTGTAAAAATCATAATTAGCAATATGAACTAGTTTGTTAAGTAGAATTGATGATATGAAATCAATTGTGTATAGATACGGTTGGATTGAAGTCAAATTCGAAAGGAAAAGGCATTGCTACGGATTGAATCGTTCGTGAACTTTCGAGGTAAGTGTTTGTTCTATCCTAGTTTGTAGGAATATGAATTTAGTTATGAATAAATTGTTGAATAAGAATTATTGGTGTTATACCGGTAATGAAGGTAAATTGTTGAAACTATTATAAATTATTGGTTTAAAAACCGGTAATTATAAATATTGTTGATATAGAGATTATTGGCTAAATGCCGGTAATATATATATATTTATGAAATGGGATCGTGTGGTACGCCGACCACTTATATATAATAAGAAATGGGATCGTGTGGTACGCCGACCACGAAGTGATTTAAATCTTGGCATTGGCCATAGCTGCCGGTAGCCTATTGATATATTGGGAGCGGGTGGTACGCCTACCACAAGATATAATTTTGATATATTTGGGAGCGGGTGGTACGCCTACCACAAGATATAATTTTGATATATTTGGGAGCGGGTGGTACGCCTACCACAAGATATAATTTTGATATATTTGGGAGCGGGTGGTACGCCTACCACGAGATATAATTTCTGATATATTGGGAGCGGGTGGTACGCCTACCACAAGAGATAATTATTGTGATAGTTGGGAGCGGGTGGTACGCCTACCACGAGACATGAAATGAAAGAGGAAACTGAGACATGAAAGTAAGATTATTTTTGGATATCTTGAGTTATTGAATATTATTTCAGAGCAGAGTATTTCTTTATAAATGTATTGTATATATATATCTTTATTGCAACTGTACAGGTTTAGGTGGGTGACTGGCCTTAGCCTTGTCACTAGTTCGCTGGGATAGGCCAGGCACTTACCAGCACATGGGGTCGGTTGTGCTGATACTACACTCTGCGCTCTTTTTGCGCAGATACAGGTTACGGACAGCAGCAGCGACAGTAGAGACTTGTGGATTTTTCGACTACTGAGACTACGAGGTAGCCTTGCAGGCGTCCGCAGGACCTGTTGTCTCTCCTATCTATGCTTTTCATTCTGTATCTCATATAATCGAGATAAACAGCTTGTATTTTCTTTCAGACATTTATGTGTATTATTCTTAGAAGTTCGTGAGTATTGTGACACCAATCTTGGTTAGTGTATCAGATTTGGATTTTCTTTATCACATTTGACTAAGTCTTCCGCTGAAATTTTTATGTTGTTAATAATAAATTGGTTATTAATGGAATTGTTATTAATATTTGGCTTGCCTAGCTTTCATTTAGTAGGCGCCATCATGACCCCGATGGTGGGAAATTCGGGTCGTGACAAGTTGGTATCAGAGCACTAGGTTGCATAGGTCTCACAACTCACGAACAACCTTAGTAGAGTATGAAGGATCGGTACGGAGACGTCTGTATTTATCCTCCAGAGGCTACAGAGTTAGGAAAATATTCTCTTTATTCTTTCCGGTCGTGCGACTTGATCTTTTGAATGTTAATTGAACTTCTACTCTGTTCTTCCGCAGATGGTAAGGACACGTGCATCCTCATCTACTGACCAGCAGCCCGAGGTCCCAGCAGCGGCAGCTTCCGCTAGGGGTAGAGGCCGAGGTCGAGGTCGTCCTAGAGGACAAGGTAGGGGCAGAACTCAGCCCCGAGCAGCAGCACGAGTGGCAGAACCTCAGGTTCATATAGAGGAGGAAATTCCAGCCCCAGCAGCTCCAGTAGGCCCAGCTCAGGTCCCAAGAGGAGCTTTATTTTCACCGGATCTTCAGGATGCTTTGGTCCGGATAGCAGGTTTTATGGATCATGTCACCAGAGCAGGTTTATTACCGGTAGCACCAGCCACTTCTCAGGCTGGAGGAGGTAATCAGACTCCTGCTACGCGCACTCGAGAGCCAGTAATTCCCCAGGCTCAAGATCCTGTGATTCAGCCAGTTGAGGCAGTTCGGCCTATTATTGCGACTCCGTCTAATGATGGTGCGGCTATGTCTGCTGATGCGTTGTGGAGATTGGACAGGTTTACCAAGCTGTTCACTACCACACTCAGTGGTACTCCTTCAGAGGATCCACAGGACTTCCTATACAGCTGCCACGAAGTTCTCCGTACTATGGGTATTGTGGAGACAAATGGTGTGGATTTTGCTACTTTTCGGTTATCTGGTTCCGCCAAGACTTGGTGGAGAGATTATTGTCTAACCGGGCCAGCGGGATCGTCATCTTTGACTTGGGAGCAGTTTGCAGAATTATTCTTGGAGAAGTTCCTTCCAGCCACTCAGCGGGAGTTTATGCGCAGACAATTTGAGCGTCTTCATCAGGGTTCTATGTCTGTCACACAGTACGAGACTAGGTTCGTGGACCTGGCTCGTCATGCTGTTATCATACTTCCCACAGAGCGGGAGAGAGTGAGGAGGTTTATTGATGGCTTGAATCGGCCAATTCGGCTACAGATGGCTATGGGTGCAGGAACTGAAATCACTTTTCAGGAGGCGGCTAATGCAGCCCGCCGGATCGAGATGGCTCTGTCACAGGGAGCGAGACATGGATCAGATAAGAGATCTCGTAATTCGGGTAGATTCAGTGGTACCTCGTCCGGAGATAGAGATTTTTATGATAGAGGCCATCCTCCTAGGCCTTATCAGTCAGCTCTTCAGGTTTCTCATGATGCTTCAGGTGATCGTAATTCTCGGCCACGCTACTCTGATCAGCAGCCTATCAGTGCACCACCACTTCGCCATTTTCAGCAGCCGAGGGCTTGTTTTACGTGCGGTGATCTTAGGCACATTGCAAGGTATTGCCCTCGAGCTTCTGACAGATCTCATCAGCAGGGTTCTCGTGCCATGATTCAGGCCCCAGTTCCCTCACAGCCTGCCCAGCCGGCTAGAGGCGGAGGTAGAGGACATAGAGGTGGAGGTAGAGGTCATAGAGGTGGAGCTCGGACCGATAGAGGTAGAGACCAGCCAGCAGCTGATCGTCCTAGAGATACTGCTCAGGGTGGTGGGGCACAGCCCCGATGTTATGCACTTCCCGCCAGACCAGAGGCTGAGTCTTCTGATGCCGTCATTACGGGTATTATTTTGGTTTGTGATAGAAAGGCATCAGCATTATTTGACCCTGGGTCTACATATTCGTATGTGTCTTCCTATTTTGCACCATACTTGATTCGGCCCAGTGATCCACTGAGTGTTCCTGTTCATGTGTCTACACCAGTAGGCGACTCTATTGTGGTTGATCGAGTTCATCGGTCATGTATTATAGTAATTGAGGGTCTCGAGACCCGTGCTGATTTATTACTCCTAAATATGGTGGACTTCGATATTATACTAGGCATGGACTGGCTATCTCCGTATCATGCTATTTTAGATTGCCATGCCAAGACTGTGACTTTAGCCCTACCAAATTCGCCTCGTATAGAGTGGAAAGGAATTTCAGGTCATACTATCCGTAATGTTATTTCTTATGTTAAAGCTCAGCGTATGGTTGGAAAGGGATGCTTGGCTTATTTGGCCTATGTCCGTGATTCTAGTGCTGAGGTTCCTTCTATTGACTCTGTGCCTGTGGTTCGCGAATTTCCTGAAGTATTTCCTTCAGACTTACCAGGTATGCCGCCCGATAGGGACATTGATTTTTGCATTGATTTGGCTCCAGGCACTCAGCCCATTTCCATTCCCCCATACCGTATGGCTCCGCCAGAGTTAAAAGAATTGAAGGAACAGTTGCAGGACTTACTTGAAAAGGGTTTCATTAGGCCCAGTGTTTCGCCGTGGGGTGCACCTGTATTATTTGTAAAGAAGAAAGATGGTTCGATGAGAATGTGCATTGACTATCGACAGTTAAACAAGGTGACTATCAAAAATAAATATCCACTTCAGCGAATTGATGATTTATTTGACCAGCTTCAGGGTGCCAAGGTATTTTCAAAGATAGATTTGAGATCTGGCTATCATCAGCTGAAGATTAGGGCATCCGATGTCCCTAAGACCGCGTTCCGCACTCGGTATGGACATTATGAATTTCTGGTCATGTCTTTTGGGTTGACAAATGCTCCAGCAGCTTTTATGGAATTAATGAATCGGGTGTTCCGGCCTTATTTAGACTTGTTTGTAATAGTCTTCATTGATGACATATTGATATATTCCCGCAGTCAGGAGGAGCATGCGCAACATCTCAGAGTGGCCTTACAGACTCTGAGAGATAGCCAGCTATATGCAAAATTTTCAAAGTGTGAATTTTGGCTAAGTTCGGTTGCATTCCTGGGTCATATTGTGACGGCAGCAGGTATTCAGGTTGATCCGAAGAAAATTGAGGCAGTCAAGAGCTGGCCTAGACCGACATCAGCCACGGATATTCGGAGTTTCTTGGGGTTAGCGGGTTATTATCGCCGATTCGTAGAAGGATTTTCGTCTATTGCAACCCCACTGACCAGATTGACCCAGAAGGGTGTTCAATTTGAATGGTCCGATGAATGTGAGGCGAGCTTTCAAAAGCTCAAGAAAACCTTGACCACAGCACCGGTATTGGTTTTACCCACAGGTACGGGACCTTATATTGTTTATTGTGATGCTTCCCGTATTGGGCTTGGTGCAGTGTTAATGCGGGATGGCAAGGTTATTGCCTATGCTTCGAGGCAGTTGAAGATTCATGAGAAGAACTATCCGGTGCATGATCTAGAATTGGCGGCGATTATTCACGCATTGAAGATCCGGAGGCATTATTTGTATGGTGTAGCATGTGAAGTGTACACCGATCATAAGAGTCTTCGGTATTTGTTTAAGCAGAAAGAGTTGAATATGAGGCAGAGAGAAGATGGCTAGAGTTGCTAAAAGACTATGATGTTACTATTTTATATCACCCAGGTAAGACGATGTGGTGGCCGATGCATTGAGTAGAAAGTACGCCGACATGGGTAGTCTTGCATATATTCCGGTCGATCGAGAGACCATTGGCTCTAGACGTCCGGGCGTTAGCCAACCGGTTCGTGAGATTGGATATTTATGAGCCTAGCGGTGTTAGCCCACACGGTCGCTCGTTCTTCTTTATTAGAGTGTATCCGTGAGAGGCAATTTGATGATCCTC
>JASVEL010002009.1:0-139737 GCA_032618575.1 Nicotiana noctiflora | reverse complement strand
TAAGCAACTCTGAATCTCCTTGCTTGATTTTGAAGATGTCCTCCATTCTCTTTTTAACTTTTTGAGCTCCCGAGTGTGCTTTAATAAATAGATCTGCAAGCTCAGCAAATAAATTTATTTTCAGGTAAAAGAGAATACCATGTTAAGTCCCCTTTAGTGAGCGTTTCACCAAATATTTTGACCAAGACTGATTCAATCTCCTGCTTAGTCAAATCATTGCCTTTGACACCTATTGTAAATGCAGTAACGTGATCTCGTGGGTCTGTTGTACCATCATACTTTGGAATATCAGGCATCTTGAACTTCTTTGGAATTGGGAGAGGAGCGCTAGTTGGCTTCTATGGCTGTTGAGAGTATTTATCTATATCTACTCCCTTGATCACGGGTGGTACTCCGTGTATTTGTTCTATGAGTTCATTTTGCTCCTTAAGCTGTTTCTGCAATGTTAGTACTAGATTTTGTAATTCAGAATTAACTAGATTACCTGGGTCTCCCTCCTGTGTTTCACTAGGGGTTCCACCACTGGCTGAATTAACTAGTCTAGAATGAGGATTCTCCAAAGTATTATTGTTTGGAGTAGGTGTGGGTGGAGCAGTATGTAATTGTCTAACAAAAGCCTGAAGAGCTTTATTGACTTGTGAGGCAATAAGTTTTTGCAAAGCCTCATCCATAGTTTCAATATTTTTGAATTGAGCATGTCCATCTATGTGAGATCCATAAGGAGTGCCTTCGCGGGACCGCTGTGGAGAGCCTCGTGGAGAAGGAATCGGTACGTTATTGTTCTGTGGATCTCCCTGAAGTTGCTGGTTTGTTTGAATTTCTTGGTTTCCTTGAACATTGTCATTATTGTTCAACATGGTTGATGCAACAAGAAAATCAAGTTTAGACATGATTTATTATCAGATTCCCGGTAACGGAACCAATTTGTTTAACCAAAAAAATAGATTTTTAGCCAAAGCTAGAAATTAGAAGAATCCGGTTACTGGTAATCGAAAAAGTATGTAAAGAAAGAGATTTGAAAATGATATTATCAGAAAGCAAGTAAATTAGAGTATACTCCAATAGTCACTTGTCGCAATTGATTACATATCTCTCCTTTTATAGGTCCCTTTGGGAATGTACGTTATGCCTAAGTCATAATGAAAATATTATGAGTAATTAATGACATTAAATACTACGTTACATGATCATTACGTTAAATGTATATATTCTTTAACAGATTCAGCATTTAACACTCTTTAATGCCGTATTTGCACCCTTTTCTTTAGCCAGGTTCATTTTTTGCATTGCTCGAATGTAAATAAGCTTAAATAGGGATGTGCGCTAATACTCTCGTCCCGTGCCTCTTCCTTTTTCTTTACTCGTACCTGTTTTATAATTCTCGAATCGTAGCTAAGTATAACTTATTGACCATTCCACTTATGCTAATACGTCGTCATATATATATGAATACAATTTTCCGATACAGCTATGGACTCGAAAACAGGACCTTGAAAAATATTGCATTTGTGAGAATTGTTTCTTCTAGGAACTAACCATAGAATCTATTTCCAGCTTACAACGTTTGATCTTTTTGTTTACCTTTTCAATACGAAATGATTTCAAAACACATCCACTATATAGAATAGATGATCAATTCAATGTAAGGAGCTAGAATAAATCATAGTATTGGTCCATCAATGTGATTCTCTATACGTAGTGGAAAGATACTTTAATGAATGTAGTCTGCACTATATTTAGTAGTTTAGTTAAATCATCATCCTGTATACTCCACGTCTCTCTCAGACCATTTACGTAAGCCAAGTTTTCACAGCTTACATATATCAAACGAATCTAATTTCAATATTTGATCTTATTCGGACCATTTCTAATCTCTATAAACTTTAAAATCCTACACTACGCACAAGAATTTAAAATTGTACCCCATTATTGATTTTTTTTGGTTGCATTATTTAATTCTTTATTTAGTCAATGAATATATGCCTTGCACTAAAATATATATACTATAGGAGAAAGACTAGTTTTTATTATTTCGTTATACGTAATAAGAGCAAAGTGTCTAAGCATGTGACCTCACATCAATTAATTCACTATACTACAAACATATTTATGTTTGCCCCAAATGCTTAAAACATTTTTTGCTATTTTTAAACTTAATCGTTTGTCAATTAAATCTAAAAATAGAAGGGAACAGAATAGACATGCATGCAAAATTAAAAGCAGATGAAAGAAAAGAAGACTTGAATTCTTTTTCAAAGCCATCACGTTGACCATCCAGATACACTGCATTAAAACTTTGGTCTAAATAGAAGGTTCTTTTACACGTGGGAACATTTTGGGCCCTAGGATATTCCACGTGGCAAATTATCCACCTTCTATTTTTCAAAAGTAAGACCAAAACTTTTTGAGGCCCTTTATAAGCGCCAAATTAATTACCACCTTAGTCCATTCTGCATGAAATAAACATGGATGAAGAGTCGAGCCATGGCAGAAAAATGGATACTAAAAATGGTGGTGGCGGAGAAATAAAATATCGAGGCGTCCGAAGGAGGCCGTGGGGAAAATTCGCGGCAGAGATTCGCGACTCAGCTCGACAAGGGGCTCGGGTATGGCTCGGGACATATAACACAGCTGAAGATGCAGCAAGAGCCTATGATAGGGCAGCTTATTCAATGAGAGGTCATTTAGCTATACTTAATTTTCCTGAGGAGTATAATTTGCCTAGTAGCTCTTCACATTTTTATACTGGTTCTTCATCATCACGGGAAGTTCTTGAATTTGAATGTTTGGATGATAAGTTGCTTGAGGAACTTCTTGATTGTGATGAGCAAAACAAGAGGAAATAAAGATGACCTCAATGTTCTAGTCTACCTCTTACTCTATTTTCACTACGAAAAATTGAGCTTTTTAATTACCTAAAATTACATTATTCTGTTTTTTGAATCGAGGTCTATCGGAAACAGCCTCTTTATCTATACACGATAGGGATAAGGTCTACGTACACACTACTCTCCTAAGATTCCACCTGTTGAACACTAATTTTTTGTTATTGTTGTTGTTGTTGTTGCCTAAAATCACATTATTTAGGATGGGGTGGTTTGTTTTTTCTTTTCTTTTGGGTTCCCTTCTTCTTTTTGTTATTTTACCTGTTTTTTACTTTCTTTTTTTGGGGGATTTGGTTTTTGAATGAAGCAAGCAACCTGCGGTTGCGGTGCTTGTAATTTAACACTATTGTACTATCTGTACTTTGCAATGCAAATGATGAAGGGTCAAGAAAAGTCTTTGTGATCATAAATATTGGAGTCCGAAATCTAAATGTGATTATTTTGGACTTAAAAATTAAAAAAAATGAAGAAAAAAAATTTAGTGACCAAATTATATAAAATGAGGTTTTAAAATGCGCTTTATTTTGAACATTAAAGTAAAGCACGTTTTAAAACAACATTTTTTATAAAACGCTTTTCATGAAATGCGTTTGACCTAAAGCTAATAAGACGTTCATCTTAAATGTGGTTTGTTAAAGCGCTATATATAAAACGCTTTAATAAACCACACTTTTCATCTTCAAATATCCGTTCCCTTCCCTTCGCCTACGTTCAAACCAGAATCTATCCCCCCTCTCCCCAATAACGAGATAAAAAATACGAGTGGACCACACCTGTTCTATAAAAAGTAAAGAGTGTTAGTCCCACATCCTAGCTAAATCCGTTTCTCGTTGTGGTTGTTCGTTTCGGACTAGAATCTTTAATTCTTCTACTTTCCAAAATACATGAATTGAGGTATTCCGATTTAGTTTTTGTCAAACTCGATAAAAAATACATATTAGTTGTTTTACATCCGTTCTTTGTTGTTTTGTATTTTTTTTTTCGATTAAACTATTAAGTTATTTTTATCCGGACTTAGATATTAGTGTGCTATTCAATTAATAAATTATTATTATTTGTAAAAAACTTAATAAGTTACTTTTTACTGTTGTATATGTATTTTCGTGAATGTTTTGTGATTAAATGTATTTGTTAGTTTTATCTGGTTTACATTATTTATTTGCTTAAACACTAGTAATATAGTGCCTTTTAGTTTAGTAAGATGTAGTGCTTTTTAACATAGTATCCCTGTAGTTTAAGTATCTCTTATACTCAAAAATATGTCAAAATTACTGAAAGATCAAACAGAAACTTTGTCCAATTATAGTCAACGATCGTAACAAAATAACATGAGAAAAGAATAATATCTTCCGGATATGTTGGTGCTACTGGGCCGCAAATATCGAGTTTGGAACCCATATGTGAATATTTAATAATTAAATATTTTATAATTATAAAAATTAAGTATTTAATTTACAAACAAACATATAAAATTATAGAAATAACACATATAAGAATTCAGAATATCTTGGTGCTACTGCCTCAAATATTGAGCTTGGAATCTGTATGAGAATACTTAATCACTAAATATTGTATAATTATAAAGATATTTCTTATTTAATTTAAAATACGATTATAAAACTAACATGTAAAATAAGAAAACTAACACATACAAGAATTCAGGATATGTTGGTGCTACTGGGCCTCAAATATCGAGCCTAAAACTCATATGTAGATATATTATTAATTAAATATTATATAATTATAAAAATTAATTATTTAATTTACAAACAAACATATAGAACTATAAAACTAACTTGTAATTAATGTTGTTTAATTTACAGTAGATGACACGGAGATGCCATCAATTCATCCCGAACCTTGCGATGAGCTACTGACGTTACAATCCATCCCCGTGTAGTCAGATGCCTACAAGATACGAGCTTCTACATGATTTTGGAGATCGGGCGGCTGCAGCTCGATTGGTCTTTAGTGATGGCCCTAATAGAGAGGTGACGATCAGAGACGCACATATTCCACTTGCCCATTAGCGAGGCCACCATCACACTGTAGGACATGGAGGTTATATATGTGATGCACATTGGTAGTCACCACATTGCTCTGCCGCAATGCATGCGGGAGATGAAAGGTACGTAGTACCTGGACATGCTGCAGTAGCTCATTGGTTTCCAGCCACAGGATGAGAATGCACTGGCTGGGGCTAGTCATTTTTCATTGATGACTATTCGAGAGTATTTGGAGATATTGCATCCTGACACACTACAAGAAAGTAGATTTTCTTGTTCACGGGTATACAAGATTGCTGATACTCCTTATGTTTAGACAGGTCTTATTCCCGAATACTTCGGGGAACCTAGTCAGCTTGAGATTTCTTCATCATCTTGAGTAGCTAGATGAATTACCCAGTACAGTTGGGGTGCTGCTATTCTCGCCTACTTGTACAGGCGGATGTGCCGGGCGAGCATGAGCATCCAGAGTGATGTTGCTAGATTTTTTGCCCCTACTACAGGTGACAACATATTCAAATACTCTATTCATTTTAACATAACTAGTAAACATATATCATAAAATTTATGTTAATGTTTTATGTTAGGTTTGGGCCTAGGAGTAGTTCCTGTTGTTACAGCCACCTCTACCACCATTAGCTCCTGATGTACCACCTCTGTTTCTCCCTCGAGCTAAGAGGTGGGTTCTTCGGTGGGGATATACGCGTGAGTACGAGGCTCGGCATAATCTCCCCTTGTGTAGGGATATTTTGGGTTTGCTGAAGGGTGTACCGGTAAATGTATACCTAACTTTACTTAGCATAGCTTCATATGTGTTGTGTATACTGAGGTTTTCTATTATTACATAATAGTTCATCTAGACGCCATACAGCAACGCGCTCTTCTATCTCGTTGATGTGGCTTGATATTATTTCTTGGCTTGCCAGCTTATTGCTCGGTCGGTCGACTCATGTTGGGCTCTTCTATCATGTTGATGTGCCTTGATATTGGGGAGCATCATAACACCGAGCGGGTACTTTTCCACTTTGGAAGTCCAAAGCTCATACTGACACCGCCCACCAGGTAGACCACATATTTCCAGTGGGGTGATCATTCTAGGGTGGACCAGGCATATGTGGCATCGCTAGAGGAGTAGATCGATGCTTGGGAATGGCTATTTGACTTGATTCTGCCCCCTGCCCCTTCACCGAGTCGTCCGGATATTGAGAATGATTATATGGGTTGGTACCACGGTTTTACCCAACTCTTTATCATTCATCGAGCAGGTGGTTCGTATGTTCCATACGTCGGGAAGCATGATGCACTGGTATGCTATTTGATGTTCTTACTTATAACTGTAAACAAGTGTTTTGTAATTTATATTTTACACGCTGTGCGGGCTATTGACCTATATTTATTTCACCACTTGGGACTGCAGATACAGCAAAATGGCGACGAGGGAGCGACCATTTTAATTGAGTATTTCCGACAGGTTACAGAGCTGGTTGCCCGGACGCTGCAGTGATCCGAAAGGATGAACACTTAGTACAAGACCTTGCTTATGTGGTGCCATAGCAATACCATAGATGTAGGGTTGTCCCACGAGGTAGGGGACAATGAGGCAATGGTATCCTATGAGACAGGGTTGTCCCATAGGGTCTTGGGGGCCGGTGAGGAGGTAGTCCCCAATAAGGGGGCGTTAAGGCACCTGTTGATAATGTTGGAGCTGATCCGCCTGGGTGACCTCCATAAGTTAGTCGAGCACCACAGCAATATATCGTCATTCTGCCTTCAGCTGCCTTTCACTCCAAGGACACTGCAGGTGACCTCGTCAGATCCATTATTAATCACGAGCACGAGCATTATCGGAGAGAATCGAGATCCGTACTTTCTAGGCCCATCGACAGATTTTGTGGATTGGCCGACCCGAGATGTTGATAGTGGGCGCCGACTATGTTATAACTCATTTTCGAGGGGTGTTGGGGTCACAGGTGCATGTAAGTTTGTATTACTATTAAATTTAAATTTTTTTTATCTCATTGATTCGCCATGAATAAGTTTGTAATTTTCTTATTAAGGCTTCATCCCCACCCATCAAGGAGGCCACTTTGTGTGGTACAGACCGACATATGCTTATATTCAGGAACTCGACGATGCCATGGTAAGACATTTTAATATTTGTTGATTTAACATGTACATTACTAATACATATTCTCATATACTAAGCTGACATATTCTTCTGCAGAACAACAGCTTTATCAGCTCGACAAGACAATACATATAACGTGGTATGTAATCACGATATGATTCGCATGCTAATGATTCTTTATGATACAATATAACCTTTTTAGAAGATAGATTTTGCAGAACGACAACTTTATTAAGTCGCGACAATACACATAACGTGGTATGTAACCGCGCTTTGCTTCGTGTGGTAATTATTATTTCGGGTATAAGAAAGCTTCTTAAACGGAAAAAGTCATATATATCTCAAATGCATTTTTAATAAATATTACAAAATCCATTAGAAAAATTTCACTAACATTTAACAAGTGGTTCAAAAGAGGTTAAAGAGTGAGATAGTTCAATTGATCCCCATGGATCACGTCTTAAATTGTTGTATTGAAGTTTTAATGTTAAATATCAAAATGATAATAACAACAATGTAAACATAATTTTCTTTCGTACATTCTGCAAGATAAACACGTACATACACTTCTTAAAAAACATTAAGAAAATAAAATACTATGTGTATCCTTGATAGTTGGGAACATTAGATGAACTTCTATTATGAGTCGGATTACCACCGCCACCCAAACCAACTGAAGGACATTTACTACGGTCGTGTCCTGTTTGCGAGCATATGCAATATTTACGCGCATAAACGGTATTACCAACATCCATTTGGTTCCGTATATGCGTTCTTTTCTGCACAAATCGCTGACGTAAAAACTCCTTATTACACACCATTTTAAATGATTCGGCGGTCAATAATGCTTAGCATATACTGGATATAACTGCCCACTATAGGTGTTTAAGTATGCAACAATACTATATTGTTTATCAACGTAGTTGATTGGACCTAAACCTGTATGTTGAAAGCACTTGATGACATGTGAGCACAACATGTGGTATATGGATCATTTTTTACAAAAGCATAACGTTCTAGATTCATTTATGGTGTGTACATTATTCCCCCGATACTCATAGACGACAGTGCGAACTTCAAAAACATTTTAATCATGATCATACTGTAAAAATGAATGCCAATATGCTCGCCGCTTCTATTTCTCAAATATTTTCATTATTAGTGGCATAAATTCAACACCCCTTTCCATCAATGACGTTGCAGTTACAACCCTTTCAACAAACCTCTTTTCTATCTGCTTAATGATATTAGTAGCATGTTAGTGATAGATAATCCTCTTGCAGACTTCATTAACTCATTGAAAGACTCTTAACATATTTGTAGTAAGAATTCCCTATCTTCTGCCAACATCATTCAAAGTCCACTTTTCAGGCTTATGTCATAGTAACCAACGATACACTGCCTTGTCTTCCTGCCTGATAGATTGCACGTGCGTTCGAAATTTATGCTCATGGTTATATATTGTAGCCATCCACATTGAATCATGCATATCCTTGTTGGGATATGTCGTCTTGAAATTATCCATCAGGTGACTCAGACAGTTACGATGGTATGCATACGTTTCCTGTTATTCAGGAAAATTCTCTATAGAACTTAATATACCCCTATGCCAATCAGATATTAGACAAATACCTTTGTTTGACAACGTACTCCTTCAAGTGGTTTAAAAATAGCGTCCACATCTCTTGGCTTTCATTGGCACAAATGGAAAAATCTAGGAAAAATATTTGTTCATTGGCATCTACCACAACGACGATCAACAACTAAATATTATACTTTCCATAGGCATGAGTACCGTCTATGGATATTACTGAACGGCAATGCACAAAACAATCAATTTTTAGTTTAAATGCCTAGAAAACATATTTGAATATATTCTGGTATTCTCGAAATCCGCTCAAGTTTCCATTCGACAACGGTCGCGGGGTTAAATTATTGCAATGCGGTTATGTACCCGGGTAGAGCTACAAATGAATAATCCCAATTACCATAAACAATTTGAAACACACGATTGCGCCCGAGAAATGCCTTTATTTTAGTAATGGTATGGCCATAATTCTGGTGGATGAATGTAATGCACTCTTTGATCTTATACCTTATGGACGCTTCATGTATGGAACCAGGACAAGAGAAATCAAGTCAACATCTAAGTTAAAGTGATTCTCATTGAAAATGTCCATTTCACAAATATGGGTACCAATATATTTACTCACTTTTCACATACATGTTCTCTTCTTGCTCGTATGTAGCATCCAATGATAACTCGTAAACCATCTACGACAAATCCCTTTGTATACATTCGGACTTGACTCCCGTATTGTCATCTCATGACACTCTTTTACGCTATATATTTTGGCCGCCATGCTTAGGCATGCTTTATCAGGAAAACACATGCCTTTTGCCAGATATTGGTCTAGAATAAACCCACATTACTGTCTGAATGTCGTCAAAATCCCTTGTGAGGGCATTCACATCCGGAATACTTGGCAAATAATCAAGGTAGATAATATGCCTTAAATAAAATGACACGTGGGACTCGTACACTCTTGGTCTAACGGGAGGTGGAGAATGCTCTAAATAAGGCTCGGCATTCTCTTTCTCCTCATCTTCAACCTCACCAGGGAAGGGCGTGTCATCTCCAGACTCATCGGAATTATTGTCATAATCACCATTATCTTCCTGACTCTGCGCATCTGCCAAATCCCGAGTAATTACGTTGTCTACAGGCAACTGAGTGAGGACAAGATAATTAAGATTCTCATTTTCACTACACAAACAACAAAATATTTAGCTACTCAAATTGATAAATACTTTACATATAGTTATATCTCTTCATTTACGAGTCATAATGTGTTGACATTTTATGATGGACATTATCCTTTGTGTGATGACTCCCGGATGGACCACCATGATCCAACACACTAAAACTACACATATTCTAACTAGGCGTGGCTTCATAACTTGTAAAATTCAAATCTTGACTCTACCCCCTGTGGAATATATGAATGTTAATAAAAAATCAATATAACAAAAATAAATGGTAACATAGCAGAAAATTAAAGTTTACCACTCGTCTTTTGGATTATGTAAAGTAGGAGAGAAATTATTTCCTCGCTCTTTATTCGCGCACGGAGATAAGTTTAGATCCATCCAAACTCTTTCAGCCGGACCTTATTCAGCTAAAACTGCTTCAGAATAAGCACCTGATGATTGAGGGTTATCCCTGCTTTGTGAAACCTCATTATTGCTAACGTCTTCAACGTTCACGTACATTTTTAACATTTTTATCAAAATTAATTCCTGGTATTCATCCGAGTCCCCAAAAAATCTATCAAAGTTTCATCATCCTTGATTTTAAACTTAGCGTAACAAGCAATACCTTGCGAAGTGACAAAATACGGATCTTCCGGTTACGTTAAGATTCACCGATCGTTTGCCCACACTCATTTTATTACACAACAAGGATACCAATCTATCGTATTCCATTGTAAGTGACAACTTAACATGACTCTATGGAGATAAATTATAGCTCAATGAGTTATTCGCCACCACAACATCACCCCCCCCCCCCTTCCTGCTTCCCTGAATATAATGAAACCTTTACTTTTCGCTCTTGAGACATTATGACAAAATGCTTGAGAATTTAACAAGAAGAAAAATTTAATAGGAGTTTGAAATATTTTTGAATGGATTTTTGCCAAATTCCTAACGCCTTTAAATAAGGTAATGCCCAATCCCGCGGGGGAGGGGGGAGGGGGTAGGAGGGTCATGTTTTTTGACGTAAAATACCCTTTTAAAACTTTTTTTACATATTTGAATTTATGTTAGTTAAGCACAGAAAAGTTATATATTTGTTGGCCCACAAAATAAATAAATTGCATTTCATATAAAAGACGTTTTAAAATCACATTTTACCTTAATGTCAACGTAAAGCGCACTTTAAAATCACATTTGATGTAGTTTGGTCACTAATTTTTTTATTTCTAGTTGTAGTAAAAAAAAACTACTTAATATTTAGGTGCAGGACTCATAAATATTGCCATTGCTCTCAACAAATATTTTGATGTTTCTTCCATTTTTGTCAGCTATACTACTGACAAAGAAACAAGTTGATAAAAACTTGTGGCCCTTGATAATTTCTCCATTATTAGGTTGACGTTTCTTAACACTTTGCTCGCTGACAGCTAATAATATTTGAGTTGATATCCAACAACTCTACACTTGTCGACTTTTGTGTTTCTTACGTTGGGACAAACTTTCTCATAATAGTGTGCGTGCGCTGTGTCTTCTATGTGTGTTAAACATTGAATCCGGAACCTAAATAGGTTTTTTTTTTGGACTAAAACGACCCTTTTAAGTTTAAAAAAAAAATAACCATTCTATATACAACGCCAGATTTTCTGGCGTTGAATCTGATATAATGATTCAACGCCAAAAAATGTGGCGTTGTAAATGTCTCTCTCCCTTTTTTATTCAACACCAAAATTATAGCTCGTAAAATCAACTAGTGCTACCGGCGATCGACATTTTCAAATTCTTCTTCTTCTTTTTGCCATTTTTTCTTCCACTTCTTCTTCTGGCCATGTTTTTACAGATTCTGGCATTTCTTTTTTAATCCAAATGTTAAAGTCTTGTTGCAATGCTTCTCAAAAGAAAAATGATTTGCTCTGTGAATCTATTTTTGATAAGAGAAGAAGACAAAAGAACAAAGTAAGAGATAACAATCGGAAAAAATGGAGCTTTTCCGGACATCTCTTTCTTGTCAATTTTTTTTTTTTTTTGAAAAAAAGATCTTTGCTTTTTTTGTTATGACGTGTCATTTTCTAATTGGTTTCATCTACTAAGTCAATGGCAGGTAGTTCATGCACGGTAGTTTGTCTACATATATCAAATAAGTGTTCAATAGCCACAATTTAGTTTGAATTGTATAATAAGACACTTACAACGCCACATTTTTTGGCGTTGAATTATTATATCAGATTCAACGCCAGTCAGCACCGTTAATATACAACGCCAGATTTTCTGGCGTTGTATATAGAATGGTTATTTTTTTTTTAAACTTAAAAGGGTCGTTTTAGTCCAAAAAAACCTATTTAGGTTCCGGATTCCCATGTACAGTACCGTGTATGTGTGTCAATTCTTGAGCCCGGAACCTAAATAGTTTTTTTTTGGACTCAAAAGACATAAATAAGTATAAAAACAAAAAGTAACCATTATATATACAATACCAGAAAATCTGGCGTTATATAATAACGATAACAGCAACATTAATATACAACGCCAAGTTACTTGGCTTGAGTCCAACACCAAAAAAACTGGCATTCTATCTGATAAACAGCAAAAGTCTATTCCCTACTCCTACGCTTCTCCCTACTCTTCTTTTCATTTTGTAGTGTTTTTCTAGAAACCCTTTTTTTCTACTCCTGGAAGTGCAGCAGTATTGGTAATACTACTACTTACTTTTCTACTCTCTTTTAATTTTTACTTATAATATTGAAATTAAGAAAATATCTTTTTTTAGATTTTTACAAAAAATTGTTCCCCGTTTATATATACCCACTGTTACAAGGTTCTAACCCATTTATATATACCCATTACTACAACGGTGCAAGGGTCGTATAGACTTTTGTCCGCCTTATGGTCGTCTAAGAGACGTCGGTCGGGGGTAACCTGTTGTTCGTCGTGCTCATCAATGGTCGTTGTTGGTCAAATTTGGACCCATACAATCCTTCCACAACTAACTAGAGGTCTTAAATTCAAACTTTGAAAACTCTACTACAAAATGCAAATACAAATTTATCGAGTCTCCAATATAAATTCGTACAAAAAATCAGGTCATAAAAAAATTATTTTTAATTTCATGATCCTATCTCTTTTTTTACACATAGAAAATTTAGTTTTACATATTATAATAACAATAACAATAAACTCACGCGAAATCTCACAAATAGTATCTGAGAAAGGTAATGTGTACGGATACCTTACATCCACCTTATGAAGGTGGAGAGTATATTTCTGATAGACATCGACGAAAGGAGGTAATAACTAAATTATATTTCTGATAGAAATCGACGAAAGGTAGCAATAACAAAATTATAGCAACAACAAGATAAAAGGCAACAGAATGAAACGTCAAACTTTAATAACACATAACAAGGACTACGAGAATACAAGCCTAGTACTTGTAATAATGACGATGCATCGTGTAGTATCAAGGAATTAGGAATATTAAAGTACATGACTAGTGCTAATACTATTAGTAGAACACGGAGAAACTCTTGATTATCAATAAATTCACAATTTTTTGTGAAAATCTAAAAAAACTATTTTCTTAATTTCAATATTATAAGTAAAAATCAAAAGAGAGTAGAAAAGTAAGTAGTAGTATTACTAATACTGCTGCACTTCTAGGAGTAGAAAAAGAGGGTTTCTAGAAAAACAACACAAAATGAAAAGAAGAGTAGGGACAGGCATAGGAGTAGGGAATAGACTTTTGATGTTTGCCAGATACAACGTCAGTTTTTTTTAGTTGAATTACTGTGTTAGGTTCAAGGACAAATAATTTGGTATTGTATATTAACGGTGTCGTTATCATTATTATACAATGCCCAATTTTTTAGTGTTGTCTATATAATGATTACTTTTATTTTGTTACACTTATTTGTGTCTTTTAAGTCTAAAAATAACCTATTTAGATTCTGGGCTCGTCAATTCTTTGCCACAACACGAATTATAAATGGCATTTGGACATATATCTGTGTATGCTAATGTCGTATTGAAGCTGCTGGACAATAATAGGGTGGACATAAATTATAAATACCGAGAAATCGGAAAACCGGACTGGACTAAATATCGATTCTTTGGTATTCGGCACATTCTTCAAAATATAAGTACACATATCAATATTTCAGTTCTTTGGTTTGGTATTTGGTATTAGAGTATCAATATTCAATATTTCGGTTATATCAAAATAACGAACTTTTTATGTGTATATATTACAACTATATATCGATTTGGATCAGGCCATTGTTTAGCACTTATTGCCACTGCTCGTTAGTTAATATTGATGTACCTTTAAAAAGACATAAGACTTGAATCACAGGTAATCTGTAACGACCTGACCCGTTGTCACAGGAGTTACCATCCCATTTTCCCCGTTTTATGCTTCTATATGTTTTATTAAATGTGTTTGGAGAATTTGACGTAATTCGGATAGAGTTCGGTTAGAAATGAGGCAATTAGTCTCTTTGTGGGAAGGTTAGTTTGGAAAAGTCAACCAAATGTTGACTTATGAGTTATAGGGCTCAGAATGGATTTCTGATGATTCGACTAGTTTCGGAGAATTATTTGTGACTTAGGAGCGCAATCGGAATTGAATTTGGAGGTCCGATGTAGAGTTAGGTTTGAATTGGCTAAGGTTGGATTTTGGCGAATTCCAATTGATAGGTGAGATTTTGATCCGAGGGTCGGAATGGAATTTCGAGAGTTTCTGTAGCTTTTATATGTGATTTTTGATGTGTGAACAAAATTTCAGGTCATTCGGATGTGATTTGGTTGGGTTTCTGATCGAATGCATGTTTCGGAAGTTTTTCAAGAACTTAAGCTTGAATTCAATGTGAATTGATGTTTTCAGTGTTGTTAGGTGTATTTTGATTATTGAAACAAGTTTAGATGATATTTTGGGATATTTTGGTGTCTTTGTTTGAGGTCTCGGGGGCCTCGGGTGTGTTTCGGGTTGTGATCATGCTCTTATTTGATATTTCAACGTCATATCTTTGGACATAAAGGGGGTACCATATTGAACAAATGAGCTCCAATTACTGTTTTGAATGAAACCTTAGATCCGCATCGTAATTACGAACCCGTACCAAAAAGAATTATCGAATTGGGATATCGTATGAGGATTTTATGGCCATTTTACTAAGGTTGCACAAATTTTCAGGTTAATGACGAATTTGCCCCTGATGGCGTATTAAACACCTGCATTATTTGCAAATCTTAATACCTACATATCTCCTTCATTATAAGGTCCAATTGAGTGATTCAAAAGCCTAAATTCATTAGAAATTTACAAGGAATCCATTTGAAGCAGTAAAACGTGTGAACAACATACCTATAATGAGCAAGTCTAGTTTTCTCCCAATTTTGGAACAAGAAGAAGCTTCTGAGGCGCTTTTTAAGAGAGAATTCGTGGGACTTCATCAGGTAAGAGTTCTTAGACTCGGATTATGTTGTTATGATGTAAAAACATAGATTAAACACCAAAAAGCCAAAGATTTAAGGGGTAAAAATGGAGGTTAGGGCATGAAACCTAAGAAGGTATAAAGTTGGAATTTGATGGGTCAAACGGACTCCGATTTTGATGAACTTGATATGTACGGACTCTTGGCAAGATGAGGAATCCACTGGTATAATTTTTAGAATTTTTTTAGAAGTGGTCCCGGGACTCAAATTTTGCCAACTTCGTCAATTTTAGTACTTTTCAGGTATTTTTCATTAGGTTATGTTTTTTTGACCCATATTTATGTATTCACTGTAGTTTTGACTAGATTCGACGTGCGAGGAGGTCGATATGAAAAAGGCATTGCGGATGATTATAAGGCCGGCTAGAGGTGAGTAGTTGGTGTATATGATGGCTTGCGGGTTTGAAACCCCAGCTTATCACATTGTGACACTATTGTAGGGCGAGACTCGCACCCCATGGCAAGTGCGGGATTGGTTATGATCGGGGATTGTGACTTGGCCCATCCTGAACATTAATGTTTCTATATTGGCGACTGATACGCACCCTGTGTTGAATATATCTAGGCTTATTGCCATGTTTGGATCCTTGTGTCGATCTATAACATCCTTAGAGAATGAATATCATTGTGATTGCATGTTTTGTATAATCATTAATCTCAGTCCTGTGCTTAATCACTCTTATGAAATGCTAAGTCATTTTTCCTGAAGTTAAATATGTAAAGTATATTCTTCTTAATAAATTGGAAACTAGGAAATTAATTGAATCTGTTACGTGACTCATATGCACATTGTGGACTGAGTATAGATCGGGCTGCATGCCGTAGCTAATATTATGATTGAGTATGGATCGGGCTGCACGACGTAGCGAATGTTATGATTGAGTATGGATCGGGCTGCACGACGCAGCAAATGTTATGATTATATTGCGCTTGGGCTGTAGGAGCCCCTCCGAAGTCTATACATACCCCCAGTGAGCGCCGTCGACGTTAAATGGATCGAGCTGTACGCCATATCGAGTTCATGTGCATTGCATTGCATCCTTACATTATAATTGACTGTTATATTTGAAATTGTGTTGATGTTGGTTCGTAGTAAGGTATCGGACTGTTAGTTTTAGCTTTACTTTGTGGCATTTCGTGGATTTCTTATCTTCAGATATTTTATATGCTTATTACTCACTAAGTACTTAGTACTTACCCCTACTCCCTGCACCTTGTGTACAGATTCAGGTATACCGAAGGCTTAGCTAAGCAGTCTTAGTTCCAGAGTTTATCAGATTTGTTGACGTAGCTGCTTGAGAATCGCAGGACTTGACTACTCTTCCTATTTCAGTTTTGCTTTTATATATATATATATATTCCCATACTTGTGTATTTTGATTCAAATATTATTATCCAGTTTGTTTAGAGGCTCTAGACTCGTGACCCCTGATCTTTTAGGAGTGTTTTATCAGATTTCGAAATTTCTCAGTATTATTCCTCTATAAATATTTGATTATTATTCTAAAACTATTATATTCTCCTTAAATTATCAGTTGTGAGGTTTAAGGTTGATTTGTGAGTGATTATTGGTCAGGCTTGCCTCGCTTTAGAGTTGGGCGCTATCACGACCGGGTTTGGGTCGTGACATAATCCCAAAGAGAAGCAACTTCAAGTACCTTAGGTCGGTTATCCAGGGTGGGGGGAGGGGGAGGAATCAACAAGGATGTCATACACCGTATTGGGGTAGGATAGATGAAGTGAAGGTTAGCATCTGGAGTCTTGTGTGACAAAAGAGTGCCACTGATACTCAAAGGTAAGTTCTATAAAGCGCTGGTTATACCAGCCATGATGTACGGGACTGAGGGTTGGCCTGTTAAGAACTCACATATCCAGAAGATGAAAGTAGTAGAAATAAGAAAGTTGAAGTGGAAGTACATGATCACTAGGATTGATAAGATAGAAATGATGATATTAGGGAGAAGGTGCATGTGGCCCCTATTGATGACAAGAATTGGAAAGCGAGGCTCAGATGGTTCGGGTATGTTCGACGGAGAAGCCCAGATGCTCCGGTAAGGAGGTGCGAGCGGCTGGTTGTGGAGGACACGCAAAGAGGTACATGGTGGCCTAAGAAGTATTGAGGAGAAGTGACGAGGCGGGACATGGGGAGACTTCAGATTTCCGAGGATATGACACTTGGTAGGAAGATGTGGAGGTCGAGTATTAGGGTTGTAGGTTAGGAGATATGCGAGTCTTGCTTTACTTCGTACCTTTGTGAGACTAGTTTGGTAGGATTTTTATGTAAGATAGCTAGTGACAATATTGTGTCTTACTATTTCACTTTTCAATGTAGGACATATTTAGTAGCTAACACTTTTGCTTTGCATATTTCTTTTAAATTTCTTGTTGCCAAATTTTCCGATGATTTCTGTGGTGATACTAATATTGTCTCCTTTTATTTTTTTGTTTGTTTTTTTAGTTTTCTTGAATCGGGGATCTTTCAAAAATAGTCTCTCTACTCCGTCGGGGTAGGAGTAAGGTCTGCATACACATTACCCTTCCTAGCTAGACCCTACTAGGAGGATTTTACTGGATTATTGTTGTTATTTGCTTCGTTATCATGTTTAGGCTTTCCTAGAAACTCAAAGGAATATTCAAAGGAATCTAGATTTGTTATTAGCAAAAGTCAAAATCAAAGGCACTATAAATATGAGCAGCTCGGGAAGAAGGAATGCACCAGCTTCGCAGACAATTTCCCTACTCTTTCTACACCTTAGTTAAGCACTGTATTCTTAATTTTACAAGTGTCATAAAAGATAAAGCAAAGAGAAAATTATTGAGAGGTTGTGTCATTGTTCGTTTTCTTGGTGAATTAGTGAAGACCAAAGTGTCGTTGTTGGTGAGCGAGTGAAATCAACCTTGTACATTATTGGCGAGTATGTCAAAACCAACCCTTGCTCGTTGTTGGTGAGCGAGTGAAAACTAACCTCGTAAACGTTGGTGTTGAATGCTAGAAACCACAAAACTTGTACTCAACCCAATATACAAAGAGCTCTAACAGATAATATTCTTGCAATCCAAGAGGATTGGATTACGATACCACATTGATTCCGAACAATATAAAATCCCTGGTGTCATTTACTTTATCGCTCTCATATTACTTTTAGCCCCTTATTGTTTGTTGTGATTTACATATTTAAATCGAAAAGACTAACAGTTTTGTGTAGGTTGTCTTCGTATTAGCCGACTAAGTCTAAACTATAATCGACTAAATTTGGAACAGGCGTACAATTCACCCCCTCAATACTTTCATATGTGACTATCATATAACTAAGGCACACGAATAACTTAATGATACCAGACGTTGTATGTCATTGATCCACGAGTTAACTCTCAATGTACATCCATTAAATGGACTCAATCAATCCAAACTTAATCCAATCCTAATAAAGATTACCCGAATTTAGCAACTCTTAGTTGTAGATAGATGGGATTGCAAAACTACAAGGATTCGACAGCAGGCTCGGGTGCAACAATATCCAATATTAATGTGTTTCTCAACCATACAAAAAAATATCACTGCTAAAAAATCTGATTTTAGCGACAAACAGATTCTGTAGCTAAACAGTAAAATATGTTGCTAATCTCATTTAATGACGATTATCAAGAAATTTTGCTAGCTACGGGCGATTTAGCGACAGATTAGCAGCAACGTGTAGCTAATTTCAGTTTTTTTAAGTATATATTAATTATATACCACATTTTGATGGTTGAGCGACAAAGGGTGAGAAGGATGATATTTAGATCTGAATATGCTAATCACAGTGTTTATTTAGGGAAATAACAAAAATTGTAAAATGATAAATTTAAGTTACATTAACTTTAGTAGTAAAGGTCGCGTTTGGATATTTTGCTTAATTAGTCGTAGTTAGATACCATTCCAACTTCATTTAAGCATAACTTTATCATGGTATCACCATGTTCCCCATGCAACGTAATCTTAAAAAGAAGATTCAGTGTTTCTTTAATGAAAATCATATATTCGAAACCAAGAATGTAATCACCATCTAAGTTGATTAAATGACGAAGTTGCGATTGGTCAAAATTAAACAGACAAATTGCTTACCTTAATCTTGAATATTGTCACTAATCCCCTTTACTATTGAAATCTCGCTACTTTGACTAACAAGAGTTGTACTAGTGTTGTGGTATTGTAGTAAGTATTCGTTTATATATCTTTAATCAGGGATCTTGGATTTGAGCCTAAGTATTAAGTGAAGCGTATTACCTTCTTAATATATGATTTTCGGTGTGAATTTAGATTTAGCCGGACTGCAAAACGGATATTTGATATCGTAAACTAAAAATATAGCATCTCCCTGTGTGTTCATTTTGACCTTTATTCTTTCCTATAGATGGATTCTTGATTAGTCCTACGGAACTTTGAATGAGTCAAAAGAGAATAATCATAAAGTAATTCACTCTTTATCACACAGTAATTTCACTAAAAGGGAACAGTTTTTACGTTGCAACACAATTCATCGTACTTCCTTATTTTGTACAAGATTGGGAAATAACATAACTAAGCTATATTTAAAGAAAATTTACAAAACGATACCAATATTAGTTAATTATATTACGGCACCTAAATAATAACATATCATAATGCCTTTCAAATAAATGTTTCTAAAATTCAGCCGGACAAGAATTAATCCCACTGCAAAACTATAGCAATTATTTCTATGTTTTCGCTCCAATTTTTTTTTTTTATCTCTCTGGTGCAATCCTACCATTCTTTTTTGTTTCCCCTTTTCCAATACCTTTCTTCTTATTTCTTTTTGTATATGCAAAATTCTTCTTATGTTTCCTTCTTTGGAGTTTAAATTTGGATAATAAAATATTATTTTTGCATATTATAACTTTGACGGGTAGTTCTTATATAATTTTTATTACAATGGCATATGAGATAAATTATATAATAATGGTATATATAAAGTATAAAATACACAACTTTAAAGATTATGTATGGTATATCATATTTGTTTAGATGTATTATGATGTATATATATACTTTATATATGTAATATAAAATACATTTAAAAAAATAAATATGGCATGTTGATGGAATATTTACATTATACATTATCAGACACGTAATATACTTGACATATATTAAAGGTATATTTTGAGTAAAAATAAAATTATACTACAAAAAAGTTTTAAAACTTAAAGAAAATAAAATATTAAAATTTTCTATTGTGCAACCTCATTAAAGAGAGACTTAACTTTGAGATATTCTTTTTTCAGAATCTTTGATGTATTGGGGTTAGTATTATTTATGGAACAAAAAATATATATATGCTTATTGATGGAATATTTACATTATAAATTATCACATATATAATATACTTGAAATATATTAAAGGTATATTTTGAGTAAAAATAAAGTTATACAACAAAAAAGTTTAAAACATAAAGAAAAAAAATACTAAAATTCACATCCTGCAACCTCATTAGAGATGCACTTATTTTTGAGATATTATTCTTTCAGAATCTTTAATATATTTGGGTAAGTATTATTTATGGAACAAAAAAAAAATTATGGAAGAGAGATAGGGGAAAAAAAATGTAATAGAAGTGTATTGATATAGAGGAATTCCTTAATTAATGTACTTACCAAAGTGAAAATGCTAAATAAGTAAAAAAAAAATGCCTTCTTTGGAATAAACATAAATTGCTATTATTTATGAGAATACTGTTTAAAAAAAGAGCAACCATATAAAAATATCCCCTTTGTGTTTTATTTATAGTTTTTGTCACTTTGTATGTGTAATGCAGGGTTTTTTCCTTGCCCTTTTGCTATCAGATACGAGAAAATGTTGCATCATATCCCTTTATAATTTTGAAATTAAAAAAATGATTTTTTTGACCTCTTACCTATAAAAATATAAATTTCTTACGTTTATTTGAAGTTTGAACCAACTTTTAGTTGGTTATATATAATCAAGTTTTATGGGTGAAAAAAAAAATGAAAAAAGAAAATCTCAGTTTACAGAAATTGAAACTAAAGGTCAAATATATATCTCACTAATTATTTCAGTTATCCACTTCATTAATTGTTTCAAATTATCTGATTTTCTCATCTTTATCTTATCATATTTCTTTTTGACTTATTCGACGAATAAATTAAAGTTCGCTTGTTCCTTTGTACGTCAAAAACTAAAGAATAAATATACGTCTGAACTTACTGTTTGGGCATTTCGCATTCTCAAGAAAGATACCATTACAGTTCAGCTCCTATCAAAAATCAAGAAATGTAGAAATCAAAATCAAATGCAAAACTCAAATGCTCCGTTTTTGGTTTTCCAATAAAAGATTGAAATAAAAAGTTTTGATAACAAAACCTAACATGTTGTTTATGATGATTGATAAGCTTAAACTAAACAAACAATAAAAAATACAGTAGGGTATGGGAAGGATAATGTATACGCAAATCTTACCCAACACTTGGGAGGTAAAGAGACTTTTTTTCGATAGAACCTCGGCTCCAAAAACATTGATAAGCTTAAATTGAACAATAAATTATGAAAATTAAAGAACAAAAAGAGTACTTCTGAAACAAAAGAAGAAGAATTTTGATAATAAATTTAAGATAAACTTCTGATATGGAACGTTTTCCCTTTTAATAAGCCATACACGGCACGAGTCCAAATTAGTCAAGCTCCAAATATACCGGACACAGGGCGGAAAACCCCCAAAAAAAGGTTTACAATCTGAACCTTACTTTCTTTTCATTTTTGAGTCTTCTGCAGCAAGAAGCTCCTCTAGAACACTATTATCAAGACACTCAAGCTCAATAATTTCTTTAGCTTTCCCAGTTGGTGATGATGAATTTCCATTCTCTAAACTTCCTCTTGGATTTGGAGCAACATTTGTTGGTGACAATGAGTTACGATAATATAAAGGAGGATATTGAAGCTGATTATAATACTCATTAGGGAAATTCAAAGTAGCAAGATGTCCTCTTAGGTTAAATGCAGCCCTATCATAAGCCCTAGCCGCCTCCTCCGCCGTGTCAAAGGTTCCAAGCCACTGCCGGGAACCCGGTCTCGTCGGATCACGTATCTCTGCCGCAAATTTCCCCCACGGCCGCCTCCGAACGCCACGGTATTTCACTTCCTCCTTCCCTTTGTTGTTGCTACCTTCCTTCTCTTGCATGGCCTTTTTTCCTCTTGAAGAGTTTCCCTCCATGTTATGTATAAGTGGAGTTATTTTTTTCAATTTGACATTAAATGAACTTAGGAATATTGGTTTATATAGCCTCAATGGGATGGTTAGATATAAGATTATATTGTAGGACCTTTTTTATTCTTGCAACTTTTATGAGAAGTAAGATATTTGGTAATTAGATAATTAATTGGTGTAATTTTTGGTGTAATAAATAACTGGATGTGAATTATATGCATTGACACTAATTATCTGTTTTCTTTAACCTGCGACAACAAGTTTGTTAGCATTTTTATCAGGTTACGGATTAATGCGCGTATTAGAGATTTACTGGTAAATATATTATTAGCGACATGAATATGTAAATAATTTGTACGCTATAAAAGTTAGACTCATAATAATTCAAGTTCCTTCAAAAGTTATTCAATTGTTCAGGAAGATCTGAGCTGTGATATTCAAGAGATATATATTTGCTCTTAAAACTTGTAAAAGGTTTTATCCATATACTAGTAATATTTTTGATTGGATTGTTTTATTCGAAATAGATTTGACCTAAAAACTAATAGTGACAAAATTTTAATATGGGATGCTGTTAGAAAGCTCCAAATTTCAGATATATCAAAGTGCTTGTATGACATACTTTTAAATACTTATCCGTCATTAATGTGTTCTCATTTTAATTTATGAATCATTTTAAATTATCTTGATGGTGTCATCCTCGTTTTTTTGTGATGATATTTTTAAAATTTATAGATCGCCTCAAGGAAACATATAATTAACTAAATGAACTTAGATAAGAATCCTTAATCTTAGAAGATCTTACTCTGGGAAGATTTGCTTTAATTAGTTTTGTTTAAACCTTTTGGTGAAAATCAAATTTATATTTATAATTGAATCTGCACTAAGTATTCCTTAGATGTGTAAAAGTCCCACGTATTTATCAAATATCATTGTTAACTCCGATAAATTAGAGAAAAAGATCATTTACTGTAGTTCAAATAAATGAATTTGGGATGTTTGATTAAATATAAGAAATTAAATGGAATTTGTTTGGATCGAAAGTTAATCGTTACTTTATAAGCTTGAAACAATCAAAAAATAAGAAAGAGAGTAAATCAGAATCAAATATAATTAACCTAGGTATAAGATCAACGTGATTATGGTGTTAAGATATTAAAAATGAAGAACTTTAAGAGTAATTGCTTGTCAGAGTTGAGAGAAGAAATAGAGAGAGTGAGAGAGTTATATTATTAGATAATAATACTTGGTCTTTTACAACAGGGAAGCCTCCCTTTATATAGAGGTGAGGCCTCCATACTAAAACAATAAACCGCTGGGGGGTGATTGACGTCTTTTAAAGGGGACGTCCAAACACAAACGACATCGCTCATGTTCTTATGCCTGAAATGTACCCTCGCTGTAAGGGACGTATGAGAGGGGTCGTGCCTTTATCACTTGTAGGAGTGGGGAGGGCCGTGTTCGGCCCCGTATGGTTAAGCCATATTTGGCCCTTTACAGTTAGTCCCTCAGCTCGTTGGAGGCATACGCGGTATACGTCTTCAATGGGCGAAAATGTTGATCCGTTGTGCCGTTGTTAATGCGTTGACACATGGTCTACTTTTTGGACTGACGTCACTGCCGGCATGCGTCATGATTATACCTACTCCCGAGATGGATCAGGGGGCGATTTGATGTTTTGTTTTTCTGCCCCCTTTTTTATGCCCACCACTTCGATTTCCGTGTATTTGAGCCCTATAAATAGGGGGAAGGTTTAATTTCTGTTATCTTTTGAACTTCTCAGTCTCTCACTCTCTTCTTTCGTCTTCTCTAAGGGAGATCAACATTTTTTTTGTTTTGAATCTTTTGAGTCTTCTTTGAAATCAATTTCCTTATTCGTTGACACCCTCATTCGTAGATAAATACTTATTATGGCAAGACGAGGCCAACAAAATATGGGAGATAGAGTGAGTCCTCTTCTGGGGTTCTACCATCTTCGGATGGTGGGAAAAAGACCCAAAGACCCCTCGTCCCCCTAAATGTGGACAACATCCTTCGCCGAGAGCTTCATGCTCGAAGGGATTTTTCTATAAAATTCCCAACTCCGTCATGGAATCGCTCCACGTTCCTTTAATCACATTTGGACGGCCTGCGGGAGGCGTGCCAAATCCCTGACGGAGTGGTCATGGAGACGGCCGGGGAGGACTTTGTTAACATACACCGACCAGGGTTCTGTGCTTTTTATGTGTACCCATTCCTAATTGGGTAAGACCTCCCGATTTACCCTCTAGCGGAGGAGCTTTGTCATTTTTATAATGTATATCCGGCTCATCTTACTCTGTATACCTGGAAAGTGTGTCGCATATTGACCACTTATGCGGCTCGGGCCAGACTCAACGTCTCGGTCCATCCCCTGCTGCAGTTGTATAGCCCCGACTTTATGAGGGGATCAACACTGAAATTGAAAAGTCATGACACAAAGGGCCTAGTCATGAGGGCGGATGATACGCCCAATCGCTGTTTCTAGCTCAAATATTTTGATGTCCGAACGGAGGACCTAGTGTCGACCCTAGAGGGATTCCCGAAGATGTGGAATCTAGAATATGAGCGCTTTTATCCTTATTTAATATTTCTCGCGACTTTTGTCCGTTCAGTCTTTGTAACTTTTTCCCTCTACCCTTTTTTGCAGTGAGGGCTTCTCTACCCCGACCTGTCGCAGATATATGGTCATGGGTGGAATGAGCGATTCCTTTTTGCAGAGGAGTGTCATACATCATCGGCATTCCCCACCCGATACGACCCGCCAGGTATTGTGCCGACTTTTAATTTGGAGATTTTATTTTAAGTGTTTGTCACTTGACTTACTTTACTTTGGCAATTCGGAACGTTCCCCGAAGGAGAAGAAGGCAGAATGTTGCAGCCCCCTCAGTGGCGAGGATTGATTTTAAGGATGAGTATGTGCCCAGGAACCTTAAAGCGAGGATGTCCCTGAGGTTGCTCCGCCTGAGGGCGAGTATGTGCCCCAGGAACCTTCAAGAGAGGACGTCTTTAAGGTTGCTCAGCCTGAGGCCATGCCGGTGGTCGAAGCCATGAGCGAGGCGACTCCTTCACCTCCATCTCCTGGTCCTGAAGAGGAGGCTTCCGAAGGCGAAGAGCTGCCGGAGTGGATGAGGCATCGATTGCTACGTGGCAAGGGAATTTCCATAGGGGGCAGGAGGGCGAATACGCGTCGTCCAGAGTTGAGGCCGGTCTTAATGGACAATGCCATTCACTCAGGGAGGTCGGCTCCTTAGAGGGGGTTGTACCTAATATCACCCCCGCAAGTGTCGAAGGAGACGACACATCGGCTACTACCGAGGTGGTTGCTGATGAGGGGAGGGTAGGTCCGGAGTGGGCCCCCACAACTGAGGACGTGCCGCAGAGGGATCATGCTCGAGTGGAAATGGCGGTGGTTGGGCCTAACCATCGGATATAACCTATTGCTGGATAGTGAGCAGGCCACGACGGACATGACTTTACTTTGCGCAACTGTTGAGAGCGAACCTTTAAAGGACGCCAGCAACAGGGACTTATCCTGAAGAGTCGCCGGTGTAGCTTTGCATGTATACCTTCCTCTTTTCATTTCTTAGAACAAACCTTAGGTGTATGCTAACTTGTTTATTTTTCTTCATACCCTCATTTTGGAAGTAGAGAGGGGACGGCGTACTCAAAAGAAGACCGCCACCCTTAGGAAGGTGGTGAAAACATATAAAGATTGTCGCGCCAAGCACCAGACGTTGGCGGACTTATATGCCCAGGACCCGCAATTTCAAGTTTTCTGTGCGGGCCTGGAGCTGTCGGAAGCTCAATTGTGGGAGCGTGTGACTCAGTTGGAGTAAGTAGATGAAAATTTATTGACAGTCCTAGCTTGGAACATAGAGCTGGAGAACCTTCTTCGGTTGAAAGAGGATGAGTTGGAGCTTGGCCATGGGGCAATGGCGGAGGCTGCAAGTTTGCGTGCTGAAGTCGATGCCCTAACTTCCCAGCTCAACGCCAGGGTGGCTAAGGTTGACGCTCTTAGGAAAGTTGTAGCGACCGAGTTGGTCGATGATGTGTCTAACGAGGCACACGTTATGTGGGTGTACGCCGAAGCTAAGCTGGCAGTATTTGAAGATTTACATGCCGCTGGCCGGGCCACTGAGGCAGAGGTTCAAGACAACTGTCGTTTGCTTCAGGTTGCCCCGGAAGCTTGTGGGTATAGTGCTGATTCTCCAGACCGGGCGGGCTATACCTTTGAAGACATGAACCTTCTAGCTTCTGGGTACAAGATTTCTATGGTGTTTTGGGCTGAAGGCGATGATGGGCAAGACGATGGGCCAGCTGGTAATGGCAAACAAGGCGATGGCGGCTAGGATGTGTATTTATTTTGCTGTTACAATTTTGTAGTCGTGTAAATAAGATCCTTTGTAAATGTATACTTTTTTTTTGGAGGAAATGAAAGTTATTCTTTTGATATATATTTATTTGCTTCTTTTGTTTTGTGCGCTTGTCGTAGTAGTATGCATAATATTGACCGTTTCGAGTTGATTCGTCGTAATCGAGATGAGTCGACTTACTACAAAAATGGCTTAGCCATTTGCTAGTTTTGAGATGGTCGTAACCACTAGAGTGATCTCGATCGTGTCGAGTCGATTTGTCGTAATCGAGCTGAGTCGACTTACTACGACAATAGCCTTAGCCATTTTCTCGTTTTGAGATGGTCGTTAACCATTAGAGTGATCTCGAGCGTGTCTAGTCAATTTGTTGTAATCGAGCTGAGTCGACTTACTATGATAATGGCCTTAGCATTTGCTTGTTTTGAGATAGTCGTAACCATTAGAGTGATCTCGACTGTGTCGAGTCGATTTGTCATAACCGAGATAAGTTGACTTACTATGACAATGGCCTTAGCCATTTGCTCGTTTTGAGATGGTCGTAACCATTAGAGTGATCTAGACCTTGTCGAGTCGATTTGTCGTAATCGAGCCGAGTCGACTTACTACGACAATGGCCTTAGCCATTTACTCATTTTGAGATAGTCATAACCATTAGAGTGATCTCGACCGTGTCGAGTCGATTTGTCGTAATTGAGCTGAGTCGACTTACTACGACAATGGCCTTAGCCATTTACTCATTTTGAGATGGTCGTAACCTTTAGAGTGATCTCGACCGTGTCGAGTAGATTTGTCGTGATGGAGATGAGTCAACTTACTACAACAATGGCCTTAGCCATTTGCTCGTTTTGAGATGGTCATAACCATTAGAGTGATCTCGACCCTGTCGAGTTGATTTGTCGTAATCGAGCTGAGTCGACTTACTAAGGCAATGGCCTAAGCTATTTTCTTATTTTTAGATAGTCGTAACCATTATAGTGATCTTGACCATGTCGAGTCGATTTGTTGTAGTCGAGCTGAGTCGATTTACTACGATAATGGCCTTAGCCATTTGCTCGTTTTGAGATGGTCGTAACCATCAGTATATTGGAGGTGGTCGTAGCCTTTCATACATTGGATATGGTCGTAGCCTTTCATATATTGGAGATGGTCGTAGCCTTTCATTCGTACATTGAGATGGCTGTAACTTTTCATACATTGGAGATGGTCGTAGCCTTTTATACATTAGAGATGGTCATAGCCTTTAATACATTAGAGATGGTCGTAGCCTTTCATATATTGGAGATGGCCGTAGCCCTTCATATATTAGAGATGGCCGTAGCCTTTCATACATTGGAGATGGCCGTAGCCTTTCATATATTGGAGATGGCCATAGCCTTTCACATATTGGAGATGGCCGCTGCTCCAGTCCCTTTGGCATGCCTGTTGTGCTGGCTTGCAGAGTAACTGGCATGTCAAACTTGCCTCGTGATCATTTTCGAGCATCTCCTTCGTCGCCTCGTTAAAACCCTTTTCGAGAAACCCCAATTGGGAAAAAACTTGGGTATGGGAAAAAGAGTACGACTCTGGGCTGCTCTTCAGAAATGGAAATACTTGAGGTGAGAGATATTCCAATTATTTTGGAGTGTCTTCCCTTCCATTGTCTCCAGTTGAAATGACCATTTATCTACTGTCGCAGTAATCCTGTATGGTCTGTCCCAATTGGTGCCTAGTTTTCCCTTGCTTGGGTCCCTAGACGCCATGGTTTTGCCTTTGATTATGTAGTCGCCTACTTTGAGTGGTCGGATTTTAGCCCTCTTGTTGTAGTATCTTTTGATTTGAATTTCTGGGCAACCATCCTGATGTGGGTCATTTCTTTCCTTTTCTCGGCTTTATTGAGGCCTTGGAGTAGGTTCAAGTCATTTTCCACTCCGCTTGTGTGTAAATACCTTAGGCTTGGTTCGCCTGCTTCAACTGGTATGACAGCATCGGTCTCCTAAACCAGTGATTACGGCATTTCTCCCATGGAGGATTGAGGGGTGGTCCTGTGCGCCCATAATACTTCTGGTAGCAGTTATGGCCATAGCTCTTTGGCGTCTTCAAGCTTGTTTTTTAGTGTATTCTATATTGTCTTGTTGGATGACGCTACTTGACCGTAGGAGGCAGGATGATATGGTCTGGAGAGTATTTGTTTGATGTGCCATTTGTTGAAGAACTCGGTCATTTTCTGACCGATGAACTGTCGCCCGTTGTCGCAGCTGATTTCCTTGGGGATACCGAAGCGACAGATGATGTTCTTCCATATGAAGGCGATTACCTCATGTTCGCGTATTTGGGTGTACGCACCTGCTTCCACCCACTTAGAGAAATATTTAGTTAAAACTAACAAAAATCGTACCTTTACTCGTTCTGCAGGTAACGGACCGACTATGTCCATTCCCTACTTGATGAAGGGCCAAGGGGAGGTGACTAAAGGGAGGGGTTCTCCCGGTTGGTGTATCATGGGGGCAAAATTTTGGCATCTTTCGCATCGGCGGACGTACTCTGTAGCATCTTTCTTCATGGTAGGCCAGTAGTACCCGGCTCGTACTAGACAGCGCACGAGTGCGCGGTTGCTAGTATGGGCGCCACAATGGCCTTCGTGTACTTCTTCCAGTACTGGTGTCGTTTGACTAGGACCCAGGCATTTGGCCAGGGGTCCCCCAAAGGTCATTTTGTAAAGCTTGTGGTTTATCATGCAATATCGGGCAGCCTGTACACAGAGCTTCTTTGCCTCTTTTTTATCAGGTGGGAGAGTCCCTTCCTTCAAATAGGATAAAAACTGGTTGCGCTAGTCCCACGTTAAGTTTAATGAGAGTACCTCTGCATGATCGATTTCCGAATGGAGGAGGGTGACGACGCTTTCTTTATCAAAGCTTGTGATGGCTGCAACTAGTTTTCCAGGCCATCCGCTTCGGCATTCTATGCTTTGGGGACCTGCTCAAAGAGGCACTCGTCGAGTTAGGCCGTCAATCTATGGATCTCCACCTGGTACTTTTGCAATCTTTGTTCCTTGATTTGCTAAGTCCCAGTGACTTGGTTCATCACGAGCTAAGAGTCATAGCGGAGGACGAGTCGGTGAGCCCCATATTTGATGGCAAGTCTTATACCTGCGATAACGGCTTCATATTCTGCCTCGTTGTTAGTCATCTCGGGACATCATATGGACTGGGGAATTCGCATGTGGGGACATCGAGGACGAGTCCCAGTCCCGATCTCGAGGCAATAACGGCTCTATCCATGTGGAAAGCCCATAGGCCAGTATTTGAGGGGGAGCGTAGAGCCTCCATTTCTGCCTCTGGTAGTATTTTTATGCTAAAGTCGGCCACAAAGACGGTGAGGACTTGTGACCGATGGCGGTTCTCGGGATATACGAGATATCATGTTTGCTGAGCTCTATAGCCCATATGGCAATTCGGCCCGGTAATTTATGCTTATGTAGTATGCTTCTTAAGGGGAACGCAGTCACCACTTTAATAGGGTGGCATTGGAAATAGGGTATGAGCTTTCGTGAAGCTGTGACCAATGATATGGCTGATTTTTCGAGGTACGGGTACCATGTTTCGGCGTCCACCAGGGTTTTTCTAATGTAATAGATGGGGGATTGCATACCTTTAGTTTTGTGAATGAATACTACGGCGATAGCGACTTCTCACTGCCAGAAAATGGACCTATGGGAACAGTTATTATGGTAACGGTTTGTGAACCGTTGCCGTAGAGAAGCTATAGTAACGGTTGCAACCGTTACAATAGAATTCGGGTGCTATTAGCACACTTTAGCCATCAAAACGTTGCAATTGCAATAAAACCGTTGCCATAGATTTTTTTTCGCAACGGATGTGTACACCGTCCCAACAGACTTATATATGGCAACGGTTTTGGGAAAAAAAATTTCTATGGGAAGGTTATTCATTCCCCCTCATTTTTTCCGCTGAAATTTACTAATCCCGCCAACTGGCATGTCATTTTATATATTTTAATTTTAATTAATTTTCTTAATAATCTAAATACAATAAACCCACCTTCAATATATGTCGATACATCCAAATTCCCCCACCTCTTTTCTTTTTGCCTTAGAATTCAAGAATCTTACAAAATCTTTCAGATTTACCTTCTCACTTTCACTCTCTCTATATCTATGCAAATACCAAACCCTAGAGTTTCTGAAGCCCAAAACGTGGTCGCCATTCACCATTTTCTGTCGGCCTTTCTAGCACTTCTCCGAAGATTCGCCGGTTACAAATCCAGTAAACCTCAGATACCCATTTCTTCAAGAACAATTCCTAGCCTTTCCTGAATCCCCAAGTTCTAAAATTAGATTTGTGCTCGAATCAGAGAAGCCCAAAATCACCATAGCCTGGTAATTTTTTCTCTTCTTTCGGTCATTTTTACTGTTTTTGTTACCATTGCTATAAGTTTTTACTGTGTTTTTTAGTTCTTGGCAAACAGGTTCTTAATTCATGTTGTAGTCTTGGCAAAAAGGTTCTTAATTCATAAGTGCTTTATGTGTCCGATGTAGTCTTTTGGATGCTAGGGTTTTCATTTTCCTCTGCTTTTGTTTGTTGGTGATTTTTAGTTGCGGAAAAAAAGAAGTTTTCTTATGTGTATTCTAAGCTATATTAAGATCTCATTTTCAGTGGTTAATTAGGTTTCTCTGTTTTAGTTCCTTTCTATTTCATTATGGGATGAATTGATAATGGAGTGCTTTGGGTGCTCTTTTTTTTGCCTTGATTTTGTTTCCTACTGTTTTGATGGATATTCTCAGCTCTATTGTTATTTTACTTTAGTTAATTGGGTTTCTGGCCTCGTGCCGAGGCTCTATTCTCAGTCTACATTTTGTTTAATATGTGACTGGTTTTTGATTTTGTAAGTTCCATATATAGAGAAAGGATTGATCATTTTTAAGTGACTTAGTGCTATGAAAAGTTTGTAGAGATGAGATGAGATAAGTGGACTCGAGTGAGCTAAAGCTGATGAGTCCATACAAAATGGAAAAGGTAATGCATGTCATGTCATTCCAGATGTGGGTATCCTCTCCCTGGTTAAAATTCAGATGCATATTTGTTTCATTTTCTGCAAGATATCCTCTCTAATGTTTTTAGGCATTCACTGAGATGATAGAATTTGTAATGTAACTGATTTTTTGTATGTTCAAGATTATAGTTTTTCTACAACCTGTTTTGTCTGTTCTTTTAGTTATGCTTTAAACTTAAACCAAGTGATTAGTGGTGAAGCCATAAATTTCTCCAAAACTTGAAAGAATAAAAAAAATTCCCATAAAGGGTGTTCGATATATGTTATATACATCTAAAATCTGATATTTTACTTATATACAGTGTAATTTTTCGTAATATATCGACGAAGGATGGTCAATTGACCACCCTTAGCAAAAGGTGGCTTCGCCCCTACAAGCGATTATTCTCATATCCAGAAAATGCATCAATTTTTACTACTATATTCTCCATGTGATTGCATATGATCGTCTAAAATCCCATTGACTTATTTATCTGAATATATGTACTGTTAACAGTTTTAGTTTTGTTGGTTGTGTTAAAAATTTCCATGAGTTATGTTCTTTCTTTAGCAGTTTCACAGGTTTTATCTTTAGAGGACATCTGAATCATTATCAAACATTGCATCCCGCACGCATTTAAACGGTCTGTAGACTTAGCAAAATTGCAAGAATAATATGTTACACACGTAAGAGAGAAGTAAATATAAGTTTCCCTGCTTTTGAGGGAGATGTAATCTCGAATCTTACCAGATAATTGGAGATAGTACTGGTTTGCTCAGTAGTGGGTGGATATAATGTGGTTGGTCAGAAAAAGCTGCCCTCGCGTTGAAGAAAAAGAACTCAAATATGGAATGATGAGGCTTAAGTAGGAATTTTATTTAGAGAGCTTATACGTCTGAACGAGTATTTTTAAAAGCTCTCTCTGCCCTTCTATGACCTATAGGCATTAATGGTAGGTTCGTGGGTGTATATCTACAAAGAGGTTGGCGACTTTGCTGAAAATTTAAGTTCGGTCAGTCTTTCACTTTTTTCCTTGTAGTTATTTCATGAAAAGTTGCTGCAGAGCAGGAATCTTGACCTTTTTCAGCTGCACAGCTGATCTCATGTAGTCGCACGTTATGAATGATGTGCACAATGAGGTGTTAGTTTAATAATCGTCATCTGTTATTAGGGTGACTTTTATGTAATTTAAGCTTCTGTTATCAATTATGACTACCTAAGAGTAACTTTTGCTAGGGAGCCTGTATGGCGCTGAATGCTGATAGATGGTACGTATATGTGGCAGAAATTTGAACCTCCCATGGGTTGTCGTTGCCAACTGATGATAAGAGGCTTCCTGTTGGAAAATGCAGCAATCCAGTAAGTTTTTGTGCTTAGGGGATCTTTGTGATGACCCAAAGGGTCATCACTTATTTTATTAATCATTTCGAGCTTCTGAGGCCTTAAAAACCTCATTCCATGTTGCCTCGATTTGCGTGCACGATCCGAGCATGTAGCCGGAAAGATTTTGTGATAGAAAATATGAATTCTATGAGAAATTTGGATAAAAATGATATTAATATTGATATGGTTGACTTCGGTCAACATTTTTGGTAAACGGACCCGGACCCAAGATTGGATGGTCCCGAGAGGTCCGTAGGAAAATATGGGACTTGGACATGCGTCCGGAGTCGAATTCCGAGGCCTAGAGCCCAAGTTATGAATTTTTATGTGAAATTGTTTTTGATGTAATTGTTAAAGGAAAATGAATTAATTGACCTTGGTATCGGGCTTGTATTTTGGTTCCGACGCCCGGTACAAGTCTTAAATATTATATATGTGATTTCTGTAAAGTTTGGTGACATTCGGATGTCGTTTGAGATGTTTTGGACCTTGAGTCCCAAGTTTGAAAGTTTTGAAAACCAAAGGTATGAAAATCATAAATTTGAGGCTTGAATTGATGAAAACAAGGTGATATTGGCGATGTGATCGCACGAATAAGTTCATAATGTGTTTTTGAGGTTGTGTACATGTTTGGTTTGGAGCCCGGGAGGCTCGGGTAAAGATTTGATAGGCCGTTGGATTAAATTCTGAAATGTTGCACTGCTGGTTTTTCACCCAGCTGTTGGCTTCGCAATTGCGAAGCATTTCTCGCAATTGCGAAGGGGATGATCAAGGCAGGGCTCGCAAATGCAAACCCTGATTACAAATGCGAAACCCCTCATGCCCAGCCTTGTTCGCAAATGCGAACGTCCCCAGGCCTGCCTATGTTCGCAAATGCGAACACAGTTCGCAAATGCGAACACTGTCCCATGTTGCCTTGGTTCGCAAATGCGAACCATTGTTCGCAAATGCGAACACTGCCCCATATTGCCTTGGTTCGCAAATGCGAACCATTGTTCGCAAATGCGAACACTGCCTTATACAGCCTATGTTCGCAAATGCGAACATTAGTTCGCAAATGCGAACACTCCCTTTGTCTGCCAGTGTTCGCAAATGCGAACAAATGTTCGCAAATGCGAACTTCCCAGCCTTAGCTTATTTTTCAAACTCCAGAAATTGGTCGGGGTTCGCAATTGCGAACCCATGTTCGCAAATGCGAACACAGGAGACCTGTAAAACACAATTTTCAGCTCATTTCTTCACTTTTTACAAAACAAAAACACCCATTTGCGAATCTTCACGGATTTCTTCTTCATCAAAACAATTGTAAGTCACTTTTTACTTAATTCTTTCAATTCCTAACATCAATAAACATGTTTTTCATTAGAAATCAAAGGTTTTCATGGTAGAATTCTTGTTTTTGTTAGAAAATAGGGTTTTTCATAAATTGGGGAATTGGACCTCGAATTGAGGTCCGATTTTGAAACAAATCATATACATGAACTCGTGGGGGGATGGGTAACCGGATTTTGGTCCTAACCCCGAGTTCCGACCATGTGGGCCCGGGGTTGAAATTCACTATTCCGGGCAGGCAGAATGTTGTAAAAGTTGTATTTGGTCTTAAGAATTAGTTTGTTGAGTAGTATTGATGATATTAAATCAATTGTGTATAGATACGATTGGATTGGAGCCAAATTTGAAAGAAAAAGACATTTCCACGGATTGAATTGTTCATAAACACTCGAGGTAAGTGTTTGTTCTGTCCTAGCTTGAGGGAATATGATTATGTGCTATGTGTTATGTGATCGAGTGCGGTGTATGGGCTGTGGTGACGAGCATCCACACACTGGCGTCTAGTATGACCGTGAGTCGTTGAAAAATGATTATTTTGAGATATATTACGGATGAATTGTTATTGTTCTCCCTTGTTGGGACTTGTTGTGAAGATAATTATTGATTGCCCTTGATGGGACGGTTTATGAATTACTGTTTCTTTCTTTGCCCTTAACTGTGATTGTTATTTGGGTGAGGAAGAGTGATAATGCACGAAGGGTGATGCCGTGCCATGTTTATTTATTTATGCACGAAGGTTAATGTCGTGCCATGCTTATTTATTGATTATGCACGAAGGATCATGCCGTGCCTGTTATTGAACCATGTACGAAGGATCATGTCGTACTATGGATGTGAGGATGAGAGTAAAAGCACGAAGGGTGATGCCGTGTACTTTATTTACTTATTTGGTGAGGATGAGAGTAAAAGCACGAAGGGTGATGCCGTGCAACTGCTTGCTATTTCTTGAATTGATATTACTTGTGTTTACATTATACTTTTTTCTTCCTTGTGAATTTATTAACTGTGGTTAATTGTTGAATTCTTTGAGATATTCCTTATTGTGTTAATACTTGGTTATTTCTTATTATTCTGTGGTATACATATATATATTGAATTGCACAGGTTTATGTGGGTGTCTGGTCCTAGGCTTGTCACTACTTCGTCGGGATAGGCCAGGCACTTACCAGCACATGGGGTCGGTTGTGTTGATACTACACTTCTGTGCATTTTTGTACAGGTCCAGGTTACGATCAGGAGCAGCAGCAGCAGTAAATCGATTGTGTGGGAGTTGATCATATTTGAGACCGAGGTAGCTTGCAGACGTCCGCAGGCCCGGCGTCTCTCTCTTTATTTATGTTATTAGCTGTAGTCTCTTTGTTCCGAGACAAACAGAATTATGTTATATTTCCTTCGGACTTTTATGTGTAGTATTCCATAGTAGTTCGTGAGTTGGTGACTCCACGTCTTGGGTAGAGGATTTCAGCTATGATTTTCACCTTGTGATTTGTTATTTCCATTTCGATAAAGTATTCCGCATTTATTTAATTAAAATTGTGTTAAAAACAGGATAGTATGAATATAGTGGCTTGCCTAGCTACTACGAGTAGGCGCCATCACGATCCCGATGTTGGGGGAAAATCCGGGTCGTGACAAACGTTATCAAAGCTCTAGGTTACATAGGTCTCACCACTCACGAACAAGCTTAGTAGAGTTTGAGAGGTAGGTACGGAGACGTCCGTACTTGTCCTCCAGAGTCTATTGAGTTAGGAAAAAGTCTCTCATTTGTTCTTTCTTGTCGTGCGACTTGTTCCTCAATTGTTGATTGAATTTCTATTCTGTCCTTTCGCAGATGGTAAGGACACGCACTTCTTCGTCCGATGACCAGCAGCCCGAGCCCCAGGCAGCTCCCGTGAGGGGCAGGGGCCAGGCCGTATCAGAGGCCGTGGTAGGGGTAGAGCTCAGCCCCATGCAACTACTCCAGAGGTGGAGCCTCATATTGAGATTGACGAGGAGGTTCCAGTTCCAGCAGCTCCAGTGGGCCCAGCTCAGGTCCCAGGAGAGGCTTTATTTACCCCGGATCTTCGGGATGCCTTGGTCAGAATAGCGGGATTTATGGACAACATTGCCAGAGCGGGCTTATTATCGGTTGCACCTGCCGCTTCTCAGGCTGGAGGAGGGGCCCAGAATCCTATTGCTCGTACTCCGGAGCCAGTAGCTCCTCAGCCTCAGGCACCAGTGGTTCAGCCAGCTGTGGCCACCCAGTCAGGTACCACAGCTCATGCCGGTGATGGAGCGGCCATGACTTCTGATTCGTTATGGAGGCTTGATCGGTTCTCCAAGTTATTTACCACTACATTCAGTGGAGCCACATCAGAGGATCCTCAGGACTTCTTATTCAGTTGCCATGAGATTCTGAAGACTATGGGGATCGTGGAGACAAACGGAGTTGACTTCTGTACCTTCAGGCTTGCAGGGATCCGCCAAGACTTGGTGGAGAGATTATTGCCTGACTCGACCAGCAGGGTCCCCAGCTTTATCATGGGACCGGTTTGCGGAACTATTTATGGAGAAGTTTCTCCCTGCTACTCGGAGGGATGTACTTCGGAGGCAGTTTGAGCGCCTCCATCAGGGCACTATGACAGTTACACCGTATGAGACGAGATTTATCGACTTGGCTCGTCATGCGGTGGTGATACTTCCCACGGAGCGGGAGAGGGTCCGCGGATTTATAGATGGGCTTAATCGGCCGATTAGACTCCGGATGGCTATGAGCGTGGGAAGTGACATATCATTTCGGGAGGCAGCCGATGCAACACGCGAGTTGAGATGGCTCTTGCTAGGGAGGCGGTTATTCTTCGGATAAGAGGCCTCGTCATTCGAGCCGGAGGTTTGGTGGTTCTTCCTCGGGTGGGAGAGAATCCTTTGATAGAGGCCGGTCCTCCGGGACTTTTCATTCCGCCGCTTCGAGCTTCGCGGGGTGGACCGGGTGATCGCGGTTTTTCGTGGGCATTATTCGGACCAGCCCTCCTGTTAATGCTCGGCCTCTTCGGAGTGTTCGTGGAGGCCATTCGGGGCGTCAGGGCCAGCAGCCCTATCAGTCTAAGAGTTTCTACGGTTGTGGTGACCCAGGTCATTTTATCAGGAATTGCCCTCTAGCGGCGGGCAACTCTCAGCAGCGAGGTCCTCGTCCTATGATTCAGGCCCCAGCTGACCCTCAGCCTGCCCAGCCAGCCAGAGGCGGGGGTAGAGATTTTAGAGGTGGAGGTCGAGACCGTAGAGGTAGAGACCGTCCGGCCAGAGGTAGAGGTCAGCCAGTTGATGGTCGTCCTAGAGACGCAGCTCAGAAGGGAGGTGCGGATCCCCGATTCTATGCTTTACTAGCCAGGCCAGAGGCAGAGGCATCAGATGCTGTGATTACAGGTACTATTCTTGTGTGTGGCAGAGGTGCTTCGGTATTATTTGACCCTGGATCTACATATTCCTATGTGTCTTCCTACTTCGCACCGTATTTGGCCGTGCCCGGCTATGCTCTGGATATTCCAGTTTATGTGGCTACACCAGTGGGTGACTCCATTGTAGTCGATCGGGTGCATCGTTCGTGCGTAGTTATATTTGGGGGTCTTGAGACCCGTGTTGATCTGTTGCTCTTGGATATGGTAGATTTTGATGTCATATTGGGGATGGGCTGGTTGTCCCCATACCATGCTATTCTTGATTGTCATGCTAAGACTGTCACCTTAGCCTTGCCAGAATCACCCCGATTAGAGTGGAAGGGTACCTCAAGCCACTCCGTTCGCACTGTTATTTCCTATGTTAAGGCTCGACGTATGGTCGAGAAGGGGTGTCTAGCTTATTTGGCTTATGTTCGTGATTCCAGCGCAGAAGTTCCTTCCATTGATTCAGTCCCTGTTGCACGGGAGTTTCCTGAGGTTTTTCCTTCAGACCTGCCGGGCATGCCACCCGACAGGGATATTGATTTCTGTATTGATTTGGCACCGGGCACTCGGCCCATCTCTATTCCACCCTATCGTATGGCCCCGCCGGAGTTAAAAGAGTTGAAAGATCGGTTGCAGGACCTTCTTGAGAAGGGCTTTATCAGGCCCAGTGTTTCCCCCTAGGGAGCACCTGTATTATTTGTAAAAAAGAAAGATGGCTCGATGCGGATGTGTATTGATTACCGGCGGTTAAATAAGGTGACCATCAAAAATAAATATCACTGCTAGAGGATTGATGATTTGTTTGACCGGCTCCGAGGAGCGAGGGTATTCTCTAAGATAGACTTGAGGTCGGGCTACCATCAGCTGAAGATCAGGGCGGCTAACATTCCTAAGACGGCCTTTCGCTCTAGATATGGGCATTATGAGTTCTTGGTCGTGTCCTTCGGGTTGACCAATGCCCAGCAGCATTCATGGAGTTGATGAATCGAGTATTCGGGCCTTACTTAGATACGTTCGTGATAGTCTTCATAGATGACATTCCTGGTGTACTCACGCGGCCGGGAAGAGCACGAGCGGCACCTCGGAGTGGTTCTTCAGACTGTGAAAGATAACCGGCTATATGCCAAATTTTCTAAATGTGAGTTCTGGCCGAGTTCGGTAGCATTTCTGGGTCACATTGTATCGGTGGAAGGTATTCGGGTAGACCCAAAGAAGATTGAGGCAGTCCAGAATTGGCCTCGACCGGCTTCAGTGACTGAGATCCGGAGTTTCTTGGGATTAGCGAGTTACTACCGTCGTTTTGTAGAGGGGTTTTCTTCATTGCAACCCGGATGACCAGAGTTGACCTAGAAGGGTGTCCGGTTTCAGTGGTCAGAGAGTGTGAGGCGAGCTTTCGGAAGCTCGAGACGGCCTTGACCACCGCACCGGTGTTGATACTACCTACGGGTACAGGGCCTTATACAGTTTATTGTGACGCATCTCGTACGGGGCTTGGAGCGGTATTGATGCAGGATGGTAAGGTTATCGCTTATGCTTCGAGGCAGTTAAAGATACATGAGAAGAATTATCCAGTTCATGATCTTGAGTTAGCAGCAGTGGTTCATGCCTTAAAAATCTGGAGGCATTATCTATATGGTGTGACATGTGAGGTGTACATTGATCACAAAAGCCTACAATACTTGTTCAAGCAGAAGGAGTTGAATCTACGACAGCGGAGATGGTTAGAGTTGCTAAAAGACTATGATGTTACTATCTTATATCATCCAGGTAAGGCCAATGTGGTGGCCGATGCTTTGAGTAGAAAGTATGCCGGCATGGGTAGTCTTGCATACATTCCGGTCAGTCAGAGACCATTAGCTCTAGATGTCCAGGGCCTTAGCCAACCGGTTCGTGAGATTAGACATTTCTGAGCCTAGCAGGGTGTTAGCCTGCACGGTCGCTCGTTCTTCGTTATTAGAGCGTATCCGTGAGAGGCAATTTGATGATCCTCGTTTGCGTGAGTTGAGAGATACAGGTACAGCGGGGAGGTGCCACACAGGTAAACCTAGATGATGATGGGGTATTGAAATTGTAGGGTCGAGTTTGTGTGCCCAATGTCGAAGGGATTCGGGAGTTGATCTTAGCAGAGGCCCACAATTCGCGGTATTCTATTCACCGATGTACCAGGACTTACGACAACATTATTGGTGGCGCAGAATGAAGAAAGATATCGTTGCGTATGTCGCTCGGTGTCTAAACTGTCAGCAGGTGAAATATGAGCACCAGAGACCCGGTGGTGTATTCCAGAAGATTGAAATTCCCGAGTGGAAATGGGAGCGGATCACTATGGACTTCGTTACTGGACTTCCTTTGACTCGAAAGAAATTTGATGCTATTTGGGTCATTGTTGATAGGCTGACCAAATCAGCACACTTTATTCCAGTATCTGTCTACTACTCGTCGGAGAGGTTAGCGGAGGTTTACATTAGGGAGATTGTTCGTCTCCGTGGGGTGCCAGTATCTATTATCTCTGATCGGGGAACGCAGTTTACCTCGCGGTTCTGGAGAGCGGTCCAGCGGGAGTTAGGCACCCAGGTTCAGTTGAGTACAGCATTTCATCCTCAGACGGATGGCCAGTCCGAGAGGACTATTCAGATTCTTGAGGACATGCTTCGAGCCTGTGTTATTGATTTCGGAGACTCGTGGGATCAGTTTCTACCATTAGCAGAGTTCGCCTACAATAACAGTTACCAATCTAGCATCCAGATGGCTCCGTATGAGGTGTTGTATGGTAGGCGATGTCGATCGCCGGTCGGATGGTTTGAACCGGGAGAGGCTCGGTTGTTGGGTACAGACTTAGTTCAGGAGGCCTTGGATAAGGTCAAGACTATTCAGGAGAGATTGCGTTCAGCTCAGTCCAGGCAGAAGACTTATGCGGATCGTAAGGTTCGAGATGTAGATTTCATGGTTGGTGAACGAGTATTGCTCCGAGTGTCGCCTATGAAGGGCGTGATGAGGTTCGGGAAGAAGGGCAAGCTCAGCCCTAGGTATATTGGACCATTTGAGATTCTAGACAGAGTGGGAGGGGTGGCTTACAGATTAGCTTTGCCGCCTAGCTTATCAGCCGTGCATCCAGTTTTTCACGTATCTATGCTTCGGAGATACCATGGTGATCCCACACATGTGTTAGACTTCAGTACTGTCCAATTGGACAATGATCTATATTACGAGGAGGAGCTGGTAGCTATTCTAGACCGGCAGGTTCGACAGTTGAGGTCGAAGAGTTATCCTTCTGTACGTGTTCAGTGGAGAGGTCAGCCTCCTGAGGCATCGACCTGGGAGTCCGAGTCTGATATGCGGAGCCGCTACCCACACTTGTTTCCTGACTCAAGTACTTCTTTCTTTTGTCCGTTCGAGGACGAACGGTTGTTTTAGAGGTGGAGATTGTGACGACCCAAAGGGTCATCACTTATTTTATTAATCATTTCGAGCTTCTGGAGGCCTTGAAAACCTCATTCCATGTTGCCTCGATTTACGTGCACAATCCGAGCATGTAGCAGGAAAGATTTTGTGATAGAAAATATGAATTCTATGAGAAATTTGGATAAAAATGATATTAATATTGATATGGTTGACTTCGGTCAACATTTTTGGTAAACGGACCCGGACCCGAGATTGGATGGTCCCGAGAGGTCCGTAGGAAAATATGGGACTTGGACATGTGTCCGGAGTCGAATTCGAGGCCTAGAGCCCAAGTTATGAATTTTTATGTGAAATTGTTTTTGATGTAATTGTTAAAGGAAAATGAATTAATTGACCTTGGTATCGGGCTCGTATTTTGGTTCCGACGCCCGGTACAAGTCTTAAATATTATATATGTGATTTATGTAAAGTTTGGTGACATTCGGATGTCGTTTGAGATGTTTTGGACCTTGAGTCCCAAGTTTGAAAGTTTTGAAAACCAAAGGTATGAAAATCATGAATTTGAGGCTTGAATTGATGAAAACAAGGTGATATTGGCGATGTGATCGCACGAATAAGTTCATAATGTGTTTTTGAGGTTGTGTACATGTTTGGTTTGGAGCCCGTGAGGCTCGGGTAAAGATTTGATAGGCCGTTGGATTAAATTCTTAAATGTTGCACTGCTGGTTTTTCACCCAGCTGTTGGCTTCGCAATTGCGAAGGGGGATGATCAAGGCAGGGCTCGCAAATGCGAACCCTGATCGCAAATGCGAAACCCCTCATGCCCAGCCTTGTTCGCAAATGCGAACAATTGTTCGCAAATGCGAACGTCCCCAGGCCTGCCTATGTTCGCAAATGCGAACAATTGTTCGCAAATGCGAAAGTCCCCAGGGCCTACCTATGTTCGCAAATGCGAACAAAAGTTCGCAAATGCGAACATTCCCTATATTGCCTTGGTTCGCAAATGCGAACCATTGTTAGCAAATGCGAACACTGCCTTATACAGCCTATGTTCGCAAATGCGAACATTAGTTCGCAAATGCGAACAGTCCCTTTGTCTACCAGTGTTCGCAAATGCGAACAAATGTTCGCAAATGCAAACTTCCCAGCCTTAGCTTATTTTTCAAACTCCAGAAATTGGTCGGGGTTCGCAATTGTGCAAATGCGAACACAGAGACCTGTAAAACACGATTTTAAGTTCATTTCTTCACTTTTTACAAAACAAAAACACCCATTTGCGATTCTTCACGGATTTCTTCTTCATCAAAACAATTGTAAGTCACTTTTTACTTAATTCTTTCAATTCCTAACATCATTAAACATGTTTTTCATTAGAAATCAAAGGTTTTCATGGTAGAATTCTTGTTTTTGTTAGAAAATAGGGTTTTTCATAAATTGGGGAATTGGACCTCGAATTGAGGTCCGATTTTGAAACAAATCATATACATGAACTCGTGGGGGATGGGTAACCGGATTTTGGTCCTAACCCCGAGTTCCGACCATGTGGGCCCGGGGTTGAAATTCACTATTCCGGGCAGAATGTTGTAAAAGTTGTATTTGGTCTTAAGAATTAGTTTGTTGAGTAGTATTGATGATATTAAATCAATTGTGTATAGATACGATTGGATTGGAGCCAAATTTGAAAGAAAAAGACATTTCCACGGATTGAATTGTTCATAAACACTCGAGGTAAGTGTTTGTTCTATCCTAGCTTGAGGGAATAGGATTATGTGCTATGTGTTATGTGATCGAGTGCGGTGTATGAGCTGTGGTGACGAGCATCCATACACTGGCGTCTAGTATGACCGTGAGTCGTTGAAAAATGATTATTTTGAGATATATTACGGATGAATTGTTATTGTTCTCCCTTGTTGGGACTTGTTGTGAAGATAATTATTGATTGCCCTTGATGGGACGGTTTATGAATTACTGTTTTCTTTCTTTGCCCTTAACTGTGATTGTTATTTGGGTGAGGAAGAGTGATAATGCACGAAGGGTGATGCCGTGCCATGTTTATTTATTTATGCACGAAGGTTAATGCCGTGCCATGCTTATTTATTGATTATGCACGAAGGATCATGCCGTGCCCTGTTATTGAACCATGTACGAAGGATCATGCCGTACTATGGATGTGAGGATGAGAGTAAAAGCACGAAGGGTGATGCCGTGTACTTTATTTGCTTATTTGGTGAGGATGAGAGTAAAAGCACGAAGGGTGATGCCGTGCTACTGCTTGCTATTCCTTGACTTGATATTACTTGTGTTTCCATTATACTTTATTTTTCCTTGTGAATTTATTAACTGTTGTTAATTGTTGAATTCTTTGAGATATTCCTTATTGTGTTATTACTTGGTTATTTCTTGTTATTCTGTGGTATACATATATATTGAATTGCACAGGTTTATGTGGGTGTATGGTCCTAGGCTTGTCACTACTTCGCCGGGATAGGCCAGGCACTTACCAGCACATGGGGTCGGTTGTGCTGATACTACACTTCTGTGCGTTTTTGCACAGGTCCAGGTTACGATCAGGAGCAGCAGCAGCAGTAAATCGATTGCGTGGGAGTTGATCATATTTGAGACCGAGGTAGCTTGCAGACGTCCGCAGGCCCGGCGTCTCTCTCTTTATTTATGTTATTAGCTGTAGTCTCTTTGTTCCGAGACAAACAGAATTATGTTATATTTCCTTCGGACTTTTATGTGTAGTATTCCATAGTAGTTCGTGAGTTGGTGACTCCGCGTCTTGGGTAGAGGATTTCAGTATGATTTTCACTTTGTAATTAGTTATTTCCATTTCGATAAAGTATTCCGCATTTATTTAATTAAAATTGTGTTAAAAACATGATAGTATGAATACAGTGGCTTGCCTAGCTACTACGAGTAGGCACCATCACGATCCCGATGTTGGGGGAAAATCCGGGTCGTGACAATCTTAGACTGTTATGCTTATTTCTTAGTCACTTTTTTCTCTAGACTGAAGTTGAAGGGAACTTTTAGTTATTCTTGGAGCCTGACATTATAACATTTGTGATAATGTTGATGGTTTAAAACATCAATACTCAAGTAGACAGTTCTCATTTCAATGAGTTAATGCTGAAGTCGAGATGTCTTACGAAAAAGTGGAAGATCAATTATTCTTACAAATAGGCTGTTCTCTTTGTTTTGTTTGGTTCTCAAGAATGGAGTTTGAATGAAGTTTAAGTTTTAGCCTGTGTTTGGATTTGGAATTCCGGTTTTGATTCGAGGTCTATTCATGAATTTCGGTTGTGTGTCCTTGTTCGAAGCCATTCATGTGTTCTCACTCGGATTCGAGATTCGAGGTTTCGTTGATGGTTGATTAACTGTTCTGTGCATAGCTGTTTGTTTCGGCATACTGATATCAGCTCCTGCTGGGTTTCTCTAGTTGTTTTACTGCTATTAAGGTATGTGCTTTTGGTCTCAAATAATGTAATGGCTATTGGATGTTGATCGAGCCATGCTTCATCTCCGCACTTAAAGCAGTCACTAAGTTTGGATTTGCTTATTGCGAATTTGTTCTATTGATTCCCAGCGTGATCTTTGATTCCATATTGCTTTTAGAATGTTCTTGATTTCCTTTTCAGAGTTTAAAATTTCTCAAACAATGCATATTTCTAGTTAAAGTTCATAGTATGAATGTTCAGTAATTGCTCGTCCAATTTTCTCACGAACAACTTTTTTTGTTAAATCAGAATTCTATATAAAAAAGAAAATTCGAAAATCATCTCTTGAATTCTTTGCTTATTCTTATATGAACTGGCATTAAGCTTTGTCTTCAAGCATGAAGTAGAGTCAAGTTGTTCCTTACTTTACATGCTCGGAAATGAGTTTGGTGAGTCCTTTGTTGCTGAGGTTTGAATCTGAAATGAACGTTGAAGTTCATCTTTGAAATGCTAAAATTTGGAGTTTTGGAATGCTGAAATTACCTTTGAAATGTTTGAAAAGAAAGAACTAGGTTTTGGGGCTCTTTCTTTCAGATTTTGTTTTTTTTCTCTTGAGTTTGCCTCCTGTTTAGTTGCATATAAAAAATGCATACAAAAAGAGAGTGAGTTTTTTTTGCATCCACTGTTACTTCAAAAAATGAAATCCTGTTTCTCCACTTTTCATTTTTCGGATTTTGTTTGAACCAATGGAGTTCGATTGAGTCTGCTTTTTTGTTTCGAGTTTTTCTGGTGTTGTTTGGAGATTTGTTCGGGTTTCAGGCACTGCTTGTTTCCCTATTGTTGCGCATAAGTCTTGCTCGAATTCTAGTTTGGCTATGATCTTCTCATTATAACTCCGGTCCAACACGTTAATTTGGTGAAGTTTTGTTGTTCAATTAAAAGGTTACACTTCAACTTTACTCTGTTTTCTTTTTCGATTTTTTTCCAGATCTATGTCACAAATGTTTGGATAATCGATTTGACTGCCTTTGTTTCTGCTATATGATTATGTGACTACCTTCAGTCTTTTTGGTTGAATGGATAAGTTTATTTCATTCATGTATGAACGTTTGAAGTACTCCTAGAATTACTAATGCCTTTTGTTCATGTTGTTGCTTTGTTTACTTTGCCCTTTTATATGTCAGTTTTTTGTGGTTTATTCTGGAGTCACTAATGCTTTTTCTATTTGTTTTATTTTTGTTTTTTTCCTTTTTTCGATCTTTCGCCGAGGGTCGATTGGAAACAGCCTCTTTGCCCTATCGGGTAGGGGCAAGGCCTGCGTACATATTACCCTCCCCAGACTCCACCCTTTGGGACTATACTAGGTAGCTATTGTTGTTGTTGCTGTTGGTGTAGCTGCAGTAGGTACTTGACTTACCTCACCAGTGTGATCATCAACAGTTATGATCTCAAGTCGAGCACCTATATCATTTGAATTTTTCTGCTGCTTTTTAGAACATGTAAAGCTTGTTTTTCCGGTGATTGATCTTGCCTCATCATCCACCTGTTGCAAATCCTTCCCAGTTTTCTTCATTGCATAACATGCTCATTAACCTTCACCCCTAATGTTCTTAGCTGCTAAAATCTGATTTTAAGACCTGTAGAATTATTTTTGGTTGGTGATTTATTTACCACTGCCCAAGCTTGATCTGTTTGTGAGCCTGGTTTTTTGTGCGCATCAGTAGTAACTTGGCCAACTTTCATATCCAACACTCCATCATATGCTTACTTTGTGCATATCAGTCGCACATAAAGTCCTAGAACTAAAAGTAGAAAGATGATAAATTAAACACGATGTAACATATACTTATTTCAATTGGTTAATATGATTACTAATTTCTAAATGGGAGGAATATGATCAAGCTGATTAAATTCTGCATTTTCATCAATACATACCTTCCCATGTATCATGATGGACTTCTCATGACAGTCAAAATTATTAAGGAATGGTACTCGAGTTAGAACAGTAGCATTGTCATTTCCATTAGTACTATAAATGCTGCTCAATGTAACTACTCTTGTGGATTTTTACATATCTAAAAGATCAATTATTATTCTACATTTTGGTTTTACTGTGACATATATATTTGATTCCGAGTAAAACTAGCTTGTGTTATGTTAGTTGTGCGAAGAGTTCTTCTACTCCTGTTATGGGCCTTACCATTCCTTTTGACTGTTATGGGCCTGATTTACTACATCATTTATTTTTGGATATGGTGAGCCCGGGCTGACTCACCTAGTGTTCTAAATACTTGAGACATCCTCATCTTTAAGAACTCGATTTGGCTTTAATTTTGTTCTTCAACTGCAATTGGAGAGAGAGTCTCTTCCACCCTTATTAAGGGATTGATTGGTACAGTAAACTTTTATGCAGTGGAACATAATTGCATTTACATGTCTGATTTTCCTCAGCCAACCGATTTCTCTTTTCTCAAGTTACTCAATCTATGATCAATTATATACTTATGTCCAGAACCATATCCAGAAGCAACTGTTGAATTCCTTAGAATAAACAATATAAACTTTTTCTAGTTCAAAATTGACGGTACTAAGGAGCTGATTAGCAGTGATATTATAACTGAGCTTTGAGAGTAATCATTGATGTTAGAAATCATCCACTTTTAATTCACTACAGGGAGATTGAGAGAATGTTGGGCCATGTGCTTCCATATTTGATGTTTGAAGGCACTATTGAAGGATAATAACTTTATTTATCTTCTTTTGTAGGTGGAGTAGATCAAGAAATGGATGATGAAGACAATAAAGAACTAGATTCTTACTTGAGATAATTTTGAATTGTTATAGATTAATATTCTAGGAATGTTTTGTTACCAACATTTTTTGAAACTTATCTATTCTTTTGAAATGTACTAAACTTATGCACTTATGGGGTAGAACATTTGCTTTATGGATATTATTATTTTCTTGATGGATAATTTTATATTATTATAGTTTCATTTTATGATGTATTTAAATTCTAGTGTTATTATAATTTATTATATGTAGAAATTTTACTTATAATAGGTGCTATATTTTGGTTTTAATTAACTAATACAATAGCCTACCTGAACCGTTGCAATAGGATACAAATTGTTTTCCAATAGACAACGTGAACCGTTGCAATAGGTCCCATAAATTGTTCCAAAATAATCTACAAAACCGTTCCAAATATAAATAGAATTGTTACAATAGATTAAAGAAACCGTTGCTATATTCAACATAACCGTAGCAATAGCTTACATAAGTATTGCTTTAAATAATATGGCAACGGTTAAGAACCGTTGTATAAATAATATAGTAACGGTTTTAAACCGTTTCAATTGAAAAAAAAAATGTTCCAACAGATGAGAGAACCGTTACAATAGACATATCTATTGTTACGGAGATGCAAACCGTTGCAAGAACCGTTCCAGTAGCCCTATGGCCACGCCGGCTGATGTAACGGGTGGCAAACCGTTCCAAAATACCTACGGCAACGGTTTGGCAGTCTATGGGGACGGTTTTCCAACCGTTACCGTAGGCCAATTTTTCAGTAGTGAAAACTTCAGCTTTAGAGCGGCTCACTCCGGTCCGCTTTGGATAGTAGTGGAGGTGAGGACAGATATGTTTTTAGGTATCACAAGGCTTTGACACATTCCTCGTTCCACTGAAATCTGTTGTCCTTTCTTAGCACGTTGAATAATTTATGGCATCTATCAGAGGATCGTGAGATGAATCTGGATAGGGCGGCTATCTGAGCCGTCAGTTTTTGCACCCGCATTTTACTATTTAACACTTAGGGTATTATGGCAATTGCCTTGATTTGGTCAGGGTTGATTGATTCCTCATTGGGATACAAGGATCCCTAGAAACTTCCCTGAGGCTACGCCAAAAGCACATTTCTCGGGATTCAGTTTCATCCCGTACTTTTTTAGTATTTCGAAGGCCTCTTTCAAGTGGTCGATGTGATCCTTATTTTTTTACTGAATTCATCAGTATGTCGTCGATGTAGACTTCCATGGTCTTACCGAGCTATTCTTTGAACATCTTGGTGACGAGTTTATTATATGTGGCCCCTGCATTTTTGAGCCCAAAGGGCATCACTTTGTAGCAGTAAGTTCCTTGATGGGTGATGAAGGTTGTCTTCTCCTGATGTTCCTCGGCCATTAGGATCTGATTGTAACCAGAATACACGTCTAATAAACTCAGCAGTTTGTGTCCAACGGTGGCATCGATCAACTGATTGATGTGGGGAAGGGGGAAGGGATCTTTAGGGCATGCTTTATTCAGGTCGGTGAAATCCACGTACATTCTCCACTTCCCATTTTTCTATTTGACCATGATGACGTTGGCGACCCATTGAGGGTATTTCGACTCCCCGATGGAGCCGTTGGCGAGTAGTTTGTCATACCGGTGGATGCAACTGGTCGACATTTAGCTTATGGGTGGCGATATCTGGCAAAATCCCCGGCATATCTGCATGGGAAAATGCAAATAGGTCTGTATGGTTAGTTAAGAATTCATGGTACTTACTTGGATTGGAGAGGCCATGTCCGATGTAGGCTTTCTTTATGGAATTGGTGTTGTCCAGTTGGATTTGATCGAGATCTTCGATCGTCATTTTACAAGCTTCCACTATGTCAGGATCTTTGATGGTGTCTGCCGTCGGGTCGATTTTAGTCCCGGACACGGCTAATTTCTATGCCTCTGCACTTGCTCCCCGCAATTGTTGGGTGTGAGCGCAGTCTTATGTTTCCTTGTAGCACTCTTATGGGGTGTGCGGTTCTCCCCTAATGCTAAATATTCCCCATAGGGTTTGGAATTTGACTATCTGGTATGGGCTCGAAGGGACCGCCCGCAAGGCATGTATCTATGGGCGCCCTATGATGATGTTGTATGCCATCTCCTAGTCCATCATATGAAAAGTTGTTTCCAACATGACCCCTCCCACGAGGACGGGCAAGGTCACCTCTCCGGACGTCCGTTCCACTGCCTTGTTGAAACTAGTTAGTGTTATGCAGCGTGGTATCAGCCTATCCTCGAGTCCCATCTGTGTAAGGACTTGGATGATATAGGCGCCACTTCCGTCATCGATCATGACTCTCTTGACATCCGTATCAATAATTCTTAAAGTAATAAATAAAGCATCGTAGTAAGGGAAACACAAACCTTCGACATCAGACTTGTCAAAGGTGATACTTCGTTCGAAGTCATCATACCGTTTGTGGGAGATGGTCTACTTTAGCCTATGAGTGCTGGTGAATTTGACATGGTTGATTGTCGAGCCATTACCATCGCCAACGATCATGTTTACTATCCGTGTCAGGTAAATAACATATGAAATAACACTGCGGGTGGCATGTCCTGAGGTCCCTCTCAACTCCAATCGGGGCAAGTCCGGTAAAGCCAAGGTCATGGTCTTGGCATGACAATCCAAGATCGCATGATATGGGGACAACCAATCCATCCCCAATACAACATCAAAATCAACCATGTCTAGAAGCAATAGATCAACACGTCTCAAGACCCTCAAATACTACTACACAGGAATGATGAACTCTGTCGACCACTATAGAAGCACCCACTGGTGTGGATACATATACAGGAATACCCAAGGCATCACTAGGCATATCCATGTAAAGAGAAAAATAAGACGACACATACAAACACGTAGACAAGGGTAAAATAGCAGTGATGCATCTCTAATACAAGTCAGAATGGTACCTGTAATATCTGCACCTGAAGACTCAGCCTCTGGCATAGCTGTTGGCTGGCCTCTACCTCTGGCTACCTCAGTTTCACCTCTAAGACCTCTACTGTCACGACCCCAAATCTGTTCGTGATGGCGCCCAGCACATTGCTAAGCCAGCTTGACCAATCAATAACAATAACGGAGCTAGAAGCTCTCTTTTGCCCATTTAAGCATATCAAATCATGAAGCAATAGCGATACATGTAACGAAAACAGGGAACCAAGTCCCATAATACATCAACTCCCATAGACCGAAGGGTCAAGAGTCATGAGCCTCTACTAAACATGAGTGTACAAAGGTTTACAAGATACCAAGTGCGGAAAGAAAAGTCAATACAAAGTCAAGAGATAGTGAGAAGGAATATCGGGTCCTGCGGACTCTGCAGCTACCTCGAATATCCACAAATGTCGCCTCGCACAGCTACTGGATCACTGCTGAGAGGTACCTGGATCTGCACACAAGGTGCAGGGAGTAAAATGAGTACTTCCAGACTTAGTGGTAATAAACAAGGGTAAGACAGCGCAGATAAGAAATCCACAATAAAGCACTATGTAAAGCTGAAATCAAATACCCTGTCACAGAACCAATATCATCTGTACCTGTACCAACAAGTACCAGCAAAACAGTATAACAGCTAGCAGATGTAGCGAAATGCAATGCAATGCATGATATGACCGCTACGGCGCGTAGCCCGATCCAATTTGGGTACCCGTGCTCACTGTGGGGGTTCAGACTCCGGAGGGGCTCCTACAGCCCAAGCACAATATCACTGCGGCGTGCAGTCCGATCCAACATATATACTGCTGCGGTGCGCAGCCCGATCCACTACTAGTCAGCTAATATGCAATCACAGCCTCGCAGGCTCAAAAGTAGTTTTGAAAACATCTTTTATCATTTTTCAGTTGGAAAACAGTAATACCAAGTTCCAGAGATTGGAAATAGCATGATAACAGAAATAGCTGCGGACTAGTAGTAAACTAGCATGTCAATATGATAAGACAATGATAATGATCCTCGCGGGATCCAATAACTGGCTCACGGCCCACAAGTATACTCAACCGCCCAAGAAGGGGGTTCATCGGCTCAAGGGTGGCCATTATCACAATATATATATGCAACCATCCGAGAAGGAGGTTCGACGGCTCAAGAATAGCCTAATATCACAATACAGTATCAACAAGTCGGACTAAGTCATAGTCCCCAATCACAATCGACCCCGCACTCACAAGAGAGTACGTGTCTCGCCGCTATACAACGTCACAAAGTGGTATACCGGGGTTTCGAACCCGCTGGTCATCACCCACATCTATTACTCACCTCAATACGGTGCGACGACTACTCCGCAATGCCCTTGCCACGAGAATCAAGCTCCGCACGCGTAGAATCTGATCAAATACAGGTAGAAACACAACAAATTAGGCCAATGGGACGACACCCAATCAATACAACTCAATTTACATCAAAATTCCCAAAGTTGTCAAAATCGGACTTTCGGTACGCTTGTCAAAAAATTACAAAAGTCACCTATTCGGAACCCTCATCTCGATACGAGTCTAGGCATATAAAATTTACCAAAATCGGACTCCATTTGCCCACTGAAATCAGTGTTTTTCTTTAATTTAGGCCTAGGGCTCAAACCCACCTTTAATCTTCCATTTACAGAAATTTAACCCATGATTTCATGTTAAAATGATGTAATTAAGCCACAAAACTTACCTCCAACGAATCCCCGATGAATTCCCAGCAATTCCCGTCAATTTCTTCTCTTGGAACTCAAAAATGGCGTTTTGGGGTATGAAACCCGCGACTGGGTTCTGTTCTGAACTTAAACTCACTGCCAGGCCAATTAACCCTGCGCGATCGCAGCCTTTGGCACGCGATCGCGATGCACAAATCCCTGGGGCCTGATTTTTCCTCTACGCGATCGCAGCCTTTGGCACGCGATCGCAGTGAACAACAAAAGATCCCTACGCGATCGCAACTCCAGCCACGCGATCGCATTGCATCCGGACTTGCCCTTACGCGATCGCGTGAAACCAAACGCGATCGCACTGCCTTCCGACATTGACCTACGCGATCGCAGACATCACCACGCGATCGCGATACACCCAAACGCTGCCTTATGCGATCGCATTCAAAACTTCGCGATCGCAGAGAGCAAAAATTCTCTGCAATTATTGCAGCAGAACAGCAGTGCCTTTTGGCACAAATTGGTCCGTTTGGACCCCCGAATTCATCTCGAGGCCCCCGGGACCCCAACAAAAACCACCAACATACTCCAAAACACGATACGAACTCGTTCCAATCATAAAAACACCATCCTAAACATCAAATTCACCAATTACTCACGGATTCAAGCCTAAGTTTCTTCAAAACTTCCGAATTGCACATTCAATCAAAAACCCGACCAAACGACGTCCGAATGACCTGAAATTTTGCAGGCATATCCAAAATCACGTAACGGAGCTATTGCAACTATCGGAATTCCATTCCGACCCCGGATCAAAATCTCACCTACCGTTCGGATTTCGCCAAAATTCAACCTTAGCCAATTCAAGCCTATTTCTACACCGGGCCTCCAAATTCAATTCCGATCGCTCCCCTAAGTCACAAATCACCTCCCGGAACTAACCGAATCATCGGAATTCGATTCCGAGCCCTCTAACCAAATAGTCAACTCCGGGTTGACTTTCCTTATTCAAGTCTCCTTCAAAAAGGCTATATGCCTCATTTTCAATCAAATTCACTCCTAACTCACCCGATAGATTCTAACACTGATATAAAATCATAAAACATGTATTTACAAGATAACGGGGTGGTAATTCTCGTGACGACGAGCCGGGTCGTCACATCTACCTCCACCTCTAACACCTTTGGCTCAACCTCTAGCTGGCTGGGCAGGCTGTGGGGCAACTGGTGCCTGAACTATAGGATGAGGGTCCTACTACTGAGAACCACCTGAAACTTGAGGGCAAAATCTGACAATGAGCTACGAATCACCACAAGCATAGCAAAACCTCGACTACTCTGGTTGAGCACCACTCAACCTTGGGCAAATCCTCTTGTAGTGACAATACTCGCCGCACTCATAACACGTACACGAATGGTGCAACTGAGGAAATTGGGGCTAATCTGGTCGACCTGAACGACCACCTGAAGTACCCTGAGTGACAAGGGAAACTAACTGAAAGGGCCTGGGAGCATGGTCCCTACCATAAGTACCTCTACCTCTAGACGAGGTACCACTGAATATGCCTGCATGGCGGGTCCTCTTATCCGACCTACGTCCGCCTCCCTGTGGCAGAACAACCTCAATTCCATGGCCCACATTGGCCGCCCCCTGAAATGTGGCCTCACTCCTGGCCTGAGATGTTGTACCGCTGCGCTGAACCCCTGGAAGCAAACTCACTCGAATGACGCTCTCCACTAAGCCCACCAATCTGACCAAAGTGTCCTGAAGAATTGGGGTGGCTATGAACCCCTCTAGGACCTGAGATGGGCCCACTGAAACTGTTGGGATGGGGGCCCCCTCCTCAAAACCTACCGATGCTCCGCCACTAGAACCACTACTGGGGTCTTGGACTGCGGCGTGGTAGGTGAAGAAGCACGTTTTCTCGCAATCTTCAAAAGAATAAAGTAGAAGTTCTACCGGTGTTTGAGAAACAAAACCGCACAACAAGAAAGGATAAAATGAGATTATCCTAACTCTGTAGACTCTGGGGAAATAATACAGACGTCTCTGTACCGATCCCTCAAAATCTACCACGCTTTTCCGTGAGTAGCGAGACCTATGTAACCTAGAGCTCTCATACCAACTTGTCACGACTCAGATTTTCCACCCTCGAGAGTCGAAATGGAGCCTATTAATAGGAGCTAGGCAAGCCAATTGCCAATTACCTTTTTTAGCAAACACAGACATTATTAGAAACAAGAAAATAATTACCATAAAAATGGAAGTCATTAATATAAATAACCTAAAAAAATGCGGAATTTAACTTCAACCTCTACTCAAGACTGGAGTCACTAACTCACGAACATCTATAGAATACTACAAACAAAGTATTAATGAAAATAAAATACATATGTTTTTTCTCTATACAATGAAAACAAACTGAAAATAAAGGAAGGGACTCCGGCCTGTGGATGTCAGCATGGCTACCTCGAATGTCCCTAGACTAAACTCAACTCCCAATCAACTACTCCTCTGGTCCAAAAACAGCTCCGATATCGTGATCTGTACAAAAGAGCATAGGTAGCATCAGCACAACCGACCTCATGTGGTGGTAAGTGCCTAGCCTAACCCCGGCTAAGTAGTGATGAGGCTAGACAGGACCTACCATAATTAACATGTACAGATATACGTGCGATAACAGGAAATACACGAATTTAAGAAACTAAGAAGAGGGAGCATGTTTTGGGGTACAACAGTTTTAAATATAGAAATCATCGGGTAAGAAATGGAACCGTACAATAACAATCGATAAGGAAAACATAGGGAAACCCTACATACAAAAAACAATATACTTGATCCATTCTTCGTTGTGACGTGCAACTCGATCCTTAATATTTCAATACGTTGCAACGTACAACCCTACCCTTCCGATTATATATTAGTTAGTGTTGCAGCATGCAACCCGACAATTTCGATTTATATATTTGTTAGTGCTGCATCGTGAAACCCAACCCTTCCGATATAATCCCTCACTCAACAATAACAACCAAAGAGGCAAAGCAATGAATAGTGGAAGAAATCCACGCAAGGGGATTAAACCATCCAATTATACCCCATCAAGGGAGCAGTGTCAACAACAAAATTCAACAAAACACCACAGCAAGGAAATACCCAATATCTACACGTCCCGGCAAGGGAAATATATAATATACTCAGACCATCCCGGCAAGTGATTAATCACATCTCTTTTCAATTCTTTCATTTCATACTCAATAGTATTTTTTCGTTCGAGCCAACACTCCAAAATATTAACATTTTATCGTTTATCCTCAAACTCTTCACTTTATGTAGAAATCATTATTTAACTTGGATGAGTTCCAAAATATACCAAAGACAAGTACAAACAAAGACCCACTGTCATTCTAGACACCGGTTTATAGATACTCATCACCATGCCTATACACCGTACTCGATCATTTAGCAAATAGCAATTAATAACACTCTAATCCTATTCCCTCAAGCAAGAGTTAGATCAAACACTTACCTCAGTCCGAAAATAGCAATCGAGGCTCTAAAACTGCCTTTTCTTAAGGATCCAACTCCAAAACAATGATATCTAGGTACAATTTAGTTCAATAATATCAATAAGAGATCAAATACATAACCCCATAGTCTAGAAATGAAATTCCCATCATTCTTCCAAATATAGCAAAAAATCGACGCCGGGTCCACATGGTCCAAACACGAGGCTCGGACCAAAATCCAATCACCCATAACCCTTGAGTTCAAATATGTAATTTATTTCAAGATTCGATCCCAATTGAGGTTGAATCACCCAAAATTCCCAAAGCCCTAGTTCTACCCAAAACCCCCATTTTCTACCTTGAATTCATGATTTAGGGCTAATAATTTGGTGTTTAGATGACGCATTTGCGAGGGTTCAATGCGAACGCATAGAAGGAGAATGGGGGGGGGGCTCAGACTTGGTCTACGCGTTCGCGAAGGGTATGTATGTGAACGCGTTCAAGAGGGGCTCAAGTCTACGCAGAAGCGGGGTACAGTCCCCGAACGCTATGAAGGAAATTGCTAGGGTCTAAATTTAGTTTACGCGTTCGCGAAGGTCAAGACGCGAACGCGAAGGGGAAAAATGTAGAACTACGCCAACGTGAACCAGCAGATGCGAACGCGATGAAGAAAATCCCTGAGTGAAAATTGTAGAAAATCTACTACCCTTTTAAGTGCATAACTACCCCGAACCACCTCTAAATCACTCCCGAGCCCCCGGGGCTCCCAACCAAACACACACACTAACTCAATATCATCCTATGAACTTGCTCGAGCGATCAAATTACTAAAATAATATCAAAATCAAAGAATCAAACCCTAACACTCATAATTTTCATTTTAAAGTTCATAAACTTCCAACTTTATCTATTTAGATCCGAAACACGTCAAACAACGTCTGATTTTGACCAAATTTCACAAAAAGTGATTAACGCATATTCAAAACCTATACCGGGCGTCGGAACCCATATACGAGCCCGATACCTATATTTTCTAACTCATTTACATTTCAATTTTTCCTTAATAATTTCAAAAAACAATTTAACAGAAAAATTCTTTTACCGGGGTTCTGGACCTTGGAATTTGACTCCAGGCATATGTCTGAGTCCCATATTTTTCTACGGACCTCCCGGGACTGTCACATCACGGGTCCGGGTCTGTTTACCCAAAATGTTGACCAAAGTAAACTATATCAATATTAATATCAAAATATTTAAAATTTTCACAAAATTCACATATTTTAACATAAAAACTTTCTGGTTTCGCGCTCGGACTTCACATGGAAATCGAGACAACTATAAGTAAGGTTTCCAAGACCTCGAAAGCGCGAAAAAAGGGAGAAATAGGGTTATGATCCCTTTGGGTCGTCACACCAAGTGAAGAGATATTTTTCAATTCAAAGCATAACACAATGACTCTTACTCCCAAAAAAATAAAAATAAACTAACTACACCCAGTTCAAATAAAACCCTTGAAAAAGAACTGTTTAAAGAAAAACCAAGGGGTAATTGCTACACTACCTAACAAATGACAATCATTTTTTTAAAAAAAAATTTCTTTAGACTTAAATCCCTCAAGAAAATTGTCTAATAGATCCATCATCGAGAAAAGTCCAATCCTTTTTTTGTTTTTTGGTAAAAATTTAAAAATATATTCAATTAAACTAACACAACTAAAATAGCATAGAAAGTCACCCAGAAAATCTCCTCACTCCGCACATAAAATTATGCATTGTCCCCAATGCATACCATGCTAATAAGAGGGTAAAAGAAACTCCCTGGTAGGCCAAGAATAGAAATAAATAAAAAAAAGTAATAAATCTGGGTTGCCTCCCAACAAGAGCTTGGTTTAATGTCGCGGCATGACACGAATCACTTTTTTCCTCTACCTCGAGCTTATGAATTGATCCCCCAATTTGACATCAAGTTTTTGGCTATTCTCCATGGGTTGAGGAACAATCTAATTGACCCAAGCAACCATTGCACTATTATACACTTCTTGGCTTTTAGATAAGCTATGTAGTCCTGTCTTTCTAGCAAGAAAGATTCCAGAATATAGGCACCTTTGACTTCTCAATCGACTCGGATGACTCTATTTTCATATAGTCTTCCAAGCACAATGTAGAAAAATGTTTGGAGTGAGGACCACTATGCTCACACACATGAACTTCAGGACTTTCAGCATTCTCAACATCAATGATACTAGAGTCAACAAAATTTGTATCTTCAACCTGACTCTAGTGTCACTTCTTCAACATTGACATCTTCAAATTCTAGTTGGATATGTTGTTGATGTTTTATTTTGACCTCCCCAATTAATACCTCCAATTTACGCTCTTCTTTGCACTATCATCAATATTGACTTGTTGAACATTAAACGCTCCAATCACTTTACTCAATTGAGCATCCATCTTGCGAATAGTTGCCTCTTGCCTTTCTATATGCAATTGTTTCTCATTATTTTGTTCTAGAAGGGAGTTTAGCATATCCTTGATCTCCTTCAGGTCCGCGTTTCCAGGTTCTTTGTTCCTATTAACTTCACAAGAAAAGGTAGAACCGGCATGGTAAGGGGTTAGGGAAATAAGAAATATAAGCACAGCCATGAAGGTGACCATTTTTACCACCACACACATTGCACACATTCCACAAATAAGATTGGGTTGGTGAACACAAATCACTCTCGGGAATATTTTGATAATTTTGATATGGGTGGTTTCCTTTACAAAATTTATGAGGATCATAGTAGAATTAGCTAAACCTAGATTCTTATAATTCCAAGATTTCATGTTTCTCACATCAACAGTTATAAAAGAAATAAAAAATAAAAACAAAATAAAATGAAAGTTCAAACTTGAATACTGGCAATATATACAGCTAAAACTACATCGTTAGTTCCCCGGCAACGGACCCAATATATATAGCTATTAACTACATTCCTTGTGTTTGTTTCTGCTATTGTGAGTTTCCAGGAGGATTTATTTGGATTTCCGAGTGTTTTGGGACACTTATTTCCTAATTGAGAGTTTAAGCTTTAGAATTTGGACCATAGTTGAAACAATATGAAGACAGCCTCGTGATGGAATTTTTTTGGTTCTGTTAGCTTTGTTGGATGATGTCGGGCTTAGGGGCATGTTTGAATTGTGTTTTGGAGGTCTTTTGGCTTGAAATACCGAAAGTTGAATTTTTGAAGTTTCTGGTTCGATAGTGAGATTTTGATATCAAGGTTGGAATGAAATTTCGGAAGTTGGAATGGGTTTGTTGTGTCATTTGGGACGTGTGTGCAAAATTACAGGTAATTCAGATGCGGTTTGATAGACTTTTTGATCAAACGATGAAGTTTAAAGTCTTGGAATCCGAGGATTTTTGATGATTCGATGTTGTTTTGAGTGTTTTGAAGGGTGGTACAAGTTTTAATAGTGGTATAGGACTTGTTTGTATTTTTGGATAAGGTTTCGAGGGCCTCAGGATGATTTTGGAAGGTTGTCGGAAGAATTGGGAGTGGCTTGAAGCAGCTGAAGCTGATGATCTTCTGTCATAACCGCAGATGCGGTTGGGGCCTGCAGGTGCAGAGCCGCAGAAGCGGTGCTAGCATCGTAGAAGAGGAAAAGAGGAGATACAGCAGGGATCGCAGAAGTAGGCGCTTCATCACAGAACCGGCACCGCATCTGCGTAAAGTGGTCGCAGGTGCGGAAGTTAGGTTTTTAATGAATTGTTACAGATTCGACTTTTGTTCTGCAGAAGAGGGATCGCATGTGCGGTCCTATGGCCACAGAAGCGGATTTGCTGGGTAGAAATAAGATATTTCGAGGGTTTGAAATCAAAAAGTTAGAAAATTGGAGCTCGGGTGAGGGCAATTTTGGGAGGATTTTGAAGAGGAAATCAGTGGGTAATGATTTCTAATCCCTTTCTTGTTGTATTCCTATAATTTAATCTTAGTTTTATCATTTAATTTCGGATTTGGGATGAAACATTGAGAAAACATGGAGAAAACTTCCTAGGCCTAATTTTGGGGTTTTGATCTGGATTTGGATGTTTGATTGGAATTATTTTGTTATAAATGAACTCGTGAGAATATGAGTATTCTGAATTTATAAATTTTACCCGATCCTGAGGTGTGGGCCCATTAGTTAAATTAGTTATTTGAAGCTATATATATACATTGTGCAATTACTTTGATATTGAGTTGATTAAGCTGGTTCGAGGTAAGTGGCTTGCCTAACCTTGTGTGGGAGAACTCCACATAGCATTTGGTATTATTGATATATAAAATGCCTTGTACATGAGGTGACGAGTGCGTACATGTGCTAATTATTGAAAATTCTATTTTCATCAAGTAACTACAATTGTGTTTTTCTTTCCTTTTTATGCTACCTGCAATGTAATCCTACTGTTAGCTTAGTGAAGCATGTCTAATTGACTTAATTATCTTACTTGCTCAAACTGCTTAATTGAATTAAGTGCAGCATTCTAGGTTAGAATTATTTGTTTACCTTAGTATGGAATTTGTACTGAATTGAATATTCTTCATGTTGCTTCTTTGTGTTTACTTTGGGACTACGAGGTGGTATCCCGGGAGATCCCTCTGCACGTATACTTTGGGACTACGGATTTGTATTTCGGGAGATCCCCTTGCACTTTTATATTGGAACTACGGGACTACACCTGGTAGATTCCCTCAGTACTGGGTATTTCCATTTGGAACTATGGATCGGGATTTCGGTAGATCCTCGCGCACTATGAGTTGAACTACAGGACGATATCCCGGGAGATCCACTAGATATTGATATGTGGGACTATAGGACGGTATTCTGGAAGATCCCCAGTTGTTATCTCTGTGTTGAGCTGTATTCCTTCTATGATTATTTGTATCTATTGTAGTTGTTGCTACTCTTATTACCCCATGTTACTTTCATACTCTTCTTTTCCTTATATATTATTGTATATGGCCGGTAGGGTCCTCACCTTCCTCGTCTCTACTCGACCGATGTTAGACTTGGCACTTATTGGGTATCACTGTGATGTACTTATGCCCTTTCCTGCACATGTTTTTTATGTGCAGATCCAGGTACTTTGACTCAGCCCTATTACCCTTCAAGCGAGGCGATTCTCCAGAGACTTCGAGGTATATCTGCCGCGTCCGCAGACCTAGGAATCCCTTTCTATTCTATCTTGTAGTGATAGTCCTTCTATCTTTTCTGTTTATTTAGATATTCTAGAGTTAGAGCATTTTATCATTTTTTGTAGCTTGTGATTCATGGTTTTTCGGGTTTTTGGAAATGTAGTTCAGTTTGAGAGTTGTATTGCATATACCAACCGACATCTTAAACGCTTCATTTTGTTATTTTCTGTAGTTTTTGACTAGTTTTATTCTGTTGTTCTTTTTCTGCAATTTATTAGGCTTACCTAATTATAGAGAGTAGGTACCGTTACGATAGTTCACGAAGGCGAACTGGGGTCGTGACAAGTTGATGAAATAGTTGTAGGTTAGTTACTAATTGTAGAGTGTATATATACAAGATTAGCTCATTGTACTCTTCTGATTTTATCATAGTACAATTCAGATTTCTCACGAATGGAGAACAATCTCTAGAACCTTCTAGTTCATTTCATCTTCTTCATCCTCGCTGAAACTCTCTCAAATTTTCATTACTAACCAAAAGTGTTCGTAAAAATTATGTGACGCTGAGACTCAAATTCAGGATTCTTGTATGATGTTGAGGTAACCGCTTAGACTTTTGAAAACGCTATTTATATTTATTCCATCTAACACTTTCGACTACTTCATCTAGGATGCTTATACTCATGTTTGGTTAATCATCACGTTATGGGTGAAAAAAGAAGAATAAAAGTGTTCATTAGTGTACGGAAAATGAAAGGACAAATCTTTCAAGAAGGATCCAAAATCAAAATCTAAAGCAAACCAATGCTCCATTTATTTAGCTTCAAGAGATTAAAATATTAATTAAACAGTTTTGGTACACCAACAATCAGCATTTGGATGATGATATGATGACCCCAAAGTGAAGAATACATTATTACAATAATAACGATGATGCCTCCATCCTAAACCAGTCGGAATCTGTATTATACCACGAAAAAATAATTTTCTTCTGAAATACAAGAAGAAGAATATACTATTTGAAAATGAAAATAAAAGAAACTGACATATATGATTAAAGTTTACTAAACTTAACCTTTGAATTTTCTACACCAAGAAGCTCCTCCAAAACACTGTTGTCAAGACACTCAAGCTCAATAATTACTCTTTCTTCCTTCTCTAATTTTCCTCTTGGATTTGAGTTAACATTTGTTGGTGCAAAAAATGGCTGAGGATAATATAATGGAGGAGAATAATATGGTAACATATTATTATAATAATCATTAGGGAAAATCGAAGTAGCAAAATGACCATTTAGGTTAAGTATCCTATCTAAAGCCTTCGCTTCTTTGGTTTTTTGCATGTCCAACTTTCCTTTAGAAGAACTTTCGTCCATGTTTGTATGTAGAGTTATTTTTTTATTTGATTATCATAAAAACATATGAATATCTGTTTATATAGATCTCTAGCCTCTAGGGGACAGTTACACATAAGATTGTAGTAGGATATTTTGTTTTTTTGCTCCAATTTTTATGGAAAGTAAGTTTTTGGTAGGTTGTTTAAAAGTAATATTGTGGGTAATAAATAAATTACCTTTGCATGTAAGTTTCTTAAAAGTAAGAATGGAGTTCGAATGATGCAGATCTAAGATGTGACATTGATGATATATTCATATTTGTTTTATTGGAGATAGATTTGATGAAAAAACTAATATTGATATTAAATTACTATAATATAGAAAGCTGTTAGAAGATAAAATTCAGAAACCTCAATGATTGTATGACATGTGTCTTTTAAATATTTACGTGCAGTTAGTAGTGCATCCAACTAATAAATCTATGATATGTCTTTCCAAATAAAACTTTTTATTCATAGTAATTAATTACGTGCATTTTCACTTGAATTTGTGAATTAAATTTGAATTATTGGCTTTGGAGTCAACCTTGGGTTTTCATATTTTCAACTTTAGTCCAACCAATTCCTTATGGGGGTAAATATCCCCTTGTTGTTGATTCTAGCTAGTCGCGAAATTGTGTAAAAGATAATTAAGCAAATCAAGTTTCTTATAAGACCATATTGGCTTTGTTTTTTCATAATGGAGTTCTATAACTTATACTTAGAAGAACACTAATAATGATTAAAAACATTATTTTACGTGAACTAATTCTTCTTTGGATAGATTATAGCTTCTGAAAACTGGAGATAGTATTTATAGTTTTATCATCTAGTGAAGATTGTTATTTTTTTTCTTTTTTTTTTTTGGATAATCGTGCTGATAAAAATTTTCCATTACGGCAAATATTATGTTAGCGGGTAATGATAAATAAATGAGTTGTTGACAACTTATCCACTTCCCAAATTCACCCGCCATCAAATGATTGGGTTGTCGCCGGCAACGACACTATGAGTTTATTGAACGTGTATTTTGAATAACAAATTGAAGTGCAAACGATTCATTATCTTCTGACAACATTCTAAAAAGGTCCAAAAATAGTGTTGGTCTTAAATATATCATTAGGTCCTAGAATTGCATGCAATTAATTACGGTATTACAGTAGTTAAGTGCAGAAAGTTCATTTGTGATAAAAAGAAAAGAATAAAATTGGTATTTTTCTTTTCATTATTTTCGACATCACAATATAATTGCAGTAACTTGTTCAGAGTCATACTAATGCAGCAAAAAATATATAAAACCAATAGAATACATAATAGTGAACTACAAATGTATAATAATGGCGGAGTACATGTCATGACAAAATAAAAAGTAAAAAAGTCACTAAATTTGAATGAACCACATATATCATATCAGCTAAAATCCGGCTGTAGTGACCCTGGAGATGGCCTTTCTAGGAAATTCTTGGTAATCCCTTTCTTTTGTCGGCCTCTTTAATATTTCTACACTGAGTAAATAGAAGGCACTACAGTGAAATTATTGGTAAAGAGAATTCAATTAAGTGTTCAACCATTAAAGCTTACAAAATATATACTGTATAAAAGAAGAAACATGATCAGAAACATTAAACAATCGTCTCATCTAAGAAAATTAGGTGTAAACTAATCAGTTCAACTTGTTCATAATAACGAAGTTCACATTTGATAAAGTACTTTATTCACTGCAGTTCAATCATCTATATTACCATTCAACTCGAAAAAAAAAGAAGATACTCTATTACAGTAGAACAATAAAAGAGCAAATTTGAGCCTGTTGAATACATATGTAATGCACAGCAGTATAAAATATTATGAAGCATACGGATTACTATGAATTATTATGCATTTTAATTAGATAATATGGGAAGAAAATTTCAAATTAACCAAGGTACATAAGCAAGTAAATGGAATGATAAATGAGTTTGCATGTAAAACAAATTGTGATGAATAGAAGCAACAAACCAAAGGACATACCAGACCAGTTGAAACAATTTAATAGGTGCAATATTTACTGATACGTATTTTCTGGCTGCTGGATGATACCTTCTGCCTTACCTGGTCCAAAACAGAACCGCATATGTCATAACATTTGGTTCAATATAATTGAATATAGTTGTGCATTCACATTGTATTGCTTTGGCAAAATATATTAAATCACCCCAAAATTTAGCTCAAATTATTTGTATCCTCCTCGAACTATGCTTGGTCTTAATTATCCCCCTCAACTTAGTTTTTTTGAGAGCCATTACCCATTTAGATGATGATGTGGCAAAAAGTGTGGGTGCACTCACATGCCACGTGAATGTTTCTGTCTATGTGGCAATTTTTAGAAAAATACAATACTTTTTTACCTTTTTATGAATATTACTTTTCAGATAATTTTTTTAATATAATTAATAATAAAATAAAACTATATTATTAAGGCAAAATATTTTTGTTTGGCCTAAAATAATAAAGTTTTAGTTAATCATTTTTTTTTGAATTGACCTGAAAATAAAGATTTATACAATTAAAATAAATAGTCAAGGCATTTAAAAAGTTATAAAAATACATAGTTTGAAATTAATTACTTTTGCTATAATTTTTATATAGCTCTAAATTACGGTGCTCTAATTTTATTTTTACTATTGATTTTACCTAAAATGTAAAATACACGGTTAAAATAAATAATCATTGCATCAAAAGAAGAAATAAAAAGTCTACAACTGTAAAAATTACAAGTGCAATTGTACACTCTTTTTTTTAGATGCAATGACTATTTATTTCAACTATGTATTTTTTTATAACCTTTTTGATGCCTTGACTATTTATTTCTCTGATGATCCTGGGTCATCACCTGTTTCCTCATTCGAGGCCTTGAAAACCTCATTTTCTATTTCCTCAATTTGCGTGTGTAGTCATGGCGCTTAGTCGGAAAGCTTTTATGTTGAAATATGTGAAATCTGTAAAAAAAAATTAAAGACTTTGATATTAATATGATTAAAGTTGACTTTGGTCAATATTTTTGATAAACGGACAGGGACCCGAGATTGGACGGCCCCGAAAGTTTCGTAGAAAAATATGGAACTCGGGCTTGTGCCCGGAGTCAGAATCCGAGGTTTAGAACCCGAGTAAAAGAATTTTTCTGTTAAATTATTTTTCTGAAATTGTTAAGCAAAATTAAAATTAAAATTTATTAAAACACTATGGTATCGGGCTCGTATTTTGGTTCCGATGCCCGGTAAAAGTCTTATATATTGTTTAAGCGCATTCTATGAAGTTTGATCGAAATCGGACGTCGTTTGACGTGTTTCGGACTATGAGTTCAAAGTTTGAAAGGTTATGAAGTTTAGAAGCGGAATCATGTGTTTTGAGGCTTGATTCAAGGATTTTGATGTTATTTTAGAGATTTGATCGCACGAGCAAGTCCGTAGGATATTTTTGAGGTTGGGTGAATATTTGGTTTGGAGCCCCGAGGGCTCGGGTGAGTTTTGGATAGGAATCGGATTGCATTTTCTCATTTTTACAAATCTTGTATTTTTAGTGCTGGTGTCTTCGCATTTGCGAATAAATGATCGCAAATGCGAACACCACATCGCAAATGCGAAGAAGGGTGAAGGCAGGTCAGATCGCAAATGTGATCAGTTGTTCGCAAAAGTGAAGGGGTGTCCATCGCAAATGTGATGTTAGTTTCGCAATTGCGAAAACTACCCCCCAGACCTAGTTTGCAAATGCGAACTAAGATGTCGCATTTCCCAAGCCTGTGTTATTCGGAATTGCGAACTATGGTTCGCAATTTCCATATCCGAGTCCCGGCAAATTTTATACTTAGTCGAAGTTTCATCACGTTTCACCATTCTTTCAAAACCCATACACCACAGGCGATTTTTCAAGAGCAAACTTCATCCAAATCACTTGTAAGTCAATTTTTACTCAATTCTTTCAACTTTTAACATCATTAAACATATTTTCCACTTGAAATCAAGGATTTTCATGGGTAAGATTGGGGTTGTTTGGTAGAACATAGGTTTTCAATAAATTGGGAAGTTGGACCTCGATTTGAGGTCTGATTTCAAAACAAATTATATATTTGAACTCGTGGGGAAATGAGTAATCGGATTTTGGTTCGAACCTCGAGTTTTGACCAAGTGGGTCCAGGGCGTTTTTTGTAATTTTTGGGATAAAACTTGGGAAAACCATTTTTATGCATTCAAATTGATTCATGTAAAGTTTATTAAAGTAATTGAATAATTTTTTATTAGATTCGAGCGAATTGGAAGTGGGGTTGCGGGGTAAAGCAATAGTTAAGGATTGAGTGGATTTCAAGGCTTTGAGGTAAGTGTTTGGTTTAACCCTAGCTTGAGGGAATATGAGTTAAGTCTTGTTGCTAATTGATATGTTATGAAGTACGATGTATAGGCATGGTGACTGTCACAGTCCCAGTTCACCCTCTATGAACATGTCGTGATGTCACCTAGTCTCTATGACAAGGTAAGCCTAACAATGCAGGAGATAAATAATAATTGCAAAAAATAGTAAATAAAACTGGCATAGTAAAATATAAATGGTGTTTAAGGTGCCGCTCGGCACATGCTGTAACAATTCTTGAAGCTAACAACACTCCCAAAACCCGAAAACTCATAAATCACAAGCTAAGGAATACATAAGAGGCTCTCACTCAAGAATATCTATACAAAAGCGAAATACTGGAAGAACTATACTTATTACAGAAAGCTGGAAAGGGACTCCTCGGTCTGCGGACGTAGCAGTTATACCTTGAAGTCTCTGCTGATACGCCTCCTTCCAAGGTTGACAAAAACTGAGTGGGGGTACCTGTATCTGCATAACAAAAATGTGCAGAAGAGTAGCATGACTACACCACGGCGGTGCCCAATAAGTATCAAGACTAACCTCAGTAGAGTAGTGACGAGGAATAGTCGAGACACCTACCGGTCAATAAACAGTATAATCATAGGAACAATGATAATGACATATGAATATGTAAAGACTGCATGAATGACCAAAAATACTACAATTCACAATAAAGGATAAATACAACAATTAATAGCAAGGATATAATAAACGATGCTACAAAACGATAGCAGAATCACAATACAATTTCCTAAGGTCACAACACAGCAGGGGGAAAGACAAGTTAACAGCTCATATCCTACAATGATATTCGTGAGAGGTCTTATTCAACTCTTTCCACAATTTCACCAAATCTCAGATAACCACAACTCATAAAAGGCCCAACATCTCAATCTAACAAATGGGCACCTCGCGCCCCATCAACCTCATGATCAATCTGACAACTGACTGGCCAACTAGGGCCACTCTTATATATATAATAGACAACGGGGGCGTACCTCCACCCTTAGCAAAATCAGGAGGAATTCACCTCTAAAAGGAGTCTTCAGCTACGTGTATGCTTGTGCAAGTGTTTCTAACAAAATTCTACCAGTTAGCGAACAAGAAAAGGAGAACGGACTGCACGTGCGATATTTCCTCACAACTCCCAAGCGGTAATGCTCACATAGGTAAACAGCCCACAACCACAATATAAAATAAATAGGAATGCATCCAATGGCCGTCACAACTTGATACAATTAATCCCTGACATAGCCCACCTTATTTCGCCACGTGTGTAAATAATAACATAATAAGCACCGCCTTATTTCGCCACACGTGCATCATAATGTTCCCACCTTATTCTGCCACATGCACAACCCATATATAAGCATATAAAATATCCCGCCCTATTACGCCGCATGTGCAAAACATCAATAACAACAATAGCATGGCAAAGACCTTGTGCAACCCTTCAACAACAACCGCATGGCAGAAACATCGTGCATCACAGTATCAACAATCGCACGGCAGAAACCTCGTGCATCATAATATTAACAACCGCACGGTATAAACCTCAGGCCTCACAATATCTACAACCGCATGGCAGAAACCCCGTGCATCACAATATCAACAATCGCACGGCAGAAACTCGTGCATCACAATATCAACAACCGTATGGGAGAAAACTCGTGCATTACAATATCCACAACAGCACAATAAATGACAATATATACATGAACATAGCAAGAGAATCAACTCAAGAAAATCCATTCACCAAAAGACGGAACGACTAACTCACAAGGAATATCCGTAAAAGGGAAATACTAAGCACAATAAGAACAACTCAGTAAGGGAGAAAATACTATAAAGCAACGACCCAATAATATGTAATTCAACAATGAGGAAGTTAACATAAGTCACATAAATCTCAATAAGGAAATATCAACTAAGCATAGGATATCTAACTTCCTCTCAGTTAGAGCCAATTAATTACACGAGAAATAGAAATAATGATTTCCAATTTAAGACAAGTAGTTAGAAAAGATAACGTGGCGAGATAAGATTACATGTCTTCAGTTAAACAATTAAAAATCAATTAGGCAACAAGAATAAACCAAAAAGGCAATTAATTACCAAGTAAGTCATATAGAAGTGAAACTAATAATAGGAAACTCAATTGTATCGAGAACAACTCCATATTCGATGATTTCAAGGATCTAAGAGCCTAAAAGGGATAATTTTCCACAAATAAATCCGAGCACGCACTCGTCACCTCACGTACAAGGAATACAATCAACAAAGAAGACTCAAATCCTAATGGGAAGTCCTCCATATAAGGTTAAGCAAGATACTTACCTCAAACCAGTTAAAATAAACTAGTAACCACGTTCTTGCCACGAGTTTTCGATTCCAAATGGCCCAAATCTATTCAATTAAATCACACATTGTAATTAACATCTCAAGCAACTGATTCTATTATTTAATTCAAAGCTAAAGCACGATATTAGGTAAAATAACCAAAATGACCCTCAAGACAATGTCTTGGAATCGAATACTTTTCATCATTTTCAGAATGCTCGTACTCTCACGAGTCTAATCATATAAAAATCTCCCAAATCAGAGGTCAAATGCCCACTCAAAACACAATAATTAAGTCTAAGAAGTTTCATCCTATTTTTCCTAATTTTGACCTTGAATTCAAATTCTAATGGTGGATTTAACTAGATATTGATGGAAAACAACTAAATAAGATTAAAGAAAGATTACCCACTAATCTTCTCTTCAAAATCCATCCAAAATTACCTTCTCCCAAGCTCCGAATTGAATTTTCAACTTTTGAAATAAACCCTCGGATTATCCTATTTCACACTAGTGATTTCCGCTTTTGCGGTTCCCCGCTTTCGCGGAAAACCAACCTCTTCTGCAATTCTCCTAATTAGCCGACCAACCGCAAATACGCTCCAACCATCGCAGAAGCGACTTTGCTTCAGTGGAACTTGCACCGCTTCTGCGGCTCCCAAGCCAACGTCCATTTTCCGCTTCTACGGCTGCCAAGCTACTTCTGCGATGCCGCTTTTGCGGTTCCTAAGCCGTAGAAGCGAAAACAATAGAAGGCATGTTGCATATTTCCTTCTAACTTCAAAATTTACCCATTGAGCATCTGAAACACACCTGAGGCCCTTGGGACCTCAACCAATCACATACACAAGTCATATAACCTAACACGGACTCGCTCAAAGTTCCAAATCACATAACACAACATCGAAACGACGAATCAAACAAAAAATCAACCTTATGAACCTCCAAATCTTTAAATAACGAATCTCATGCCGAAACCTACAATCAAACTAGTAATGACGCCAAATATTGCAGAGAAGTCCAAATTGATATAACAGAGGTATTCCGACTCTTGGAATCTCATCCCAACCCTGATATCCCAAAAGTCAACTGTGGGTCAAACTTTTTCATTTTCCAACTTCAACTTTCGCCGAAATGCCTCAATTTACTCTATGGACCTCCAAATCTGAATCCGGACGCGCGCCTAAGTCCAAAATCACTATACAAAGCTATTAAGATCATTCACAACCCATTCCAGGGTCGTTTACACAGAAGTTCGATTCCGGTCAACTTTTTATCGTTTCTACTTCCAAAACAAGGTTTCTTCTCAAAATCTGACTCTAAACCATCCGAAAGCTGAATTCCACCATGCACAATGTCGATACTCATATTAGGAAGAGGTTCCAGACCTTATGCCGCTGAACAAAGCTTAATTTCTCAAAATAATTGGTCGGGTCATTACATCCCCCCTATTAAAACCAACATTCATCCTCGAATGTTCTAAGATTCACCTCAAAGTCCTCAAGTCACTGAGTGCGCACTTCCAACATACACCCATGTGTGATCCCACGTCACCCCAATCCTATTAATCCTGATGACACCATCTTAATTGAAATTTAACCTTCCTAGCAATACCAATAGGCCTTCCAACCAGAATTTCTCACCTTCCATCCATTTCCAAAAGACCCAATTCTAAATCCATATCCATTATCGGTCTCAACCTGCTAACTCAATACAAGCCAACACGCACAGGGTATAACGACTCACATGACACACCACACATAGGCCCACAATAACATTTCTATTTGCAATACTTGCCTGAGATCAAATTTGTACCAACTATAAGCCTAATATTCAATAGGAACTCCTTTCAAACCTCCACAACGCTGGTGATGATATAATAACCACGAAAACCACGTGAAAAAACACCCGATTAACCAAATCTTAGCCAATACCAATGGGTACACATCCCACAAGCTAAAACTCAAGAAGCATAGAATTAAAATGAATGAAAATGGGAAAGGAAAAGACATAAGGGAACTAACAACCAAATTAACTAGCGTAATTTCTTCTAAATGCAAATCGACAAGACATCTAACAAGAGAGAATCAAAGCATATAAAGGACTCACAAGGATCTTATTCTGATATAACTCTTACCGCGATACACAGCCCAGTCTCAACATATCAAATCACCTGGAAATCATGATGGTCCCACCCACAACACTGGATCACAAGTAGGGTACACATCAACCCATCTAGATACTCTCACTAGATCAATTCTGTCTACAAATTAGAACATAAACTGGCTCCTACACCGGGGGAGCGTAAAAATCACAACTCATAACCAAGAATACTCAGTGATCACATCAACCTACTGAAACGGACAACATGAATCCACGGCTAGCCTCATAACTCTCGACAACAACTAGAAATAGATAATAGACACGGCTATCACTCATGAAACCTGCCGACGGGATAATCACATAAACATAGTGCAAATCATGAAATGCACCCACAACTGGATCAACAAATAAGGGAGCTCACCCCAATTAGCAGAGTTGTAATGAACTGCGGATAGTACCCCTCAGTAATAAACCGAATCTATACCTGAACGACATTCAACTAGCGCACTAGCCTTAAGCCTACCGTATAGAGAACATCAACAGGACGGGCCTCCCCTTCTCGAGCGCCCTCTACCTTCCTAAACACCTCATTGGGACACACTGGTCTGAAGTCTAGGACAATCTCTCATCATGTGGCTAGTATCTCCATACTCAAAGCACCCTCTCTGCTGACGAGGTAGTGGGAACTGCACGGTGTAGGCACTCTGAGACCCATGAACACCTGAGTCACCATGCTGAGTCTGAAGCGCGAACTGAACTGGTTGACCTGCAAAACCTCTACCATGACAAACCATGCCTCCAAAATAAGGACTTGTATATCTCCTTGGTCTACGAGGACTTATCGCCTCCTCAAACTCTCCCTCTTGATCTCAGCTACTCTCCATCTCACGACCCTGCGTACCCTCTATCTCTCTCTCTAGCATGCATACCCTCTATCCTCCAAGCAATGTTCACCACCTGCTGGTATGGAATATCCATCTCCAACTCACGAGCCATACTGGACCTAATGCTAGGAATAAGCCCCTCAATGAACCGGCGAACCTTCTCGCGAACAATAGAAACCAAGGCTGAGGCACATCTAGCCAAACTGGTGTAACGGATAACATACTCCGAGACGGTCATAAAACCCTGGCGCAAATGCTCAAATTCCATGCCCCATGCACCCCTAAGGCTCTAAGGAACAAACTTTCTTAGAAACATATCTGGAAACTAAGTCCAAGTTAATGAATCTGCCTCATCTAGACTGTCTAACTCATAGGTGTTCCACCAATCATAGGCGGCTCCTCAAAGTTGAAAGGTATTGAAAGAAACCCCGCTCAATCCAGAGATACCCATAGTACAGAGAATACGATAACACTCATCAAGAAAACCCAAGGCATCATCTGATGCTAATCTACGGAACACTGGAGGATCATACTACTTGAACCTCTCTAGTCTCATATACTGCTGCTCGGAAGCCGCTGCCATGCCCTCGAGTTGAACTGGTGCTGCAGGCAGTGCAAGAATAATCTCTAGGACCTGCTAAACATGCGCTTGCTGCTCAAGAGTGCGGGTGGCGGGAGTCTATGCTCCTCCACCGGCCTGGGATGTGGCTGTAGCAAGGAGAAGCAATCCTTCCTGGGCCAAAGTGATGTGCATACTCATGAATTATGCCAAAGTCTCCTGAATGGCTGGTATAGTAGTAGCAGTGGGCGTGTCAGGTGTCTGGACGCTGGTTGGATCTGCTGGTGTTGTATTAGTGGCAACTCGCGCAGGCGCTCTTGCTGTACCACGTGCGCATCCTCGAACTCTACCCTGGCCCCGATCTTCAACAGCTGCAGTAGGGGCACAAGTGCCTGATCACCTCGTGTAGTACGTGTCCTTTCCATCTGTGAGAGAGTAGAAGACAGAGATTTAGGATTACGGATGTCAAAAATCTTGCACGACAGTGAAATCAAATGAAGTTAAACTTTCCTAACGGTTACATAGCCTCTCGCAAATAAGTATAAACGTCTCCGTACCGATTCACGAGACTCTAATAAACTTGCTTGTGATCTGTGACTCTGATGAACCTAGAGCTCTGATACCAACTTATCACGACCCCAGTTCACCCTCCATGAACATGTCGTGATGGAACCTAGTCCCTATGACTAGGTAAGACTAACAATGCGGGAGATAAACCATAATTGTGGAAAATAGTAAACAAAACTGCCATAGTAAAACATAAATGGTGTTTAAGGTGCTGCTCGGCACATACCATAACAATTCTCGAACCTAACAACACTCCTAAAACCTGGAAACTCAAAAATCACAAGCTAAGGAATACATAAGAGGCTCTGACTCAAGAATATCTATACAAAAGAGAAATACTGGAAGAACTATACTTATTACAGAAAGCTGGAAAGGGACTCCTCGGTCTGCGGACGTAGCAGATATACCTTGAAGTCTTTGCCAATATGCCTCCTTCCAAGGCTGACAAAAACTAAGTGGGGGTACCTGTGTCTGCACAACAAAAATGTGTAGAAAAGTATCATGAGCACACCACGGCAGCGCCTAGTAAGTATCAAGACTAACCTTGGTGCAGTAGTGACGAGGAACAGTTAAGAAACCTATTGGTCAATAAACAGTATAATCGAAATAACAATGATAACGACATATGAATATGTGAAGACTGCATGAATGACCAAAAATGCTACAATTCATAATAAGGGATAAATACAACAATTAACAACATGGATAATAGACAATGCTACAAAACGATGGCAGAATCATAATCCAATTTCCTAAGGTCACAACACAATAGGGGGAAAGACAGGTTAACAACTCATATCCTACAATGATGTTCGAGAGAGGTCTTATTCAAACTTATTCATTTTCCAACTTCAGCTTTCACCGAAATGCCTCAATTCACTCTGCGGACCTCCAAATCTGAATCCGGACGTGCGCCTAAGTCCAAAATCACCATACGAAGCTGTTGAGATCATTCGCGACCCAGTGTGGGGTCGTTTACACAAAAGTCCAATTCTGGTCAACTTTTCACCGTTTCAACTTCCAAAACAAGGTTTTTTCTCAACATTTGACTCTAAACCATCCGAAAGACGAATTCCACCATGCACGCTAGTCGATACTCATATTATGAAGCGGTTCTAAACCTTATGCCACTAGATAGAGCTTAATTTCTCAAAATGACCGGTCACGTTGTTATAGTGACGAGTATCTATACTTTGGTGTTTAGCATAACCGTGAGTCCTTTTAATGTGATTATCATGACTTGGTTGTGAACTCTGTAATTATTGGAGGATTTCTTAATGTTGTGAATAACATGTGAATGGTAAAATGATTAATTGATTCTTGGGAGCATTGGCTCGAATTATTATATGAATATTGAAGGCATACAAAATGACTTGATCATTTGGAGCATTGGCTCAAAATAGAAGAGTGAATTATGATATAAGGAAAAGTAAGAAAGGGTGGTTAATTACTCCCTTGCCAGGACGTTTTGTTGAACTTGTTGGATTCTTTCCCTTGCCATGTTGTTTGTCAGATATTTGCTTATTATTATGTCTCTTAATTGTGACTGTTGTTTGGGAAATCAATTTGTTAAATGACATTGAGAAGCATGTTGCATGTCAGATATTTGCTTATTATTATGTCTCTTAATTGTGACTGTTGTTTGGGAAATCAATTTGTTAAATGACATTGAGGAGCAGGTTGCATGCCATAATAATAATATTGACAATTGGGTTACACGGTGCAACAATAATATGTGAGGAACGGGTTGTGCGCCCAACAATGAAACATGATAAATGATATGGGTCGGGTTGCACGCTACAATAGTGGTATTGTGGAGCGAGTTTCACGCTGCAAAATTTTTAATTATGGAACGGGTTGAACGCTGCAATAGTTATTGATGCCATGTGTACATATCTGAGTATTGATTCCTTGTTCATTGTGAATCTATGTTGTTTTAGTTTGATAATCTGGATTTCTATTAATATTGTATCTTCCTATATCATGTTTTCCCTCATATATTGTTAATTACTTGGTATTCAATTTCTGCTATATATTTATAACTGCACAGGTTTATATGGTATCCAGTCTAGCCTCGTCACTACTTTGTCGGGGTTAGGCTAGACATTTACCAGCACATGGGGTTGGTCTTACTAATGCTACATTTCTATGCATTTTTGCACAAGCCCAGGTATTGAGGAGCAGCAGCAGTAGTAGTACAGGAGCATGATATCATTATCACGAGACTGAGGTAGCCTTGCAGGCGTCCGCTGGCCCGACGTCTCATCTTATGTTTTCTTATTTGACTGTTGCCTAATTGTTTCGAGACAGACATCTGTTATATTTCTTTCAGACCTTTGTATTTAGTTTATTCATAGAAGTTCGTGAGTAGTGTGACACCAAATCTTGGGTAGAGGCTATTATTGACTGTTTCACATTTTGATTCGTATTTACAAGATAGACTTCCGCTATTGTTCATGTTCTTTATTAATGCTAGATACTGTTAAAAAAATTGTTTGGTGATGAGAAAGGTAATTAAGTTGTTTTTCTTAGCTACCACGAGTAGGCGCCATCACGATCCCAATGGTGGGAAATCCGGGTCGTGAGAAGATGGTATCATAGCACTAGGTTACATAGGTCTCACAACTTATGGACAAACTTGGTAGAGTCTGAGGGGTAGGTACGGAGACGTTTGTACTTGTTTCCCTGAGTCTATAGAGTTAGGATAAATCTCTCATTTGTTCTTTCTTGTCGTGCGATTTGGTTTCTCAAATACTGACTAAATTTCTACTATGTTCTTTCGCAGATGGTGAGAACACGCGCTTCCTCATCCACCGATCAACAGTCCGAGCCCCAGGTAGCTCCCGCTAGGGGTAGAGGATGTGACCATGCTAGGGCCCGAGGAAGGGGTAGGGCCCAACCACCAGAAGCAATACCAGTGGCAGTTTGACGAGGAGGTTCCGGCCCCAGCCTAGACGGTTCCGGTGGGCCCAGCTTAGGTCCCAAAGGGGTTTATTGCTACCCCAATTCTTCAGGACACCTTGGTCCAATTGGTTGGCCTCATGGAGAGTGTCACCCGAGCATGATTGCTTCCTTCTACACCAGCCACTTTCAGGCTGGAAGAGGAGCCTAGACTCCTGCTGCACGTTCTCAGGAGCAGGTATCTCCTTAAACTCAGGTTCCACTAGTTCAGACAGTTGCGACAGTTCAGTCAGGGGTAGTTGCACAGACCGGTGATGGAGTGGCTATGTTCGCAGATGCTTTATAGAAGTTGGACAGATTCACCAAGCTCTTCACTGCTACATTCAGCGAAGCTTCTTCTAAGGACCCCCAGGATTTCTTATATAGATGCCATGAGGTTCTTAAAAACATGGGCATTATAGAGTCCAATGGAGTTAATTTTGCGGCTTTTCATTAATCTGGATCTGCCAAGACTTGGTGGAGGGATTACTGTTCAACTAGACCAGCAAGGTCATCGCCTTTGACTTGATATCAGTTCTTAGAGTTGTTTTTAGAGAAGTTTCTTCCCGTTACTCATAGGGATGCCTATCAGAGGCAGTTTGAGTGCCTACAGCAGGGGTTTATGACGGTCACTCAGTATGAGACCCGATTAATCGATCTAGCTTGCCATGCCCTCAACATACTCCCCACTGAGAGGGAGAGGGAGAGGAGATTTATTAATGGGTTGATCGAGCCTATTAGTCTTCACATGGACAAAGAGGTGGGTAGTGACATTACTTTTCATGAGGCGGCCAATGTGGCCCGGGGGATCAAGATAGTTCTACCATAGGGGGTTGGTTATAGGGAAGACAAGAAGCGCTGTCACCTAGGTCGATTCGGTGGTGCCTCATCTAGAGGTAGGGATTCTTATGATATGGGCCAGTCTTCCAGGCCTTTTCAGTCAGCTCTTCAGGCTTCACAGGGTGTGTCAAGTGATTGTAGTTTTCATGGGTAGTATTCTGATCAGTAGCCCATCAGTGTAGAGCATCTTCAGAGTGTTCGTGGAGGTCATTCGGGCCGTCAGGGCTAGTCTCATTGTATAGAGGGATGTTATGAGTGTGGTAAGTATGGTCACATCAAGAGAGCTTGCCTGAGATAGAGGGGTAAACAGTTGCATCAGCAGGGTCATCGCCCCATGATTCAGGCACCAGTTGAACCACAAGGTAAATTCCCCATAATTGTAGAATATGCAATTCTACAAGTAGTGGTCCATGCCACCATAACCTTTCCGGAATCTGCCTCTTCACAACGAGCCTTAGAAATAGAAGGCTTCTGAATAACATCAATTGCGGCGGCTGACAAGCCTGATACGCACCGTCACACATCATACATACAACCTTGATCACGCTGAATGAACTGATCACAGATTCCAACATGCCAAATTCAACTATGGCTAATCAATTCTTCTCCTTTCAATTTATCCTTGAGTGCTTTGAAATAATACTAACTTTCTTGGACACATAACATATTCCGTCTACACTCATTCCGTGTAACCTTGAACTACGAGACCATGCTGCCTCAACCCCTACGAACCATTTTATACTTCCTAATTGCTACATCACAAGCCAACCATCACAGAATGTTTTGTGCCACTTCTCATAAGCATGTTTTCCAAGCTTGATACTTAATTGTACCTATAAACTCGATATCATTAGGCGCTAGGATTTACCTCTTGAATTCACTAGGACCGTTACTAGGAGCCACCCGTTCTGACTTGATCCCGAATATAATCGACTACCTAAATCTCATAACACAGGATTACCCTCTCGACGAGGTATCTAGCAGAAATACTCACTTTAAAACAGGCTTCCATACAAGGCATAAATCCCGAATTCTTTACCAAGTTCGAACATGAGCCCATAAGGCCAACCATAGCACATATTTAACAATTCCTCTGCTCACATTACTACTTATGATATTTTTTTTGTAGTTGAGATGACCCCTCGGTATGCTATTAACAAGAAATTTCACGAGTAGCTAACCATGCAACCCAAATCGTAAACGGTGGGACTCTCCCACTTAACTTAAAGCCATTATTTCAATACTCTGAAGCTCACCATTCTTAATTTCTATTGACAAAACCTTGCGCAATCATCTGCCGCAAATTCTCAGAATTCTCATGCAAATCCCTATCTTTCTTATTCTGATTCATCATCCATCTTCGCACCAAAAATTGCTGGCATTCTTGATATCTTACCGTAGAAACTCAATTTGGTACTCTAATTCATTAACACCATTCACACAACAATTCCCTTTGTAGTATATCCCGTAGAACTCTTTGCAGGAGCCTCGCCAACCACGCGACTGCTAACGTTCTCACCGGAATACCCTACCTTTCGAAATCACTCCCCGACATCTTCCAACGCTGCTGCATTAGGTACCATCACTATGACATCAATAACCCATCCTTAGTTGGAGCTCACTCTCCAGTTGCACGAGTCCATTCACCCCTCGTGGTCATCCAATAAATGTGCGACAACATCTTTTCTCTTCAAAGTCTTAATACATCTTTCTTCACCTCAAGCAACTCCTTTCCGTCATATACAATCTTCTGCCGCATAACAATACTATGCTTCAAATTAATCTACCGACTTCCATTTCCCGTCGCTGAAATCCCCACTTTAAATTAGATCTGAAAGCGCCAATACCCAAGCACCGATATTCTCAAGTCTTTCCAGACTCCCCTAAGGTGCATAGTTCTCTCATTACCAAGCCCCTACGCAGCTCTGCTGCTCTCCCACTTTGGGAAAAGTCACTTCTTCAATCAACTGCTTAGCTTGTGCTTCCTTAGCCTGACCCTTTTGATGTTTAAAACTCTGCCTGATGTTTTCTACGTGTCTTTTTCATCTCTTGTTGCTCAGTTGTTACCTTAATAAAATTCATGTTTATAGAACTTGATCCCATAAGTTGCTACTGGCTTAAAATCTTTTTGAAAGTCATTCTTATCGAACCGTCAACATTTGAAACATTGATTAAATCCTAAACCACCGCATCCTGCGGTATCTGATGGTTGTATCTTCAATAGTATTTCACAATATCCCGCCATAAAGCGAATCGTAGCAAATTATAACATCAACAAACTTAATACGTCCAATTAGGACAACACCCCAATAAAGAAGAGGACTCCTTCACACTTGCACTCGCCATGTTCCATTACCTCCACTAGTCCAACCCTGACCATCCTTAGTTCGATTACCCTTTCCCCTGCCGGGAATAAAAATACTGAATCCCTCTAATTACACACTGAGTAAACCTCCATTTGATTCATCCATTGCCCCGAAACATAGGCAAACATCTTACCATTACAACAACTCTGCGGAATAATCGCTCATAAGCATCATGGAAAATTGTGCCTAGCCTCAAGGCTCTAAGGAGTTCTACTACGGAGCTAAAACAATGGAATATCCCTCTGAAATGCGCCTACAATAGTCCAATTAACTGTACCGGGTAAATCATCCCGCACCGCACTCGTAGTGCCATTACATTCCTTCAAATCCCGATTTATAACAAGTGCTTGCGTCGTGTAAGATTGAGTGGGAAGGAATCAGAGGCATAAGCCTCAAAGGAATCGATTGCACGATAAGGAAATCAATAAGAGAAGTACTCCTAAAAGTCCTGCAGCCTCTCAAGGATAAGTACAAATATCTCCATACCGATCCGCGAGACCCTACTAGACACTGCTCATGACTCGTAAGACCGATAGGAACCTGGCTCTAATACCATGTTGTCACGACCCAAATCCACTACAGGTCTTGATGGCGCTGGACATCGCTATCAGGCCAGCCAATTATATTACCCATAAATTTCCTCTTTTAATACTCTTGAAAATCTAAGGTTTTTCCCTTTTTTTCAAATAAATATGGTCATTTATCGAATTTAAACTTAAATAATTCCAATTAATATAAAGATTTACTGAAACCATACCAGAAACCTAGTGCCACAAGTGCATGAGCAACTACAGATAAGGATATAAATACAACACAACACCTATCCAGAATACAATGGACAGAAAGGAAATACAATTACTAGGAAGGGACATAAAAAGCTACGGGTCACCTCGCATACTGCAACTTACCTAGTCCCTAAATTGTCCGTGTTGCTGCGTCCAGTAGGCCGCTAATATATCATGAACGTGTGCAACAGAAATGCACAGAAGTGTAGTATGAGTACGTAATCAATGTGTACTTAGTGAGTGTCCCGCCTAATCCCGAAGGGGTAGAGACGAGATAGCCAACTTTGACACACTCTAATGGTCCAAAGATTATTTGTTCTCAATATACATATCAAACAGTGGATTTATTTTTCTAACATGATTTTTATCCAGATAGAGAAAATAAGTAAGCACGTATGTCTTTCATAGGAAATTTTTCAAGATTTCTTTTCATTATTAACAATGTGATCTCGAGTCAGAGGGAGGCATATAATGACTTAAACAAGTCCAGGCAGTAATACAAGCATGCACAAATCACACCGAGGTGACGGCCCAATCCAACATGAATAAATATGCACTTGCCGAGGGTTGACGGCGTGCCTATAGATGCATATATTAATCTGTCGAGGCGTTCGACCCGTTCCAAGATAAACACACACGGACAGATAAACAGTCAGGAGGCCAACATGGAGCAAATATCCAGGAAAAGTCCATTCTCTTTTATTAATTTGAGAAAACAAAGGTTAAGTCTTTTAGAAAAATCCAATTATCACTTTGATGTGATTTAAGCAATCTAAGCCATCAAGGATTTCCCAATTAATCCACATATAACATGTTTTTGGGTCCTAAACAACCCGGAAAATAGCATATAGTAGCTACGCACGGACTCTCGTTACTTCATGCGCACATAGCCCCCATAACTAGGAGCACATAATAAATTTAACTCACATATGGGGTAATTTTCCCCTCACAGAATTAGAAAGAAGACTCACCTCGCTCCGAAGATTTGAAATCAAATTCTGACCACACGTACAAGTCATAATACCTGAAACAAAGCTGTTCATGGCCTCCGACTGCTGAACGGAGTGCTAGTACTCTAAACGACTGGTCGGGTCGTTACAATACAACTGACATTCTGCAACTTCTTCATGTTGTGGGTTGTCTATTATACAATTTCCCTTCAATATCTCAATTTTGTCTTCCTTTACATGATTATCCATCGTCTCAACAATATTAGTTCTGTATACTTCTTCTACGTTCTGGCATTGTAAACCAACTGAAGTTTCCAGCCGAAGTTGTTACGTATAAGTTTCCACCCAAGTATGAACTTGAATATGAGCATTCGGCACTTGAATACACAATTTTCAATGTTATGCATATGGATATTGAGGTTTATCTTTTTCATCTCCATATACAAGCGCACACTCATATCATTATATATTGGAATTGTTATATAGCCATCATTCATTGTATATTTTACCTCCATTGAACTTGTAATTGGATCTCTACCCAATTGCTTGTATATCTCATCAACAAAATAATCATAGCTACAGTCTAAATTGATCAACACACCATTAACAACGAAATTAACAAATTTACTCTCACTTACCCATTCACCACTATGTTGAAGTAAAATCGGAATCAAAGTTGGAACGGTAGTTGTAACATTCAAAATCTCCATAGACATTAGTTGATTTTGTCGATTTTGTATCAATTTCACAATTTTAGAATGAAATCTCAACTCTATTAAGTTGATTGTAGGCAATAATTATGCAAAAACTTTGAATTTCAGCGTGAATTTTTTGGAGCTCTTCTATGGGTTTAATCTTCATAACCCCTAGAATTTTTTCACAATGTGAATAACTTGGTGACTTTTACAGTGTTAGGAGGTTGAAGATCTCATACTGAATGCGTGAATTTAGGATACAAAATCGATTATGAATGTTTTCCTTTTCGTTTGCGTTGAGCGCATAGTTTCAGCTTTTTCAGTTGCTAGCCTTTGTTATTGTTTTGAGGCTATTACTTGTAAGCACTTTTTTTTTTTTGGCTCCTAGGTGCTATAGGTTTGGCCTAGTGGCTACAAATGAAGTTTGCTCAAATTTCAACGTTATCGCTATGTAGCGATAAACTTATCATCGTAATTTTCAAAATAAGTGCTAAAATTGTAACCTTGACTTTACTACTTAGGGTGTGTTTGGTATGAAGGAAAATATTTTCGGGAAAATATTTTTTAATTTTTTCATATTTATTTGGCTTAAATATTTTAGAAAATAATTTCCTTATTTACTCATTTTCCTTCAATTGGAGGAAAATATTTTCCTTATCAAGGGAATGGAAAATATTTTCCTAATCTCCCCAACCTTCCCCACCTCACCACCCCACCCCACCCCCTCTCTCCAAATTTGTTTTTTTTCAAATTTCAGTTTTTCCGTTACACCCAACCTATTACCCATCCACCCACCCACCCCGCTCACACAAAAAAAACTTTACCTTAATTTTTTGTTTTGCAATTTTAAATTATCATTTTTTTTATTTTTCTACACCACCTACCCCAATCCCCCCTCCCCTCTCCCCCCCCAACCAAAAAAAAGTTAAAATATATTTTTCAGTTTCAGTTTCTTGTTTATCAGTTTAAAGGTTCAAAATTTTATAAGGTCCAAAATTATTAATTTGAAAGTTTATGTGTTTGGAAGTTTACTGGTTTAGAAATTATAAAGTTTATGGGTTCGAAATTCCACAGTTTCAAAAGTTTAGTGGTTCGATAGTTTATGAAATTTGTGGATTCGGAAGGTTGTTGGTTCTCAAATTTTTGGCTTCATGTTTATTTTATCTAAATTATTATGAATACTCTTAAGAAGATATTTTCCTTAATTTACATACCAAACACGAAAAATGAATAAAATTACTACTTATTTTCCAAGAAAATATTTTCTTGGAAAATATTTTTTTGCTATACCTAACACACCCTTAGTCTTAAGTATTGAAGTTGTCACTTTGACTTTTTTGATATAGCCACAAACTCTTTGTTTGGACACTGAAAAAGAGAAACGAATAAAAAATTTAACACAAAATGATGACATTTAAATCGCGTTATGAACTTAAAAAGAAAAAAGGAAAAAAAAAAGGAAATCAAAATTCTACGTATTGTACTGTAAAGTAGCTCAATATCACTATTAGGTTAAGAACATCCCTGATATTTCTTCACTTAACAGCAATTGTTCAGCTTATATCTTTGTTTTTAGGCGAAGGATATAGTAAAATATTTTTATAAGAATTAAAAATTCAAGTTAGCTTACGAAACATGGTTAAATGCCCAAGGTTATATCTAAAATATTATATTGTAAAATTCAGTTATATTTGCATCATGGCATCTACATTTTACGTCTAATAACTATGAATCTCTGGTCACTATATTTTTTGAAATGCATTGAACATGTACAAAAGTATACGATTAGTGATGCCACATATATAATTAAAATAATTTAAGAGTCTAATCATATCTTAATTCAATAATCTCAGTAAATTAAAGTCTTGTAATTAGGGAGAATGAATCTGCAACTTCAAATATTTTAAAGGAGTCATTTTAATCTGGATAATGTTTTGAAGCATCCTGCCACTGATTATTCATGATTAAAACAAAAATAAGATAATAATGCCAGATCTTTGCACTAGTTTGGTGGGACCCACATATAGCTTACCATACCCTAGCGACAAATCATATATAAATCGAAATCATTATCTAATATTAAGTATTAACCTGCTAAATCTAATCAAAATCTTTTGCTTGTTTTTTTCTTCTGGGAAGATGGAAATACAAGTTAGCAAAAAGTTGAATAGAATAAATTATTTGACTTATTATCCAATTAAAAGCTGAATTAATGGTTTAGATGAGTGCTGAGGTCAAGAGTTCGTAGATTTTCATTCAACAGAAATGTTGGTATATGAATCCAGTTTAAATGTCAGTGGTGATTTCTACTCGTTGGATGAATAAATGTTGCAAATGTTATATTGCTTGATAATAAAAAATAGTGGAAATGACAAAAACACTTACTTATGTTTATTGTAGGTTCAAATTGGTTCTTTAGATATAATACTGGGCAATTTTAATCCTTTAAATTGCCAATAGTAAGCATTTTCGGTCTTCGTTAATATTTTTATACAATTTATTCAACAAGAACTGTATAAAAAATGTTTAACCTAAAATACCATGCACACCCTATAAAAATACAGAAACCCGCAACATCAAAAGCTGCATCAAAAACTATAAATAAATTAAAAGAATAGCTGAAAATGCACCTCAAAAAGTTGTACAAGAGTGCAAAAGTGGACCAAAAATATCAAAAACGGTAAAAAAAAACTCATCTCCAAATGTGACTTCATCTTAATTTCTTTTTTTAAATCTAACAATAAAATATTTAAAATATTTGGCCGAGACTAAAAATATTCGCGTTTAACAATCTTAAAGGACTAAAACTAATCATGAGTATATTTAAAGAACCTTATTAAATCTCCCCCAAAATATAAGGGACTATTTTTGTCATTTTTCAATTCATTATTTTATTCTAGAATTATGTTTTATGTATTAAAAATAAAATTTGGTAAATGTAATCAGATCACATTAATTTCGGATTTACTAGCTTTAGATTCTGAATTCACTTCTAAATATTAATTTGGGTAGAGAAAATATATTATATGCTACTCCCTAAGTACAAATTTATATGACACTATTTCTTTATTAATCTGTTTCAAAAATAATAGTATACTTCTGTATCTGAGTATAGTTTAACTTTACGACAAGTTCTTATACCAACACCAAGGTCAAGTTAAGATAAATATGTTTACCAAAAAATAATGGATTCAGTCATCTAAACTCCATCAAACTCCTCAATCAATATCAACAAGATGGAACGTTGTTTACGGGGAGCTGGGCAGAAGGAAAAGAGGCTCCTAGCTAAAGGTAGCTTGTCTCGGCTCTCCATAATAATTATGACCCATACCTTTAGCCAATTTAGGAAATTGACGGGTTAGTGTGAGCTTATCCATGCGATTGGGATAGGTGAATTCTTATAGATCCATCCCCCGAAACAATATGATATAGTTAAGATCATAAAATTTAAGAACTTTATGTCTTTTTAAACTAAGATATTGAATGAATCTAAACTACACAAATTGGATTATGAATAGTAGGAATATTTTATACTATATTTCAAGTAAAGTTGGTGGAATACCTAAATTGATGGCGATGAGTACAATCTAAGAGGCTAGTTGCAAGCTATAGTGTGGGGTGCCACACTTGGATTGGCCCTCTAAAGCTTCTTTCTATTATATTTGACAAAGACCACTAATAACAAGTGTGCTTATTATTCATAGTTTCCTTGTGTTCCAGATTCATTTTACCTCGTGTACAATAATAATTCAGAAACAAACGTGCCCATCCAGCCCTCATTCCATATATCTTGCACTTTATAACTATATATTTAATCTTTTTAACCACTAAATAATATACTTCTTATTCATATTTAATTTATTTTTAAAATTTTATTATTCAACTTAATTTTTAATAAATAATACGGTGGGCTGTTTTCTTTTATATATTTTTTCACCACTAGTCACTATTATTGGAAACAATAGCAGTTGTGGTTTTACAATGACATCAATATTTCCTCTAGATAAAATTGTACAATTATTGGTGTCTCTCAAATTTTACGTTACTTTTCCAATCTTGGTAGACTTGACCGCTAGATATTTGATTCCTCTGCATGCTAATTAATGGTGAAACTAGACACCGAAAATTACTTGTTTCCTATATAATTAAAAATAATAATTTAATTTCTTCAAAAGGAAATGGAGGTCGTTGGCTGTAATTCGTTCAATATTTCCTTCAAAACAATGATAACTAATATTTGGTCCAAAAAAAAAAGAAAGAAAATTCCTTCCGTGTCAGCTTGTTTACAAGCTAATTCTCGACTCAAAGCAAAAAATATATATCTTTAAAAGTTGCAATATTCTTGTTTGACTTAAAATATTATCGAACAACACTTAAGCAAATCAATCAAATGTGTGAAAAGAGGTAAATCATAGCCAGCCCTAATTGATACTGAATTAGGAATTGAAGCAACAAGATAGCCAATTTAAAAGAGACAATATTCGGGAAACTCTCTTGATTATGAAAACAGATCCTTCCTCTCCTTGTCGAGGTTCCAGGAATACGAGTTTACTTTCTTTCTTCCAGATCGATCGGTGCCGCCTTTCCTTGGAAAGGTTCCGGGAAACTTTTGATCAATGGATTTCTAGAGCCTTTTTTGAAGAGGAGGAATATTCTTTCTTTTGAAGAGAGAGGTGGGAGAGAGTCGTGAATCCAGACTTGAAACTGTGGAGAAGCCCTCTTAGAAATGATTCATCTTCCCTATTTATAGTTGGAAGCCTTTCACCCATCGGCCCCTTCCTTGCTCGACCACGTCGAGGGAGCGTCGTTCCTCTCATGGGGGGTGAGGGGGATCGAACTTAAAACTTGCTCTGTAGTTAATGCGTATTGGACGAGGTTACTCCGTCTTATTCATTGCACTGGGAACTGCATTTGAGGACGGGGTCGATATCACGACGATTGAGTGGTCAGATTTTTTACCAATACAGTTAGTCCCTCCGTTGGTTGGGGTTGTACCCTATCGACCACGATGAACAGACTAGGTGGTGATGTGATCGTGTTGGGAATCTGGTTCATATTCCCTTAGCAACGCCATGGGTTCTGAAATAGCAAAGAGGGTGTTCGACGACATCCACATATTGTTGCGGCGGTTTCGAAGAAATGGCGGCTGATAAAAGGAATATCGCTTTGTATGTACGGTCATGATGGCACTTGACAATCATAAGTGTGCATGTTCCCGAGGAACCGAATCGTTTTCGCAACTGGTCAGATTCCAATGGCGACTTGGCTTTCGCGCTTTGATGAATTAATGCCCTATAAATTGGTTAAACCTTTCGTTTTGTCTTTCACACTTCTTTTCTTGCCTGTTTTCGAGAGGGTTTCTGAAATATTCATCCTTTGGGTATTCTGAATTCTTCCTTTGTTTTCTCTCTCACAACTTTCTTCTAATTTTTTTGTTATCCCGATAGATCTTCTGTCTTTTTCTCTAAGTCAACGATGGCAAGACTTCTTCTCACGACAATCTTCCGGCCATCTCGTTAGTGACTGGGGATTATGCCCCGGCAGGAGGGGATGTAGACCCGGCAGACAGCAAGGCAATCCCCATCGTGGATGAGATTCTATTTCGTGTGAGGATGGTTGAGGAGAACTTCAGCACCGACGGCAACAGGGAGTATTCCGGCATTGAATCCCTTCTGGGAGAGTCTGGAATAAAGCAGCTGAGGGAGAGATGGCGCATCCCTAGCTTCGTCAAGATAGTGTCGGCCGAGAGGAACGATCGGGTTCTAATAGACCGCTCTAGGTACTGCTTGTTCTATATGTACCCCTTCATTTTCGGGTGCACGTTACCGCTCCCGATGCTGGTGGTCGACTTCGGTCACTGCTATGAGGTGTTCCCTGCCTATGTCCCCATACCTGTATAATCTCTTTCTCATGTTCATCAAATACGCAGAGTTAGTAGGTCGTGAGGTCACCCTGAGGCATGTGCTTAGCATTTCGCCCCCCAAAGGATACGGGGTACCATGATCCATTCATGCCCTCGTAGGTCAAGAGGGCTGGTGGTCAGTATGGATGACAGTACCAACCATCGTTTTGCTGAAACATTCTTCTTCGTACGGAAAGAACATCTTGTGGTGGATCCTACCAACTTCCTAGCGGTGTGGAATTTTACTTGTAAGTGCCTGCTTCTGGCTGTCGAGCATCATGTCGGTCTTTCTTTCCTTATGCCTTATGTTGCATGTAGACTTATTTATGATGTTTTGTTGCCGACAAGGTGTCGCCGCCGCTATTGGAGGGGATTCGGGAATTGGTAAAGGCCATTCTACCCCATACAACAGGGATTCGCGCATGGGTGTCGTTCGATTTGAGGCATAGTCGTAGGCCCCTCACAGGTGAGATTGCCTTTTTACTCTTCAACCTATTTTGTTCGTTTCTCATTTCCTGACCTTTGTTTATTGTGATTTGAGAGGGTTTGCAGAACTAGGGCCCCTCAGTTGGCGTTCCATCGCCTGGGCGCGGTCTCTCGGATCAGTGCTTCATCTATAGTCCATCCCTCATCGAGGGCGGCATCCATGGAGTTGGTGGATTTTACCGACCTGGCCCCGGCTGTATCTCAGGATGAAGGCCCATCCAATACTATTCGTCTGTAAGCTGAATCGACATAGACATCTGTAGTCTTTCCTTTGGTTACACCGATGGGCGCTAGTTTGTTTGTTGTTTCTCTTTTTTTTATATTTGACTCTTTGGCAGGCTTAGACCGGGTGTAAGCGGTGTTGGCCCAAGTTTCTGCCCCTATTAATAAAGGATTCTCTCTTTCTATCGCTATTTTCCTTGCGTTCAAGTGCTGTGTATCGATTTCTGATCCAACCGTAAGAGGTGGACTCTTGTCTTTGCCCAAGTGAGGTCGGGTTCTAACTAGACGAACTTGATGGCAAAGGCGGTTAGCCTGAGTCCTAGTTCGAGCGAGTTCAAACTGTACTATGTTGATGGCGAAGGTGCTTAGACTGAGTCGAACTATACTATTTTGATGGCGGAGGAGCTTAGCTTGAGTCCCAGTTCAAGCGAGGTCGAATAGTACTATGTTGATGGCGAAGGCGCTTAGCCTGAGTCCAGTTCAAGCGAGGTCGAATTGTACTATGTTAACGGCGAAGGCGCTTAGCCTGAGTCCCAGTTCGATCGAGGTTGAACTATGCTATGTTGATGGCTAAGGTGCTTAGCCTGAGTCCTAGTTCGAGCGAGGTCGAACTGTACTATGTTGTTGGAAAAGGCGCTTAGCCTGAGTCCCAGTTCGAGCAAGGTCGAAATGTACTATGTTGATGGCGAAGGTGCTTAGGTTGAGTCCCAGTTCGAGCGAGGTTAAACTGTACTATGTTGATATCAAAGGCGCTTAGCCTGAGTCCTAGTTCGAGAGAGGTTGAACTATACTATGTTGATGGCGAAGGTGCTTAGCTTGAGACCCAGTTTGAGTGAGGTCGAAATGTACTATGTTGATGGAGAAAACGCTTAGCATGAGTCCTAGTTTGAGTGGGGTCGAACTGTACTATGTTGATGGAGAATGCACTTAGCCTGAGTCCTAGTACGAGTGAGGTCAAACTGTACTCTGTTGATTGCCAAGGCACTTAGCCTGAGTCCCAGTTCGAGTGAGGACGAACTGTACTATGTTGCTGGCCAAGGCTCTTAGCCTGAGTCCCAATTCGAGCGAGGTCAAAATGTACTATGTTGATGGCAAAGGCGCTTAGCCTGAGTCCTAGTTCGAGCGAGGTCAAACTGTACTATGTTGATGGCGAAGGCACTTAGCTTGAGTGCTTGTTCGAGCAAGGTCGAACTGTACTATGTTGACAGTGAAGGTGCTTAGCCTGAGTCCTAGATCGAGCGAGGCTAAACTGTGCTATATTGAATGTACTATGTTGATAGCGAAGACGCTAAGCCTGAGTCCACTTCGAGCGAGGTCGAACTTTTCTATGTTGATGGAGAAGGTGCTTAGCCTGTCCCAGGCGAGCGAGGTCAAACCGTACTAGCTTGAGTCCCAGTTCGAGCAAGGTTAAACTATACTATGTTGCTGGTAAAAGCGCTTAGCCTGAGTCCACTTCGAGCGAGGTCGAACTTTTCTATGTTGATGGAGAAGGTGCTTAGCCTGAGTCCCAATACGAGCAAGGTCGAAATGTACTATGTCGATAGCGAAGGCGCTTACCTTGAGTCCCAGTTCGAGCGAGGTCGAATTGTAATATGTTGATGGTGAAGGCACTTAGCCTGAGTACCAGTTCGAGGGAGGTTGAACTGTACTATGTCGATGAGAAGGCACTTAGCCTAAGTCCCAGTTCGAGCGAGGTCGAACTATACTATGTTGATGGCGCATGCGCTTAGCCAAAGTACCAGTTCGAGCGAGGTCGAACTGTACTATATTGATGGCAAAGGCGCTTAGCCTAAGTCTTAGTTCGAGCGAGGTGGAACTATACTATGTTGCTCGCGAAGGCGCTTAGCTCAAGTTGCAGTTCGAGCGAGGTCGAACTGTACTATGTTGATGGCGAAGGGGCTTATCCTGAGTCCCAGTTCGAGCGAGGTTGAACTGTACTATGTTGTTGGCGAAGGCACTTAGCATGAGTCCCAGTGCGAGTGAGGTCAAACTGTACTATGGTGATGGCGAAGGCGCTTAGCCTGAGTCTTAGTACGAGCGAGGTCGAACTATACCATGTTGATGGTCAAGGCGCTTAGCCTGAGTCCCAGTTCGAGCGAGGTTGAACTGTACTATATTGATGGCGAATACACTTAGCCTGAGTTCCAGTTCGAGCGAGGTCGAACTATACTATGTTAATGGTGAAGGCGATTTACCTGTCCCAGTTCGAGCGAGACCGAACTGTACTATGTTGCTGGCGAAGGCGCTTAGCCTGATTCCCAGTTCGAGCGATGTCGAACTGTACTATGTTGATGGTGAAGGCGCTTAGCGAGAGTCTTAGTTCAAGCGTGGTCGAACTGTCCTATGTTGCTGGCAAAGGCGCTTAGCCTGTATCATTTTTTGTACTCGCATTATACTCGTGTGCCAGATTATGACATTCCAATTGTTACAGCTAACGTGGGATCCGCTAAAGGACCTACTGGTTTAGGTAAATATCTAATGTGTTCCCCGACCGGAGGTTGATTTTTGACTTCTCACTTGAAGCGCGTGTGCGCTGGTTTCTGATCTGACGCGGTGGGAAAGATGAATGAAAGATGAGTAGGAGTTATGGGGCTTCTCCATCTTCTCTGTTTGGCGCGATTTCGTCGATCATGGTTTAAATCGAGCTATACACTTGATACTTTTCCTTTGAGTTTCGCTGAGTAATCCCCACAGACAGCGCCAAATTGTTTGACTTAAAATGTTATCGAACAATATTTAATAAAATCAATCAAATGTGTGAAAAGTTGTAAATCATAGCCAACCCTAATTGGTACCGAATTAAGGAATTGAAGCAACAAGATAGCCAATTTAATAGAGACAATATTCAGGAAACTGTATTGATTATGAAAACTAACCTTGCCTCTTCTTGGAGAGGTTTAGGGAATACGAGTTTACTTTCTTTCTCCCAGATCAGTGACGCATTTCCTTGGAAAGGTTCTGGGAAACTTTCAATCTCTTGATTTCTAGAGCATTTTTTGATGAGGAGGAATATTCTTTCTTTTGAAGAGAGATGTGGGAGAGAGTCGTGAATCCAGACTTGAAATGGTGGAGAAGTCCCCTTGGTAATGATTCATCTTCCAGATCTTTCACCCATTGACCCCTTCCTTGGCCGACCACATCAAGGGGGTGTCGTTCCCCTCATGGAGGGGGGTGGGGGTCGACCTTAATGCTTGCTCCATAGTTAATGCGGATTGGACGAGGTTACGCCCGCTTATTCATTGCAGTGGAAACTACATTTGAGGACGGGGTCGATACCACGACAGTCGAGTGGTCAAATTTTTGACCAATACAATTCTCAATTTGTTCACATAGAATTCAATATTATCAAAATTTGGTCCAATACATCACAAAATTTTTGTAAATTTTCTTCAAATATGGTGGCTTAGTTATAAAATGTTCATAGAGATATTTGTTTTCCATGTTACGTGAAGGAGATTGACTCTGGATATGAAGTTTATGAAAGAAGAAAGACCTATAAAATTTGTGGTCTTAAATATCCCGATCACATTTTATGGCTATACAATGATATCATCAAGAATAAAATGATGAAATGTATTATTCTTTTTAATACATACTAAATGGATATGTTATATAAAATGGCAAGTTTAAACTAACTTCATTTTTAAATATAAATGGTGTGATTCTTTTTAATACATACTAAAAAGTGTTACTATATTAATGGGACAAATGGAGTAACTATAGTCCTCCTTTCTTTGTGATATGTGTTTGCTAGTCGCATGAATACTAATTAATTAGCTGCAACCAAAATTCACTAAAAATGCCAACGTGGAGGACTAAATCCAAAACCCTCATAAAAAGAATGTGAAATGAGAGCAATAGATTGTTGGAAATTTGTCATAGTAAAAAAGAGTTGAAAGTGACAATAGTAAGTGTACGTTATTACTTTAATAGGAGGCAATTTCGATAGCAACATCATCAAGTTGGTACTGGTGTTAGACCATTAAAAATTAAGGTGCTGGAAAAGGAAAGGGGGATCGAATTCAAGATTTAAATTTAATGGGTTTAACTTTTAAAATTTTTAATATTTAACTCATTTTATTGTTCAAATTATAAGTTTAACTTTAATATTTATTAAAATTTTAGTAGGTTTTCAAATATATATATATATATATATATATATATATATATATATATATATATATATATATATATATATTGTATCGGACTGCATGCCGCAAGATGAACTCGTAATCGATAGCCTAAGTTCGCTCCTAAAAGCGGGACAACGTAATAGTTTCTATGAATACGTGGAAAAAATAATATATACAGGAATCGACTATGTACCATGAACCTGTTGCCATCCTATATTGCCTAACCAAGTTTGCATTTGTTCATCATCAAGACTTTTGTGAACATTTTTTTTTTGGATAATCATATTATTGTGAGTTGTGACTTTATTTATTGTCGTCAGTTATCGTTATCTGGCGGCGCAAGATGTAATGACATCTATTTTAATGACCTAATTGCTTATATATATATATGGATGTACCAAAATGAATTAACAAAATATGATGCTGCATCACAAGATCTTTGATCATCTACTCCTTTACTTAAATCAAAATATATTAATTAGCTGAAAATTTTCTCTCCGGCAGACGATTATATCTGTAGATTCAATTGAGCTTATTATTTTTCACTCAAATAATATATACAGGTGCCAAAAAAATTAAAATATGTTCATATACTAAAATTATGTTCATCCCGACCACGTTAGGTTTGAGATCCATGGCGCAGATTTTGGGGGGGGGGGGGTGTTATAATAGATTCCAGCTAGAATAATTAGGGTATAGATAATATATACCATGTCACTCTCAATATCAAGCAGCACGCTAATTAATTCCGAATGCTATATATCATATTGCTTGATAGGTTTTTTTCACCACTTGTCACTTTCCAAAAGCATAGGTAAGTATAAAGAAGTTTCGAATGAGCTTCCTATAAATATATTAAATTGACAAAAACAGATAATAAAAGTTGAGGGAACGTGACTGTTAATCTGAAACTATGTTTTAAACGGCGGAATTGGGACTTGCCCGGGGCTCGTTCAGGGTGGAGCACTCGTAAAACGCTCCGGGCGGAGCACTCGTAAAACGCCCCTAGACTTATGTGTGAGCTTAGTTCCATGAGACTTACACCTCGATCATCTGGGCTTATGCCCCGAACACGCCCAACGCCAAGCGTACTGGACTCGCATAATAGAATTTATGCAATTCAATGTAACTAATCTTATAAATTCTCAATTTGCTTAATAAATTGTTAACTATTCAAAATTACTTTTTTTAAATCATAAATCATTAAGTTGAGAGTATTTTTTATCATATTTAAAATAAAAATTATTGCATGTTATGATAGGTAATTTTAAATAAATCTTTCATTTAAAATGTATTTATTTATTAACTTTTGTTATGTTTTTACTATATAATACTCCATATATTTTTTATAATTGTTTTTCTAAATATTTTTTAGCACGTTTACGAGATACAATATTTCTTAATTTAATAACTTAATATTAGCTAGTAACTACTTACAAATAATTAGTTATCATGGTATTGTATGGTAAAGTACATGTCACTTTATTAACTAGCTGAAACTTAAAAATAAATGATGCCAGAGAATCATATTTAAATTATGAATCGTAATGTTTATACAAATTCTCTTTCAAATTGAAAGCATATTAAATAAAAGGAGTATTTTAAGAAAAATATCAAATTATAATATAAAAATTCTTTCAAGATTCATTACTCCTTATGATATACATATAAGATTTTGTATCGAATACATTACTTTTGATGTTTGAATGTAATGACGTTGCAACTAATTTGCATATTATGATATATGTCGTACTTTTTGTATTATGCATAGTTGAATTATAATTTATAAATATTTAAATAGATTATTTGTTATAATTTTATGATTGTAATGTAGTTTTTATAATTATATTTTTATACTATCTTAAAATTCTTTAAATTGGTAAAATTTAAAGATCCATGGGACTTACGCCTCATGTCTCAAGGCTTACACCTCGTCTTGTCAAAGGTAAAACGCTTCGCATCACTGTCCCCGCCTTTTAAAATACTCATCTGAATTAATATGCAAGTGATAGGGATTAGTTTTTGGGATTCTACAAATTTTCTGCCTAATTAATGGCACTAATAAGTTGGAGGTTCAGGAGTATTGCACCCATAGATTCGTGAACTTTTTAGAATGAAAAGCTTTCCTTATTAAGTAAAATTAGTTATGCAAATTTTATTTTTAATTTATTTTTTGATGTAGTTGGATATCGGCAAAATTATATTACGGACGAAATATATAATATTATTTGAACTCCAATATTTTTTAATATTCTTATAATTCATAAAAGAAAACATAATTGGAATTTGGCCTTTTGATTACTAGGTTGTCTTTAGAACATTGAGCTCTGATTTTTTTATAATGGTTCAAGAGTTCAATATCACCGTGTAAAGCATTAGGCCTGATATTCTAAGAGCAGTATACAATTATATAATAGCTAAAGAAAAAGAAAAATTATTGAAAATATAATTATTAAATTAAAATATGCTCTTTCTAACAATATAATTTCTTATGTGATGATCACACATTTTTATATGGTATCAGAGCAAATAGGTATTTTGAGTTCAAATTTCACTGCGATCATGTATAAAAAGTAAAAAATAAATTTACACGTGATTAACCAAAACATAATATGAATCTCACGTGAGGAATATCTCAAAAATATAATTAAGTTAGTAAAAGTAGTCTCTTTGTACCAACACTGCGAGTTGGACCTTTCAATCTATTAGCCATTTAGCATCTTGTTTGTTTTGATAAAGCTGAATGCCAAAACATAAATTATTATCACGTTGGTAAATAAAAGTAAGAGAAAGAGAACTTTTAAGAAATGAAAAAAAAAAGTAGTTACAACATCTTGAAATGTTAGGAAAGTGGCTCTATTGTCAAGGAGTAAAGATCAACATGATTGGACCACTCACTTTGACGAACAGTGTAAGAAATGGAACTCCATCAATGTAGAAACTTGAATCTTGATATTGAAATTTTTATATACTGCAACTTTAATTTCTTTGATTTTTTATAAACTAATATTACACTATTTTAGGTTACTCATTGCATGCTAAATTTGATTGGTACGTATTACGAATTATTAGTCTATTACTCCATACAATTCTTGGTTATGCATAGGTGCGATCTACCTTATAACGGATAGAGAACTACACTAGGAAAGACTTTGGTTGAATTAACAGATCGACATCGGCCGGGAATCATTAGTGACCACAATTTTCTCGACGAATTCAAATCGATCGGAAATCGATCAGTTTTTCTATATTTTTGACCTATTTCGATCCGTTTTGTAGATGGTATTTGACAGTTTGCTAGTAATGACATATTGAGTGTTTACATCAAATCAATCCTATCATTAAAATTAAAATGAAAATGCATATATTTTAATCAAAACACAAATGCGATACGGCCAAGCAATCTCCTTAACATTCCCAATTCATGAAAATGAAAATGTGAGTAGAACTTTTTTCTTTTCTTTTTTTGCAACAAAATAGTGATTGTGTATGTTTGCTTTGAGCCGAAGGTCTATCAGAAACAACTACTATACTTGTACAAAGTAGGGGTAAGGCTGCATACTCACTACTCTCCTTAAACTTCACTTGTAAAATTACACCGTATATGTTATTATTGTTGTTGTCTGCAACAAAATGCGAGTAGAACCACATATGCTCAATTTTGATGAATACTAGAAAGCACCCTAATGCACAGTTGTAACGATCCGGCCAGTTATTTTGAAAATTAAGTCTCGTTCGGTGGCATAAGATCTTCAGCAGCTTCGTATTATGTTTATTGACGTGCGTGCGTGGTCGAGTTCAGTTACCGGATGATTGGAGTCAAATCAAAAGAAGGATTATAGTTTTGGAAGCTTAAGCGGTAAGAGTTGATTGAAATTTGACTTTTGTGTAAACGGCTTCGGAATGCGTTTTGGATGATTTTAATTGTTTTGTATGGTGATTTTGGACTTAGATGTGCATCCGGATTTGGATTTGAAAGTGTGAAGGGTGATTTGAAGCATTTTGGCGAAAGTTGGAAAAGTTGAAAAGGTTTGACCAATAGTTGACTTTGGTGATGTAGGGGTCGAATTGGGATTCCGAGAGTTGGAACAACTTTGTTAAGTCATTTGGGACTTCCTGCAAAATTTAAAGTCATTCCGGGTTGATTTGATAGATTTCGACACGAGTTTTAGACGTTAGAAGATTTGAAAGTTCATTAGTTCGATTTATGGTGTTATTCATAGTTTCGACGTTGTTTGATGTGACTTGAGACCTCGAGCAAGTCCGTGTTAGGTTATGGAACTTATTGGTATGTTTAGACAGGTTTCCCGGGGCCTCGGGTGTATTTTAGATGGGCAATGAGCCATTTCTTCAGATTTTGAGTTGTTGGTTTCTGGTGTCTGACGTCCTCCTTCGCAATAGCGAAGTGCATGTCGCGATCGCACAGTATTTTGGTTTCTGGGTTTTTTGAAAAAAACTTTCAAAAAAATCATGATTTTACGAGTGAATTGGTATCGGAATTTGATAATTTTAGTATGGTTGAAATCGTATCGAAATGGGTGTTCGACTTCTCTAAAATTTGCCGGGTTCCGATGTGCGGGCCTAGGGGTCGACTTTTGTGTCGATTTTTAGATTTTGATAAAAACTTAGGCTTTATAATCCTAAATAGTTTTTTATGTGTTTTATTTTTGCTTTAAAGTTATTTTGGATAGAATTGAGCCGTCTGGAGGTTATTTTACCCGAGAAGTTTATTTTAGAGTATCAATCTGGCTTCTTTGAGGTAAGTATCTTGTCTAACTTCATGCATGAGAATAACCCCTTAGGATTTGAGTCTTCTATGATAATTGTAGTGTGGGTACGTGAGGTGATGAGTATGTGCTCGGGCTTATATGTGGAAAGTTAGCCTTTTAGGGTTCTTGGCTCCTTATAGTCGTTGAGTATGAAGTTATTTTTGTTATGATTAAGTATCTTAATTACTAGTCTTACCCCTATCTGCTTTAATTGGAATTAATTGTTTCATGATCCACTCCCATTGCTTATTTGATTCTTACTGACTTAACTGAAAATTTTTACCTCTTCTATTGTCATGCTATATTTTTATAACTACTTATCTTTATTTCTAATTATTATTATTTCTCTGTAATTATTTATCCTTAATTGAGGTTTTTTTTTTATCTTTTTGTTGCTTATTCTTAATTAAATTTGTTGTATCCCCTTCGTAATTTCCTAACCTTAAAAAGTAGTTAAGAAATCATATATCTTAATTGACGTGTCCTTATTTAGAATTATTTGACTCGTGTTAGCTCCCTTATCGTTGAGATGTATATTTTGGGATCGTTATTACATATTATTTTATTCCTTGTCGAGTTGTTCTTATTATTCCTAATATTCTCTATTGTGGTTATTCTTTGTGAACTAGTTCTATCATTTCCTTCTGATCGAAAGTCCTCGAGTTGATTTACTTGTTGTACTCTTGTATTTATTGTCATTGTTACTATTGTATTTGTTGTTGTGATGCACGAGCTGCCGTGCGATTGTTATTGTGATGCACGAGGTTTCTGCCGTGCAGTTATTATTACGGTAATGCATGAGGTTTCTACCGTGGAAGTATTATTACGTTGCACGAGGTATCTACCGTTCTACTGTTACTTTTGGTATTTACACAGGCGGCGTATATATATATGTATTGGGGGTTGCGGATGTGGCAAGACAAGATTGGAACAGTGCACTTACATATGTGAGTTCTATTTGGTGAAAAATTATGGGAAAACTTCTTACATGTTGTACATTTTCTCTATACTTACTAGCGTGCATGAACTATGTTTAAATACTTACACAAGCATACACATAGTTAATCACTCTTATCGATTAAAAAAATATACCTCTATGTTATTGAGCATTTCTACAAACCCTCGTGTGACTCTATTGGCATATGCGCCATCCGTGCAGTTTTTGGTTGTAATAAGGGAACAAGGTGCCAAGTGTTCTGAGCTATGAATAATTGAGGTTCAGGACCTCGCAAAAGTTATGGACTAAATCCTGATGCAAAAGTGGTCATTTATATCTTGTTCTACCTCCCTTCCTTTTAATCGTTCACCGAATAGAGATTGTGTTTCGTTGTTAGTTGTTGTTTTGCTTACCTAATACAATTACAATATTATTATCATTGTCATTATGCGTAGTCCTTATATAAATATCGTACTCAGTTGTTTCGACACTTATATTCATTCAGGTTATTTCCAGTAAGTGTATTGACTATTCCTTATTACTACTCTACCGAGGTTAGTTTTGATATTTGTTGGGTACTGCTGTGGTGTACTCATACTATGCTTATGCATATCTTTTAGCAGATCCAGGTATTTCCAAGTCAGTTGATCGTTAGCTAGATGTGTCGATTGTTGCTGAGGAGAATCAAAGTAAACTTGTTGCTGCATTTGCAGGCTTCAGAGTAACCTTCTTATTTTGTATTTACTTTAATCACTCTTATTTCGAGATTGTTGTATTTTAGAGGTTTTCTAGCAAACTCTGTAGAGCATATGACTTGTACTATTAGTTTTGCGATTTTAATATTTGTATAGAGAATTTTAAATCTGGAATTGCTAATCTTTATTTATTTTGTTATTATTTCCAGAAGTTTTTAGGCTTACCTAGTCCCTAAAACTAGATTCTATCATGACACCCAGCAGAGGGAAATTTAGATCGTGACAAGTTAGTATCAATGCTCTAGCTTCATACGTGCTACGAGTCATAAGCTATTTCTGTAAAGTCTTGCGAATTGGTACGGAGACATCTGTACTTATCTTCGAGAGGCTTTGGAACTATTAGGACAATCTCACTTCTTTAATTCCTATCGTGTGAGCTTATTGATCTCGGAGTTATAACTTTTATCATTCTATTCTCTCACGGATGTTGAGGGCACGAACTGCAGTTATCGATGACACTACTCCTAGAGCAGGTGTCGTTATAGGCAGAGGCAGAGGCCAAATAGGAGCACGCGCCGCATCTAGAGCATCTACCAGAGCAGTATTTGAGGAGTCACTAATAACTCCAGTTGGGGGAGGTACTACAGTCGCTTGTTGTTACCCACAAACTTCAAGAGACCTTAGCACAATTCCTGAGCATGTTTGGTAGATTGGATCAAGTGATTTTGATTCATCTTGCACCAACTACTTCAAACACCGGGGGAGGAGCTCAGACTCCCACCGACCACACTCCAGAACAGTGAGTTCATATTGATCAGGTTCCAGGTATAATGGCGACATAGCGTGTGGTTCCAGTTTAGCCCGTGGTTAGGGCAGCAACATCTGAGGAAGAACATCTTAGACTTGAGAGGTACAAGAAGTACCACCCTCCTACCTTCAGTGGATTGGCAATCGATGATGCCCAGGTTTTTCTAGAGGAGTGTCACCGCATTCTCCATACTATGGGTATTGCGGAGATGAACGATGTTGCTTTTACTATGTTTCAGCTCAAGGGGGAGGGGTTTATCGGTGGTGGTGGGAATATGGGTTGGGTAGCCCGGTCGATGTAGCTTATTTTCATGGGTGTAGTTTTTGGAGATATTCTTAAGAGAATTTGTACCTTAGTCCCTTCAGGATGCATGGCGTACGAGCTTTGAGCAATTATGTCAGGGCACTATGTCAGTATCAGAGTATGCCATTAGATTCAGTGATATGGCTAGACATGCACCTACTTTGGTCATTATCATTAGAGAGTGTGTCCGTAGATTAATTGAGGGACTCATGCATGACATTTGGTTTAGCTTGACTCGGGAGTTGGAGTCGGATGTTTCATTCCGATAGATGATGGGGATTGCTCGCCAGATAGAGGACATGTGGGACAAAGAGAGAGAGGATAGGCCGGGCTAGGAGAGAGAGGTAAGGCAAGGTCAGGAAAAAGGGTAGGGAGGCGAGAAGGCCTCGTAAACTAGAGAGATCTACTAGTCCTTATTTTGGAGGAAGGGTGCGACATGGTAGAGGTTTTGTTGGTCAGCCAGTTCAGTTTGCACTTCAGGTTTTGCACGATGCTTTAGGTGCTCATAGGTTCCAGAGTACCCATACCGCATAGTTCCCACAACCACATCAGCAAAGAAGTTGCTTTGAGTTACTAGACTAGAAGTGAATTAATGTTGTCCGTTATGGTAGGTTTTAACATAATTCTTGAGTAATTTGGTTATAGTTGTGATTTCGATAGTGTCTGGAGTAAGATTTCACAAAATGTTGTGATTTTATGGCAAAATTTAGTTAGTGGAATGTTTCAGATGGTTTGATATGTATTCTACTTATTCTTCAAAGTTGGGGGTGAGGCCCTCGTGATTTTATGTGATTTGATATGTTTGGATGGGGCTGCATACCGCAGTTAGAGTTATATCAGGATGTGTTCTTTGTGATTTGTTCATATAGTTTGATATTTCTTATATTGGTTCATAAAATAGTATTGGTAGAGAGTTGTGCCTGTCGGGCTTGTTTGAAAATTCTCTTATATATTTCTCCTTTCATATTCAGTCATTTTTGTTTTGTACTTCAGGAGTTTTAGATTTTGGGGTGTGTGCCCAGTGGAGTTTTAGGTTTTGTACCGCATTTTCATCCAAAATGACCACGTATGCGGTCTGACTTAAATCCCAGGGACCGCCTCCACGGTCTTAAACCGCACCTGCTGTTGCCGCTTCTGCGATCAAAATGACCGCTTATGCAGTCTCCACTTAATCCTTAGGACCGCTTCTGTAGTCGAAATCCGTTTATGCGGTGTCCGCTTTTGCGGAAAGACTTCTGCTGCTACCGAATATGCCAGGCCCCTCAAGGAACGCTTTTGCAAACCCATGGCCGCATCTGCGGAACCGCTTCTGCGGCTCCTTTTCCGCAGATACGGAAATACCAGAAGCCAGAACAACAGACCTGTTACATTCTTCCAATCCTGTTTAACCATCCGAAATCACCTCGAGACCCTCGGGACCTCAACCAAGGGTACTAACAGATCCTAAACCTTATTCAAACTTGTTCCAATCCTTAAAACACGTCAAACAACGCTAAAACCATTAAATCACATCGAATTCAAGCCTAAGTTTCTCCAAAACTTCCGCTATACGCATTTAATCAAAAACCCAAACAAACAACGTCCGAATGACCTAAAATTTGCATACATATCCAAAATCACCTAACGAAGCTATTGCAACTCCCGGAATTCCATTCCGACCCTTTAATAAAAATCCCACCTATCAACCGGAATTCGCCAAAATTTAAACTTCGTCAATTCAATCATAATTCTACACCGGACCTCCAAATTAAATTTTGATCGCACTCTAATTAAATCATCCCCTGAAGCTACCCGAATCACCGAAATTTGCATATGAGCTTCTAACTATATAGTCAACTTCCGGATTACTTTTCTAAAACAAGCTTTCTTTTAAGAGGCTAACTTCCTCATTTCCATCTAAACAACTCTACCCGATCAACTCAAATACTGATATTGAAACATCGAGTAACATAATATGGGGGAAACGAGAGGGGTAACGCACGTGACGATGGGTCGGGTCGTCACAACTAAATGGCACGGGCTTGGACTAGGAATTTAAATTCTCACCACACAAGATATGCGATTGCTAAAGAGATAGAGTTGGGGGCACATAACAACTTTATCTAAGAATTGAGCAATGCAGTTGGTCCCAAAAAACCATTTGATGATTATTAGCCAACACAAGAGTCTCAAGGTCACAACTATCACCATCCTATACACATCAATTTGTTTTTTACCATAAGATTAAAAGCAAATGTGTTAGACTTTTGACCCAAGTGAAGCTTTTTAGGCACTATTACTCACTAGCTACTATTTACTCAAAAACAAAGAGAAAATAGACCCAAAACCTTAAGAAGGTTTCTTGCCATCCATTATCGGGAAGAGCCACCCAGTTCACAAAAATTCCACCTTTGAAAAGAATCGTGACATTAAGAAATCCAAAGGCTTATTGAACACAAATCTCAAAATAAGAAGCTACAAAAACTAAGTAAGAAGCATTGAAAGAAAATGCGGAGGGTAAACTAAATATGTGTAGTAAGTGATTTAACTAAATATACATAAGAGGGAATGAATATATCCATCAAAAAGTAACTTTATATACAAACCAAGGTTGGAAAATACGAAAAATGAAATAATCTAGTAAAACTATATACACACCAATAGTGAAAAAGTATAACAAAAAAAAGAAAATAGTACTATAATTACAGTACAACATCATCAAAATAGGGCTACCCCGCAAATGAAATCTAGCATTGTCTCAATGTTAACTAGCCAAAAATAAGCTCAAAGAGAAGATAGAGAGTAAAGAAAACTCCCCATTGGCCCTTCATCTGCATGCGGTCATGAGCTTGAGTCCCTGGGTCTTGTGACTTCACGGGAACCTATGACTGGATCCATGTAACCTATGCCTGCTCTGGGACCTGCGGGTGGATAGAGGAACCTTCCTGCAAGTCCTCCAACTCAATCACTCCATCATATGCCCGGGGGATCACTCTTTTCCTCTTTGGTACCCTTTCAAACTCCTTCTCCAACCGAGTCTGAGCTGTTGGAGGTTGGTCATGTAATAGTAGCTCCAGTGGTAGATGATCAATAGCCTTCATCTTCTTCACTTCTCCCCTCAATTCCTTCACAGACTACTTTGAGGCTCGAGTCTTTCTCAACTTCTTCGTCTCCTTGTTCAACTCTTTGAGTAACTTTCAACAAGCACTTATAGCATCCATAATCAATTGTTGGTTCTCCAGGAACTTCTTTTAGTTGTCCTGAAGCTTCTTTAGAGTCTCCTCCACTGAAGCTGGAACCTGAGGTTGTGGGGGTACGGACTAGGCTGTCGTGCAAATGTTATTGAGTTGCAAGAGATTTCTATCGTGCTATTATTACTTTTGGTATTTACACATGTGGCATGACAAGGCATGATATATATATATATATATATATATATATATATATATATATATATATATATATATATATATATATATATATATATGTATACGTATGTCTATAATGCGGATGCGCGTAGTCCGCTCCATTATTATGCACGTGTGGCGAGGTAAGACGGGCACTTACTTATGTGGCGATACAAGTTGGGAACATTATTATGCACGTGAGGCGAGGTAAGACGGGCACTTACTTTATTACTGCACGCGTGATGAGACAAGGTAGATTGTGTCAGGGATTGAGTTGTGATGACTTGTGACGGCTTGGGGGCATTTTTGTTGTTCATATTTGTGTAGTGGTGCACTTATATGTGTGAGTTCTATTTTGTGGAAAAACATCTTATGTGATGTACATTTTCTCTCTACTTACTAGCGGGCATCAACTATGTTAGAAAACTTGTACAAGCATATACATAGTTAATCACTCTTATGGGTTAAGAAAATAGACCTTGATGTTATAGATCATTTCTGCACACCCTCGTCTGGTTCTATTGGCATGTGTGTCGTCCGTGCAGTTGTTGGTTGTAATAAGGGAACAAGGTGCCATGTGTTCTAAGTTAGTTAACTGGATTTAGACTATGTTCCATTGTTATTTGTTGTTTTCCTTTCTTAATGCAATTACCATATTATTATCATTGTCATTATGCGTAGTCCTTATATAGATATTGTATTTTGTTGTTTCTACACTTATATATTCATTCATGTTATTTAGTCCAGTAGGTATTTTGACTATTCCTCGTTACTACTCCTTCGAGGTTAGTCCTGATACTTGTTGGGTACCCCAATGATGTACTTATACTATAATTTTACATATTTTTGTGCAGATCCAAGTATTTCAAAATCAGTTGATCGTTAGCTAGCTGTGTGGATTGTTGATGAGGAGACTTAAGGTAAACCTGCTTGCAGGATTTGGAGTCACCTTCTTATTTTGTCTTTACATTGTTCACTCTTATTTCGAGACATTTGTATTTTAGTGGTTTCTAGCAAACTCTGTGGAGTATATGACTTGTACTATCAGTATTGAGATTGTAATACTTGTATAGAGAATTCTAAATTTGGAATTGCTAATCTTTATTTATTACGTATGTTATTATTTTCAGAATTTGTTAGACTTACCTAGTCTCTAATTATTTTCAGAAGTTGTTAGACTTACATCAGTAAGAGGTGGTCAAACTAATACAAAATTGTTGAAACATACATTTGAGACCCAAAAAAAAAAGTATAATCTGTGTCACATGCATAACATAAAGCCAAGAAATCCCCTAAAAGAAAAACAAACTATAAAACTAGTTTCCTGGAAATTCCCAAATGGAGAATTAAAGTTTAGTAGCCAAGTGTGGAATCAGCCTTGACGGAGAGGTCAATATCACGGTGCAGTATCCATTCTTTTGGGAGGACTTTCAAACCTCAACGATATCCAAATTTCAATGACTTTTTGTGACATTTCAAGGGGTCTGTATTTAGACAATTCAATTTTCATCCTTTTCATATTTTATTTCTATTTTAATTGTCAAGTGACATTTTGTTAAGAGTGACAAGCTCTATTATACCCTACCATGTTTTCTTTAATTATTTTCTTAGACCACCTCCTATATTAGAGGTGGATTCAAGATATAAATTTAATGGGTTCCATCAGGTAAGTTTAAATATATATTTTTTGTTGAAATTTGAATAAATCACATATAAACCTATGCTTTACATCGAAAATACTGATTCCGGACGAACTAGCTGCTTTTTCGTATCCCATGCTTATATGATAGAAAATAAAATTATTGAAACCCAACTTTTCTTTTGTCGATGATCTATCGGAAATAATTTTTTTGTCCTTCCAAAATAGGATAAAATCTGCTTATATATTATCCTCCATGTATCTCACTTGTGGTTTGTTTTTATTTGCTTTTTTTTCCATGCGTCGAGGGTCGATTGGAAACAGCCTCTCTGCCCTCTCGGGTAGAGGTAAGGCCTGTCTACATATTACCCTCCCCAGACCTCACATTGTGGGAATATACTGGGTTGGTGTTGTTGTTGTTGTTGTATCTCACTTGTGGTAATTCACTAAGTTTGATATTGTTGTTGTTTTATAAAATTATTGGAACAAAAAGTATAGTGCGTTCGTGGCTATTGTAATGTATGTGTCAATTTCATGGTTTGGGAGGCTAGTGAACTAACGTGAATTTGGCACAATTTAAGACTTGAAAGAAAAATTAGAAGTTCACATGAATCCCATAAAGGGGGCAAATGCTGACCAGAAAATAGTGTAAGAAATAAAATTGAGATAAAACACGCAACTGGAATTTGATGATTCACCCCATAGAAAATTCTTCTCAGTAATTGATGACTCTTTTGAACATCAAATAACCAGAATGTAAACTATTAACTGGACCATATTTTTTCACAGATTTTTTTTTAAAATCCTATGAGGTAAACTTTATGCTCACACTACAACAAATTGAGAAGTAAATGAAATAACGAGAAGAAAAAAAATGATCCACGGTTACTACAAGTCTTTGTTCTACTTTAAGCAATTCGCATGCTTCATTATTTCTATTTAAAAAATCTTTAAAAATAATGATTGATAATTATTCATAAAACTAGAATTAGAGAATTATTGAATCAGTTATAGACTGCAAATTGGACTCCTTTTCCCATTTAATCACTAGAAATACATTTTTTTTAACGATGGGAGACAGTCGACACCAAACGACAGTTGTATCCTTCGTAGGATTTTTAACTATGTCTGTCAGTTTATTTTTGTCTTAATCTGATAATTCGGCTGTAACTATCAGAGTATCAGTGAACTAAAAGAGAAAGTAGATTTCCTCAACTCAAGTTCTAAATTTAGAAGGTGAAATTTTATTTATTATTTTTTTGTTATTAATAATGGAAAAATTATATATAAGATAATTATAACAACAACAACAACAACAACTACCCAGTATAGTCCCGCAAGGTGGGGTCTGGGGAGGGTAATATGTAGACAAGTCTTACCCCTACCCAAAAGGGTAGAGAGGCTGTTTCCAATCGACCCTCGGCTTAGAGAAGGAAAGGGAAAGCAACAACAAAAATAAAAACAAAAGAGCACTAGTAATTCCGGCAGAAATCGCATAAATAGTTATCTAAACATAAGAATTATACATAGAATGACATGCAATAATATCAAACAGTAGCTACCATAAATAACTACCATAAGAGGGACACAATCCAATGCACGAATCATTTATGAATCGCCCTGACAAGCCTCACCCAACCCCGGGAAAGGAGTACAAAAAATTCTAGGAGCCCCTATCCTACAACCCTGATACTAAACCTCCAGACTTTTCGATCAAGGGCCATGTCCTCGGAAATATGCATCCTAGCCATACCTCTCCCCAATACCTCTTAGGCCTCCCTCTACCTCGCTTCACGCCGACCACCGCCAGTCGCTCACACCTTCTCACCAGGGCATCAGGACTTCTCCTCCGCACATGCCCGAACCACCTGAGCATCGCTTCACGCATCTTCTCATCCACCGGGGCCACCCCATCTTCTCTCGATTAACTTCATTCTTAATCTTATCTAACCTGGTGAGCCCGCACATCCATCCGAGCATCCTCATCTCCGCAACCTTCATTCTCCGAACATGAGAGTTTTTCACCGGCCAGCACTCCGCCCCATACAACATGACAGGTCTAACCACAGCTCCATAAAATTTTCCCTTGAGTTTCAGTGGCACTTTCTTGTCACACAGGACTCCTGATGCAAGCCTCCACTTTGACCATCCCGATCCTATACGATGAGTGACATCCCTGTCAATCTCTCTGTCCCCCTGAATCACCGACCCAAGATATCTGAAACTGTCCCTCTTAGCGATGACCTGAGCTCCAATCATTACGTCCCTGCCTACTTCGCTCGGCTCGGCGCTAAACTTGCATTCCAAGTATTCAGTCTTAGATCTGCTTATTTTGAAACCCTTAGACTCGAGAGTCTGTCTCCATACTTCTAGCCTCTCATTCACACCGACCCTCGTCTCGTCTATCAATACTATGTCATCGGCAAATAGCATGCACCAAGGCACATCCCCCTGAATATGTCGGGTTATAGCATTCATCACCAAGGCAAACAAGAGAGGGCTAAGCGCCGATCCTTGATGGAGCCCCATAATAATGAAAAGAATTATTATAAAGTAATTGTCAATGAAGAAATTAATGTTTTACGCAAGAATTTTGGTAATTAATTATCTTTATTTACCAAGTAAAATATGTACAAGAAACAAACGAACAAAACCCCACTAGACATGCAGCCCCAGTTTAGGTCATTCTACACTTCTACTTTTCTACTTTCCTATATTCTATCATTTTCCCATATATCCAATTATCAGTTTGTTTTGCGCATAGCCCTCTCTAATCTAGGGAACATGGTGGCTCTAATGTGTATCTCCTGAGTGATCATCTTGACTATGCTTGCTGTTGTTCTCTTTTCCTGTTTGAAAATGACATTGTTCCTTTCCTGCCATATATAATAAACTGCAGCCGCTAAAGTCATTCTGCATAAAGCTGCTCCTCCACTTCTTCCTTTTGCTACTCTTTGTATCCATGTCAGTTCTTCTTGCCATTTCATCTGCTTCCTCTGTATTTATTGCCAGTGCAGTAGTTGTTGCCATATTGTTCCTGTCATTTCGCATTAAAAAACTAGGTGTTGGACTGTTTCAATCCCTTATTGGCACATCTTGCTAATCTTTCTTTTGTTGCCAGTCTTTCCAGAATTGCAAGTCTCAGTATGAATATCCACTTTGGATGCCCATAATTATTGCATATGACTTTCCTCCAAGCTAGCTTTTGAAACTCTCCCTGCATGGCTTTATATACTTGCTTGATTGAGAAGTTATCTATCTGCTACACCTCATGTTCAGTGTATCCAACATTCTCAAAATACTTCTTTGCCTTGAAAATCTGTTGAATGAACTAAGATGCATTCTTAGGTGTTGTGCTCCAAACAGTATTCCCTTTTATGTAGTATGCATTTACCGATTGTATCCATAGATTTTCCTTCTGATTGCATATGTTCCATAACAATTTATAAATTACAGCTTTGTTCCATAGCTCCACATTAGTAAAATTCAAGCCCCCTGCAACTCTTGGACTACACAACTTTTCCCAAGCTATCAATGCCTTCCTAGTAGGCTATGCATTCCCTAACCATAGGAATCTTCTACATATTATTTCAATGAACTGAATAATCTTTTTTGGCAATATAAGATCTGATCCCAAAAGTTCTGAATTGCTTCAAGACACTCATTTTAACCACAGCTCTCCCTGCGTTATGACAAGAACTTTGTTATCCAGCATTGTATTTTGTTCAGCATCCTGTCAATCAAAGGTTCACATTGGATAACTGAGAGCTTCTTTGTACTTGAGGGTATCCCTAAGTATTTGAAAGGTAGCTCTCCTTTATTACATCCCGACATATTCATAATCTTCCTTTGGTTCACAAGATCAATACCTCAAAAGTATATGCAACTCTTGTTTTGGTTTGCAGTTAGTCTTGATGCATTGAAAAGATTTTAAATTGTTGATACATTTCCTTTATATCTCCCCTACAAACAGGTAACAAATCGTCAGCAAAACCTAAGTGTACTAAATTGACTTTAGCACACTTAGGGTGGTATTTGAATTCTTTGTTTCCCTTTAAACTTTTCAATAGTCTGCTCAGGTACTCCATTACCGTCACAAACAACACAGGAGACAATGGTTCACCCTGTCTAAGCCCCTTTCTTGCTTCAAAAGGTTTTGTTGGTTGCTCATTGATGATTATTGTATAATGCACAATACTGATGCACTTCATTATCCACCTTATAAACTTTTCAGGAAATCCTAGTAGGTTCCTCATATGCTTTATATATATCTACTCCACAGAGTCATAAGCTTTCTGCATATCAATCTTCAGCATACACCTTGATGATATGTTTTTCCTTCCATATCCTTTGACAAGCTCATGGCTCATAATGATGTTATCCACTATCATCCTTCCAGGGACAAAAGTTGCTTGGCATTTGTCTATTAGTTCTGGCTTGACTTCCTATAGTCTTGATGTTAGGATCTTTAAAATTATCTTGTAAAGCACATTGCAACAGGAAATAAGCCTAAACTCCTTGATATTTGTTGGGTTCTTCACTTTAGGGATCAAATTAAAGGTAGTGCAGTTTATGGCTTTGCACAAATCTACACTTTCAAAGAATTCTAGTACTACTGATGTAATATCCTCTCCTATTATGTTCCAAGTCCTCTTGAACAAGTAGGCATTATAACCATCACAACTAGGTACCTTGCTATCATCTATACCCTTCAAATCCATCAGTACTTCTTCCTTTGTAACTGTCTTTATTATCTGCATTTGATGTTCCCTGCTCAGTATATTTCCTCTTCTTATTATGTCTGGGTTCACTACTGGTAAAGCTGATGCTGTTGTACCAAGTAATTTATTGTAAAATTGCAGGATCTCCTATTCAACCTCTATTGTGTTCTGTAGAATGTGCACTTCATTATTTTGTCTTCTAATGTGATTCCTTGCCTGCCTATTTTTCACATAAGCATGAAATAAGCTGTATTGGAGTCCCCCTCTTTTTGCCACTTGACTCTAGCCTTCTGTTTCAGTATGCTCTCCTCTTCTTCCATTCATTTAACCAACTCCATTTTTGTCTTCTTTTCTTCATCTATCATTGTAGTGTCATTCTCAGGAGATTGCATATTCTGATGCAACTGTATAAGTTTATTTTTTGTTTCCTTTATCCTGTCCCTCATATTCATCTACTCATGAATGTTTAACTTCTTCAGTTCCCATTTCATTGCTTTAAGTTTGTACGAGACATTTTGTATCTTGTTTCCCTTATGTTCCTTCCTCCAACAATGGCTCACTATTTCCCCAAACTTCTAGTGTTTGGCTAAGAAATTAAAGAACTTGAAAGGTCTCTTTCCTTTATTATATTTTCATCCATAGTTATCATCAAAGGAGTGATCAAAAAATTCAGGTTGCTTGATAATCCCCTCCACCTGAGGCCGCTTTTGTACCCATTCTGCATTGATTAAGATTCTATCAATTCCACTATGCACTATGTTATTTGTCCATGTGTAATATCTTCCTATTGTTTTCATTTCAGACAGTCTGGTCTCCTCTACAAAGTTTTTAAATTCTCTCACTTTCATATCTTGTACCGGGTTCCCGTGTACTCTATCTTCAATGGACATAATACTATTAGAAATTCCTTATTAGAACATTTTGCCAATTTACTCCATTCATTGTCCATTTGAGGTCATTCCACATACTTTTCCTATCTTGAATGTTATGTTTCAATATATCGCAACAAACAAAAAATTATTGTTACATTTCCTTATAGTTATCTGCCCGTCTATGTATTGATCATGTACTTGTTTGACTTCATATTCCACTCTTGCCTGATCCCAAATCAGATTCTCCCACCTAATACTACTTCATAATTTGTTATCCACTTTCAGTCCCCAAATATTTTCCTCATTATTGCTTGTAAAACCAAACCAATCCAAATTAACAGAAATTTATCGGTTTCGATTTTTGTCGGTTTTTCGGTTTTTTCGGTTTTTTAAGGTACAAAAAATTTCAAAAGAATCAAATGGTAAAACATAGAAAAAATAGACAAGCATGGCTGCCATTGTTACTTTTCACGTATTCTCTTAGGAGAAAGAAGAGAGAATAAAGACAATTTATACTCATTATAGAGATAAACTTCCATACTATAGAAAAGAAGATAGTAAAACTTTCCAAGAAATCCAAAATTATGTCACTCACTACTCAACTTTATCCCATGATAAGAAATCCAGTCGTTTCTCCAATGGATGAACCAAAAACAGTTAAGTTTTTTCAAAACACAATCACAGTTAAGTTTTTTCAAAACACAATCTATATGATCGGTTTGGTTTGGTTATTTTTCGGTTTTTTGGGTATAAAACCAAATCCAAACCAACTTTGTCGGTTTTTTAAAATTAGAAACCAAACCAAGTTAAACCAAAGAAATGTCGGTTTTTTTTCTCGGTTTGGTTTGGTCTTCGGGTTGGTTTGGTTTTTCGGTTTTTCGTGAACACTCCTACTCCCACCTAATACTACTTCATAATTTGTTATCCACTTTCAGTCCCCAAATATTTTCCTCATTATTGCTTCAACCTTATTTTTTTAACTCTGTTTTCCAGAACTCCTATCACTGCTACATTTTTCTCCTTACAGAAAGTTTTTAGTAGTTTTTTCTTGTACACCTTATTCATGCCCCTTACATTTCATGTTATAATGTTCATCATGATAAACTTGTTTTTTTGGGTTTATCCTCATTTCTATCTATATTACTCCTACTTCTCTTCTCCTGTTTTTCAGCGAATTGCATTATTTTTTAGCAGTGTCAATAAAAACTTTAAATGCATTGCCTATGTTGACTTCCTCTCCCCCTTTACCTACCATCTATTTCTTTGAAGCACACCTTCCACTAGCAATCTACCATTGGTTTTCATCCCTTTTCTATTGTGGAACTATTTCTTCTTCTATTTCAAGTTGCTCTTTGAACCTTCCTTGCCCATCTATCTTATCCACCTCTGGATCAAGGTTCCTTACAATTTTCCATTCATGATTTGGCTTCTAATTATTTATCATCTGTTGTCCCTCTAAATTATGTTGTTTGTGTTGTTCCTTATATGAGTGCCCAAGTTGACAACACTTTTGACAATATTGTGTCTTCTAGTCATATTGCACAATCCGATCAATTTTTTCCCCGGTAGGGTCCCATAGTTTTGTTGTTCCTAGTAGAGGCCTAGCAATATCCATTTCAATTAAGACTAGTGCATATACTACTCTATCAGTCATAGTTGTACATGCATCAGCATGCGGATGATTACCTAGTCCACTCCCAATCTTACTTAGAGCCTTATTACTCTAGTAACTTAGTGGTAGTTTAGAAAATTTCACCCGTATTGGGATAGTTCTGAGGATTTCATCCTCAAAATCAAAGCGCTTCTTCAATTGCCTAAGGATAATTGGTCTATTGTTCAAGGTGTAAGGTCCATTCATCATAACTTCATCCCTTTCTTCAATACTATGTATTAAAATATTAAAATAACTATCAATATGAAATAATACCTTAGGCTTCCTGATTTTCCCCATTGTTGAGCTATATATTGCTCAACTTCACCAATTGTCGGGGTGTTTCCTACAACATATAGAATTAGTGCTCTACTCCATTTCAGTTTCTCCTCTTCAATGTCTTCTTCCAGCAATTGCACCACTACCTCCCCTTCTTGTATCACTGGAGGGATATATGAGAGATTCATTCCTTTTGCAGTTAGTTAATTTTTACTAAACAATCCATCCCACGATCATTCCCCAGCTCCCTGCGTTTGTTTCTCCTGTATGCACTTGTCATTTCCTTGTGCTTTGTTTCTCTATTCCATAGTTACCTTTGAGTTTATTGTTTCATTGCTTGGATTTTTTCTCGAACTTGCCTCTTCGGCTCTGATCTGCCCTACATGTGTGTTTTTTGTGCTAGAGTTCATCACTGGTGTCGCTTTAGCCACTATTTTATTTGGTGTTGCCATTTCAACTGAGTAGTGCTCAGATCTCACCAGTTTGGTTCCCTATCACTTTCTAGATCTGGGTCATCGTCTTCATTCATTTTCTCCTTAGCTTTTCCTGTTTGTTTTCCGTTTTCCTTGACACTGACATCCGTGAATTTTCTAGCATTTTTCCTTATTTTATGCAAGAATTACTTACTCTACAGATATTTTTATTTTTTGTACTGATTTATTTATTGCTAATATACATATTTTTATTTTATATATTAATTCATTTGAAATAATCATAAATTTTTGCATAATTTAATGTAAGTATTAGTTAAGACCACCAACCGAATCTGCATACGGCTAATTTTTTTCTTATGCGACTTGGGGCGGATATACATACCTCCAAGCAGTGTCACGAAATACTACGTTTTCCATTTTGTTTTACTATATATATTTGTATTGATAATATCCAAACTAAATATATTCGATATAAATACAAAAAATTATTTGTCATGGTAGGAATTTAATTATTTATTCACGTCTTTAATTATATTTTTAACATTGTTTATGAAAAATCTTGTGTATGTTTTTGTATGCGACCAATCAAACATTACACTCTCCCCTTCTAATTTGTGTGACAAATTTTTCTTATTAGTCTACTCCAAAAAGAATGATACGTTTTTAAAATAATTTAATTTTAAACTTTTAATTTTACTCATTTATTTCTAATGAGAAACTCTTTTGACATACAAATATTATAAACCTACAAAGCAATTACCCTTTAAACTTTGAAGAGCAAAATTATAAAACTTTCTTTTTTACTTAAATTTAATGCCAAATCCAACAATCTTACATAAAAAAAAGTTATTTTTTACGATTACACTAACATTAATTATACCCCACAATCAACCAAACTACCCCTGAAATAATTCATGCAGCGAACAGAAAGTGCGACTTTTCTAGAAGTGTAGGATGAAGAGAGAAAGAAGACTATAACCAAAATAATGGTCAAAATATTCCGAGGCAAAGGAAATCCCCTCTTCACTTTTAGAATACAATTTTTATGCGAACCCTCTATTGAATAACTATTACAGCATTGACTCACAAAAGTTTTTACAGATTCAATTTTTGTTCTAGAATAAAACATAAAAAGAAACAACAAAAAATTAAGAAGTAGAGAATTCTTGAATATTCTACTTTGAAATTTTTTACAGCATTGAAATTTCATTTGTAGCAAAATTCGACCAACTCATCGCCCAAAAAAGGGATAAAATGAGTCAATATAGATTTCAATTTGGAAACGTGCGTTATATTTTACAAGGCACGTCCTTCACAACTTTTGTTTACCTTGAAAATGATAATAATAATTAGATTTAATTTTGTGGTTCTAAAAATATGTGATCTATTTTTATACTAGTTGTTAGGCATTAAATGCCAAGTGAGAGATTGAAAAAAAAGATAATAGCTTATAGATGGTGTTATAATCAAACCGAATGGCTGGAAACTGGGGCCTTGAACTTGCATGTACAGGGCCTCAAGGTCGAGTCGGATGCCCAGCTAAGGGCAGTCAATGGAGGATTAACAGTTATGATAGCTTTGATCAAGATTTTTATGGCTAATAATGAGTAATAAATGAAGAAAAATAAATAGAACGCAGTGAATATATGCAATAAATGTAAGTATTAGAATCAAGATAGTACATCTAAGATAGAAAGTAAAGAGAATGTTCTTCTATTAAATGTTATGAGTAATGTGTCCTTAAAAGTAATAAAGACACCCTTTATATAGGGGATGGAATCTCAACATAGTACATGTGTAGTTATTACAAAGTAAAATAGATGGTACAACTGTTTGGCAATCCGGTACAACCATGTACTATTTTTGTAGGTGTTGTCAGTCAAGACCATGTGCCTGGGGAACTCCCCATTTATCCATGATAACCGTTGACTCTTGCAGCACAAAGGTCGGGTATAAAGAACCCTCAAAGTCGAAAACTCGAGCTATGCTCCCGGGCCATCGAGGAAAAGACATAATGACTGTGAAATTAGGCTTTCCAATTTCACCCGTATACATATAGTCCCCTCATTTCTTAGAGTAAAATGATAAGAAACAATCTCGAATTCCTGCCCCTTTGATATTTCTGTCACGACGATAGCCACGCCCTATCGAGCAATTGATATGGCAAGATGAGGCATCCAAATGCCGCGTCCATACAGCCTTTAAAACCTTTGAATTAATTACAGCGGTTGCACGCCCTTTTGCTTGCTCCAATTTTCGTGTTAGAATTCTATAAATACTTACTCTTTTGCACCTTTTTTCCGCTGCACCACCAAGCTCTCAAAAGAGTTCTTCCTTTTTTTGAAACGCAATTTTCATTTCTTCTTCGAAACCTTTTAACAAGAATCTCCGCTCTTCAAGAAGATGTGCCTTCTTCTTCCTCACGCTCATCTAAGGGCAAAGCAACAGTGCCTAGTTACATTATGGAATGCACCAGGGTCTTTTGAAACAATCACCAATTTCCAGACCGAGAGACCTTCTTCAAAGCTAGTGGCGATGTGAGCCCGTATCCCAATATCTAAGTTCAATAATAAATGCAGAAAAGTTGAAAGTTGACTGTCGTTACGGGGATACGATGCTCGAGGAGACTCCTTTTGGGGAGGAGGACATAACGACATATAAGGTTGGCTTCCTCAGTGTGTACACTTATTTGTTCACACTCAGCCTGGTGGATCCATCCTATCCTCCAATAGACCCTGTGATCCTTAATTTTTGCAAATGGTACCGAACAACCCTTGCCAGTTTCACCCTTCGTTCTGGCGTATTGTTTACATGACCAGACATTATGTGAACACGACTAAGAAGATGTCTTTCACTCTAGACCACTTGATCATAATGTATAGCCCCCGGCTCCTTCGGGGGGGGGGGGGTTTGATAAAGCTCCACTATCGAGCCTAGATAGCTATTTTTGATTGTACTGGCGAGGCTAAGAATGTAGGGTAGATGAGCCATTTCTTTAGAGTTAAGACTTCAGACCTGATTCTAGCGGAGAGGGTGTCGTTCCCTGAAAAGTGGAACATGAAATGTAAGTAGTTATGCTAATTAAATATTTCATTATTTATCTTTAAGTATATCTTCCACGAAATGACCTCTTCTACTAATGCAGCTGTCACCGTGTACCCTAATTCGGTTGAGGACATCTTGGGCTGGGTCAAGTAGCGGGATTCGATTTTCCCATACGTTGAGCGTGTGTGGCACAACCAGTCCCTAGCTCGATGGGAAGCCAAGGACCACAGTGAATTTTACTTCTGCAGTAGTCATACCTTTTAACAAAACTATTGTTGATAGCGTCCTCGCCCCCTGTGTTTACATTTTGCATTTGTGCAAGTCTGGGAAGGTTCCCTTGATTAGGGGAGCACAACATGGTAAAGCGGCTAGCTCGAGACCCGAGGAAGATAAGAAAATACAAATGTATTGGTCGATTGAGACTTTGAAACCCAAGAAGGGCAAAGTTGAAGAACCAAAGGCTGGATTAGCAACCTCGATTCTAGGAGGACGGGGAATCCCCGAGCTGAGGGTAGAAGAAAAATGATTCCTCAATAGCATCCGAGGGAGGGGGAAACTTGACCATCCCTTATACCGCAGAGACAGCGGCTTCCAAGTCAGAACTTGGTGTTGTCGTTGTCTAACCTAAGGCTAAAAGGTCCATTGAGGAGGCCTTAGGTAATATTTCCGAGTCGGTTATAGTCCAAAATATTTCTCGAGCTTAGGCGCATTTGGTATGTGGTCCAGAGGGACCTAGTTGTGGAACTCTTCAGGGATAGGAGATGGACCCAATTGATCCCGTTGTTGTTATTGACGCGAGTGACTCTCCTCCGGGATCGATCATGCCTCATAAGGAAGCACATGATGCCCAGAGTAAAGAACCTTCCGATGTAGGGGTTCCTATCGGGGATAAAATGCATTTGAAAGGCCTTTAGATGTGCCCAGGAAAATCCTTGAGCTCGATGCCTCACTCACTTTTAGTGAGATCAACATGCTCTGTGAGCAGGTAGTTCCTGTAAATTCTACTTGTCATCCTAACCTTCATTTTTCTAACTTGTCTGCTTTATGATCAATCATTCGCTTGATTTCAAGCTTAGATGACCCGCTACGATTGTGAGAAGACTCATCTCGCTGAGCAGGTTGTATTGTTTTGTTTTCTTTTGTCTGAATAATTACCCTTAGTGTTTTGATACTTTTGATCTGATTTATATAGCTTGAGAAGAAAAATTCCCTAATGAGGCAGGAGGTCCGAGCTAAAGACTCCAAAATTCTCTCACTCAAATGGAACATGAGTGAAATAACTTCCGATAGGGATGCCCTTTAGGGAAAGATGGCCTTAGTTGGGCACCAACTTCATAATGCAAGGGCGTAGAATGATAAGCATAGGGGTTTTTATACTAAGTTAGTTATTGCACCATCCGAGATCAAAGCTGAAGCTGGGGTGCTCATATCCTCTGTAACGACCCGGCCGGTTTTTTTTGGAATATATGCCATGATTCCCTATTAACTGCTTCCCTTAAGTTCATTTATGCTATTTTAGTTTTCCGGGACGTTCGGTGTTAGGATTCGTAGTGTTTTGGGATACCTAGTCCCTAAATGAGAGCTTACGCGCTAAATAATGATCTGTATTCGAAGTAGTGTGAAGATGACCTCTGAATGGAAATTCGATGGTTCTGTTAGCTCCGTTAGGTGATTTTAGGATTGGGAGCATATTTCAAATGTATTTTGGAGGTTCGTAGCTCATTTAGGCTTGAATGCCAAAGTTTGAATTTTTGAAGTTTCCAGTCCGATCGTGAGTTTTTGATCCGAGGGTCGGAATGGAATTACGGAAGTTATAGTGGCTCTTTCATGTCATTTTGTATGTGTGTGAAAAATTTCAAGTCAATCGGACGTGTTTTGATTAGGTTTTTGATTGAAATTGTGCTTTGTTGGCATTTGAAGTTATTGGGCTTGAATCTTTGATTAATTCGTATTTACGACGTTGTTTTAGACGTTTTAAGGATTGGAACAAGTTTGAATGATGCTATGGAATATGTAGGTAGGTTTGGTTGAGGTCCCCAGGGGGCCTCGGGTGTGTTTTAGATGCCCAAACATAGTGCATGTGTAGTTATTACAAAGTAAAGTAGATGGTACAGCAACTTGGCAATCCGATACAAACTGGTACTATTTTTGTAGGTGTTAGTCGGTCAGGAACATGTGCCTGGGGAGCTTCATGTTTATCCATGATAACCGTTGACTCGTGCAGAACCGTGGTCGGGTGAAAAGAACCCTCGAAGTCAAAAACTTGAGCTATGCTCCCGGGCCTTCGAGGAAAAGACATAATGATTGTGAAATCGGGCTTTCCAATTTCACCCGCATACATCTTTATATAGTAAAAATTTCACGGGGCGCTCTATTTGGTCGCCCTAATTTAACATATACTCATTTTTTAAATTTTTTAACATGTACCCAGTTTTTAAGCAACTACAACCCTTTTCTCCTCCTCATTCGTTTTCTTCTTCTTATTATTATTATTATTATTCTATTAACAACTGAAAGACAATATGATTAGTTCCCTACTACAACCTCCATTCTATATGTTTGACCAATTAGGCTCCCAACCTTACTTCAAATTTATCGTCGAGAAGGATACTGCTAAAAATAATATAACTATTATAAAATAATAAAAGAACAAGAACAATATTGCAGAGAGAGAGAGAGGGAATTTATATTGATATTGGATCATTTACAATGGGGTAAGACCCTTCTATTTATAGGAAAAATATGACTTAGTCACAAAGTAAAACTCTCCACAAGATAGACATTCACTCCAAATAAAATTCTATTCTTAACACTCCCCCTAGAATATTTACTCAATAAGTAATGTGCCTCACTAAAACCTTAACTAAAATAAAATCCAATGGAAAAAAATCTAGAAAAGAAAAAAGAGTACACATATCTAATATTACGTATTTTGGTTGCCTCGTTAAAAACCTCGGAAGGAAAACCCAGTGGGACAAAACCTTGTAAGGAAAAAAGAGTGCAACACGCATTAACTCCCCCTGATAAGAGCATCAATTCACATCCTTAAGCCTTCGCATCCCAATCTTGTATACTAGCTTCTTGAAGGTTGACGTCGACAAGGATTTTATATCAGTTTCAATATATTTTCATAATGACATAACATAGAGATCTCTTCATTCATATATCCAGGTACTTGAATCTCTCATGAGATATTATAGAGTGTTATGTCATGTGATCTTCTAGATCACTTGCCTCCTTTATTATGATCATTTTGATCATTTACTCATCTTCTTTATCAAGAGGTTTATTTGAAACCGATTGTCTATACTCTTTAAGCTTACCATAGACTTTGTCCTTCTAGGACTTATTATAATATGAGCATTTACAGTGAGAATACAGTTACTTCCTTCGAGTCAGTAAATGCATCTGACATGCTTTGCAATAAATTACACATGAATTATCCTTTTATGAACTTCAAGTTCATATTATTTTATTCGAGGATCCCGATGTATAAATAATAATTTATTCCTCGTAACTTTTCTCAACTGTTTATCTTGTCTCCCCTCATGTTAGAAAAACTAACTTGTTTCCTCAACTTTGAGAACCCATCTTTGTGCGTTATGGTGTTAATCAAAATATACACTTGACATAAATAATAAGATGAAATTTTGGTTCATGACCCTAAACCACTTGTGAGGGGAGAATGTAATATACTTTCGTATATAACCAATATCAAACTGATATAGATAACTTTGTTCTTATAAGCAATAATTTAGCTATTGTGTGGAGGCACTCAATAAATTCTTTTGCTAAACCAGCTGCGATGTAGACCAACTTATCAAGATGAACTTCTTGAATAGAAAATCTGGCAATTATGCTCTAAATCAAATTATTGAGCAAGTTACCTCGCACACACCGTCCAGGTTGCGGGTTAATAATAATTGCACATGTAACCATCTCATAGATGCATCTTATGTGGTATACATGGCAGGTGAATGAGCTCATATTCACCTTTGATATTTCCAATATTCATGGGATTCAGTCCCAATTTTAGTTGGTCAACTAATTAGGGTCTATTTGGAAACAATCTCTCTGTCCTTGGGTATGGCTAAGGTCTACGTACACACTATTCTCCCTCATATTCACCTTTGATATTTCCAATATTCATGGGATTCAGTCCCAATTTTAGTTGGTCAACTAATTAATGAGAACAAGCAATGTAAGAGAATTCGTAAAGAACTTTCTAGTTCTTTAATATTTACTCATGTGAATTCTCTATTATATTTGTACATCATACTTTAATTGATATGGCAAAATCAATTATGCTAACTGGATAAATTATCAATATTGATAAACTTCAGATTTACACCATGATGTGTGCAATTATGAATAAACATCAAGTTTATTATGATATGGGTTTTTATATCAATATCCACTTCATTTTGGTATTCTTTGTTTATGTAGTACAAATTGAAGAATAAGTGGGTAGATTTTCACATACATGTTACCCAGCTACAAGTTGTAGTAATAGAAGATACTAAATCTTTCCTTTATTTATAGCCTCAATATAATTAACCGATTTCGCGTATCCTTTGGAATCTGAAGAAGATTCTTTGAGACTTACTACAACACAATATCTTATTGGTAATCAATTGTGTTTCTCCAATATAGTAATAATTGGCTCTTCTAGAGCTCTCAATTAATTTGGTACTACCACATATTTATCAACATCCATATGGTGAATATCTCTATTAAAGAGAAAGTTATACTATTATGTGTATGGTCAAAATTATATGCAAGATCTGTTTCTTGCATTAGCGTTGTCTTTTAATAATCACAGTGCCAAAATATTTTGGCGTACAATAGGTACGCGACCAATGACCATTCATGCCATAATAATGACATTATTTATGGTATCATCTCAAACCTTCTTCTAGAGATGAGTGTGGTATATTCACTACCACTAACATGTTCATATTCTTTGAAGAATGAATATGTATAATAAGTAAGATGTTGTCACATTCACATCATGAATGGACCATAATCATCTATATGTGCTTTATAAAATCTCATGTCAAATCGATGACAAATATTTCTTTCACCGAATGAAGGATTATTTTGAGAATACTTATTGTTCTCATTACCACAATGATGACGATATAATTTCGTCTATTGCCACGTCTATATTCATTGATTATTCATGGTAATAACATTTGTCTTATTTGAGACGCATTACATACTACTATCACATTCTCTTAAGGGAATGAGAATGGAGCAAATTTAATGGGACGAATTTTTATTCTTTGCCCACATGATCATGGCAAGGCATAGAAATTTTACCACTTCAGGTGGTTATAATTTCTTACAAACTCCATTAGAGTTATAATCAAACTTTGTTGTCTTTGCTTGTATATAGAATCAAAGTATAGAATAAAAGAGAAAAATACGGTATAATACTTACCTTAAATCCAAAATTAATAATGAAGGAAGTTCATAGAACTATTGACAATCATTATGCTCAATCCCAAAGCTTCTACTCAATTGGTTAGAGTCTCGTGCTGATAATATGTTATAAAATAATATAAGAACAAGAACAATATTGCAGAGAAAGAGAGAGAGAATTCTTATTGATATTGGATCATTTACAATGGGGTAAGACCCTTCTATTTATAGGAAAAATATGACTTAGTCACAAAGTAAAACTCTCCACAAGATAAACATTCACTCCAAACAGAATTCTATTCTTAACAATAACGTTTATTTCTGAAGGTCTTGGATTTTTCTCATTTTCATGTAGCAGGGAAATCAAAAAAGAGAAACGGCCCGGATAATGTGATAGAGATCGAGGGCAAAATGTAATGTATTATCTATTTTCTATTCCCTGGTATATTTTAGTGATCATTTTAGGCTAAAAATTTTAGCTGGAAAAGAAATCTGATTTCAAACTTGTTTGCGGTGGAATAGAAATCAAGGAAGCACTGAAAATGCAAGTAGAAGTAGATCTAGAGGTGTCTTCCCGAAGTTTGACAGTTACAAAACAAAAACTTCAACTCAAAATTATAAACAAAAAGCCAGTTACAAAAAAGTTTCGGCTCTAGAACTAAAGTTTGACACTTACAAAATAAAAGCTTCTGTTAAACTTCAGCTATAGAGTTGAAGTTCGCCAGTTACAAATTAAAACTTCAGCTCTAGAGCTGAAATTCGACAATTACAAAACAAAAACTTCAGCTCTAGAGTTGAACTTCAGGCCCGATTAATAAGGAAGACCGGGCTAAGTGATTGTCTTTACTACTTTAGTCCCGTATGGTGAAGTTATGCAAAAAATGGGTACACTTGCAATTTTTTTTGTAAAGCATACACAAGTTAAACGTAATACAAAAAGCGGGTATACATGCAAATACCTCCTTTATATTTGCTCAAGGAAGTGCAATATTATCTACAAGTTAATTTTTTTTGCGGCACAAATTAATACTTAACTCATTAACTTTCTCTACTTTTTAATGACCTTATAGCCTTAATGTATGTGGTAATAAATGTCAAAATTCTGATTCTATACCAGTTAAGTCCAACTTTCCTAGGAAAACAAGTGTTTAGTTTCAAGTCAGTTAATAGGTGAGGAAAGATATATTTTTTTTTTTTGGCTCTACACCTTTAGTCAATTTTGATCCTTATTATTCTATTTAAGAATTCATGATTTTGTAAACATTGTCATTATCTCGTAGTCTTGAATTAAAGTTGAATTGTTAAAGCTAGATTTCATTTCTTTTGCTGCATATACTATATTTTATACTCGCTCCATTTCAATTTACGTGAATCTATTTCCTTTTTAATTCGTGCCAAAAAGAATGAAATCTTTTCCTATTTGAAAATAATTTATCTTTATGCAATGATTTATAGCCACACAAAATATAAATACTTCATTTTACATCACAAGTTCAAAAGTCTTCTCTCTTTTCTTAAACTACATGCTCAATCAAATGAGTTCACATAAATTGAAACGGAGAAAGGTACATTTATTGTTGAAAAATAATAATAGTTTAATATCTCAAAAAGAATTGTGTAAAATCATGTCTAGATTCATTTTTTAATATTAGATTAATGGGTCTTTATTACTCTAATTATTTCAGTTATGGAGTTGAGGTTTTAATGAATTTTAAAGTCTCATTCATTTGAAATTTTGGTATAATTTGGACGGTTTTGTCAACAACTCCTTAATGGAGTTTAAAGTTTTAACGTTTCTTTACTATATCAGATGACAATTTTCCATTGGAACATATATAAAACTATCTTATTGTATTCATGGGAAGGTGTGAAAGATAGTAAAAACTTTTCTTCTTCTTTCTCTAGTGCTGGGTTTTCATCTTATAAATCTTTGTTGTTTCTGCTCCTAGTTTATACTAGAAGAGCTTGTTGAATCCTGGGGGATACGCCTAATATTATTTATCTCGGTGTAGGCGAAATATCCTTAAGGACAGTGTCCTTGACACGCCTCAAGCTAAGCCTTTTATTCTCCATAATCATCCAATTTTTCCAACAATCTTAAGGATATTTCCACGTAGTTATTATGGAGAATAATGTTGCTAATGTTGCTGTTTTTGGTGGAGATAATTTTAACCGCAAGCAAGCTGTCGTTGACAAAGGAAAAGAAATTGCTACTAGAAGCAGTCTTGTGGAGGACAACAACCGTCGGAAAAAATCAAGTAACAGGTATGATAAAAGAAATGGTTATAAGCCCAAAACCAACAATCGACCTAGCCACTATGTTGCTCAATGCCGGAAAAGAGTTGGGAATGACAATCCCACTAAGGCTAAAGTAAATATGACTGAAGCCAAAGTGGATGATATAATTGTTGCGGTTGTTTCCCAAGTGAACCTTGTGGCCAATGTGAAAGATTGGGTGTTAGATTCTGGTGCCACTAGGCACATTTGTGCTAACAAAAAAGACTTTGTGTCTTACACCCAAGTTGAGGAGGGAGAAGAAGTTGTCTATCTTGGTGATTCAAGAACTACTCAAGTTCTTGGAAAAGGCAAAGTTCTTCTCAAACTCACATCTGGCAAAACCTTGGCATTGAATGATGTGTTGCATGTTCCTAGTATCCGAGCCAATTTGGTCTCTGTGGGATTATTAGGAAAAGTGGGGGTGAAGGTTGTTTTTGAATCTGATAAGGTCGTGTTGACCAAGAATAATAATTTTGTTGGCAAGGGATATTATAACCATGGCTTGTTTGTACTCAATGTTATCAATGAAAATGCTAGTACTTCTGCTTGCTTGGTTGATTCTTTTAATTTATGGCATGCTAGATTAGGACATGTTAGTTTATCTTATATTAAAAAAATGCATTCTTTAGGTCTTATTTCAAATATTAATTTTTTGAATATTAATAAGTGTGAAGTTTGTGTAGAAGCTAAACAAACTAAGAAATCGTGTGCTTCAGTATTTAGAGAATCTGAATTGTTAAGTTTAATACATACTGATTTAGGAGACTTGAAACAAACTATGACTAGAGGAGGGAAAAAATATTATGTGACATTTATAGACGATTTTTCTAGATATACAAAAGTTTATTTGTTGAGAAATAAAGATGAAGCTTTTGATAAGTTTTTAATTTATAAAGTTGAAGTAGAAAATCAATTGGATATGAAAATCAAAAGAGTTAGATCTGATAGAGGTGGTGAATTTATTTTGTTGAATGATTATTGTGAGAAAGAAGGCATAATTCACGAGATAACTCCGCCATATTCTCCACAATCAAATGGTGTAGCGGAAAGGAAAAATAGGACTTTAAAGGAAATGATGAATAGCATGCTTATTAGTTCTGGTGCTCCGGATAATCTTTGGGGTGAAGCCATTTTATCTGCTTGTCATTTACAAAATAGAATTCCCTATAAGAAAACCGGTATAACTCCTTATGAGTTATGGAAAGGATATCCACCTAATTTAAAATATTTGAAAGTGTGGGGGTGCCTTGCTAAAGTTATGTTGCCTGATCCTAAGAAAAGGAAAATAGGATCTAAAACATCCGATTGTATGTTTATTGGGTATGCTGAAAGTAGTGCAGCATATAGATTTTTAGTAGTTAAAAGTGATGTACTTGAAAATAATACTATTGTTGAAACAAAAAATGCCGAATTTTTTGAAAATATTTTTCCTTTAAAATTTGAGAAAAATAATGATGCTCCTATTATTCCAAGTGATAATATTTCACATGTTCCAATTATTCAAAATAATCTTGAAAGTGAGGATTTAAGAAGAAGCAAAAGACCAAGGAAAGAAAAATCTTTTGGTAATGATTTTTATACTTATCTTGTGGATAATGATCCTTTAACATATTCTGAAGCTATTTCTTCTTCTAATGCATCATTTTAAAAAGAAGCTATTGATGTAGAATTAAATTCAATTTTACAAAATAAAACTTGGATTTTAGTTGATTTACCTCCCGGAGCTAAACCCATTGGTTGTAAATGGATTTTTAAGAAGAAACTTAATCCGGATGGTTCCATTGATAAATACAAAGCTAGACTTGTTGCAAAAGGTTTTACTCAAAAGCAAAATATTGATTATTTTGATACTTATGCTCCTGTAACTAGAATTTCCTCGATTCGTGTTTTACTTGCCTTGGCTTCTATTTATAAGCTTTATATTCACCAAATGGATGTTAAAACTGCTTTTTTAAATGGTGATTTGGAGGAGGAAATTTACATGGAGCAACCTGAGGGTTGTGTAGTGTCTGGCCAAGAAAATAGAGTATGTAAATTGCTAAAATCTTTGTATGGTCTAAAGCAAGCACCTAAACAGTGGCATGAAAAATTTGATCAAGTATTGATTAATGATGGTTTTTCATCAATTGAAGTAGATAAATGTGTTTATACAAAATGTATGGATGATGCATGTGTTATTATTTGCCTTTATGTAGATGACATGCTTATTTTTAGTTCTAGTCTTGATTTGGTACATAAAACCAAATTTTTCTTGTCTTCTAATTTTGAGATGAAAGACATGGGAGAAGCTAGTGTCATTTTAGGCATGAAAATTATAAGAGATGGCAATAGTTTGATGTTGACTCAAGAACATTATGTAGAAAGAATACTTAAAAATTTTGATAATTTTGATGTGGTACCTGTAAGTACTCCTTATGATGCTAGTAGTCAATTGAAAAAGAATAAGGGAGATGTTGTAGATCAAAATAAATATGCTCAAGTTATTGGTAGTCTAATGCATTTGATGAATTTTACTAGACCTGATATTGCATATGTTGTGTGTAGATTGAGTAGATATACTCAAAACCCGAGTCATGATCATTGGAATGCATTAGTAAGAATAATGAAATATTTGAGAGGTACCATGAACTATGGTATTAAATATAGTGGATTTCCCACTGTACTAGAAGGATACAGTGATGCTAACTGGATCTCTGATTCAGATGAGACAAAATCCACTAGTGGTTATGTGTTCACCCTCGGTGGGGGTGCCGTGGCATGGAAATCAGCTAAACAAACTATAATAGCTAGATCTACCATGGAATCCGAGTTTGTGGCATTGGAATTAGCTGGCAATGAGGCCGAGTGGTTAAAGAACCTTTTGGCGAGTATTCCGCTAGGAATAAAACCGACACCTTCTGTGTCGATGCATTGTGATTGCCAAGCTGCAATAGCCATCGCCAAAAATAAATCCTTTAATGGGAAGAGTAGACATATCCGGTTGAGACATAATGTGATAAAGCAGCTGCTGAAAGATGGAATAATTTCCATAGATTATGTGAAGTCAGAAGTGAATTTGGCCGATCCTCTGACTAAACCTTTGGGAAGAAAATTAATATCCGAAACATCGAGGGGAATGGGACTTTTGCCAATTTGAGTTATATCAACTATGATGGTAACCCAACCTATGTGATTGGAGATCCCATGAAGTAGGTTCATATGGGTAATAACAAGTCATTAGTTGATCAAATATGCACTATTAAACTATATCCCTTCCTATGGTGTCTGTGTGTATATAGTGCAAGACTGCAAGGAATGAGAGGTTGAGTTATTAAACTCTTAATCTAATAATCCATAGCCTTTATAGGTGGTGTATTGTGCTGCAGAATACACTTGATGGATGGACCTATATGAGTGTGGAGTGGGGCCGCTCCTATGAAATTTGTGGCAAAATTTCTAGAGCACTCATGAAAACCAGGCGCGCGCATGGCCTATTAGCGCAAAACCGCGATGAACAACAAAGTGTGTGCGGGTGTAATGTGATAGATAAGACACTAAACTTACAAAAGAATTCTTGGTTCATAAAAGTTCTAAACTTCACCATTTGTTCTGTAAGTTTAATCTTATTTTGTCTAGGTCTGGTTCATAGTCTAAGAGACACCAAATTCGACGCATTATGCTCTTTTGTGAAACCCAGCAAAATTATTTTATTATTATTTAATTATGATATTCTTTTTGAGTTATGTGGGGGATTGTTGAAAAATAATAATAGTTTAATATCTCAAAAAGAATTGTGTAAAATCATGTCTAGATTCATTTTTTAATATTAGATTAATGGGTCTTTATTACTCTAATTATTTCAGTTATGGAGTTGAGGTTTTAATGAATTTTAAAGTCTCATTCATTTGAAATTTTGGTATAATTTGGACGGTTTTGTCAACAACTCCTTAATGGAGTTTAAAGTTTTAACGTTTCTTTACTATATCAGATGACAATTTTCCATTGGAACATATATAAAACTATCTTATTGTATTCATGGGAAGGTGTGAAAGATAGTAAAAACTTTTCTTCTTCTTTCTCTAGTGCTGGGTTTTCATCTTATAAATCTTTGTTGTTTCTGCTCCTAGTTTATACTAGAAGAGCTTGTTGAATCCTGGGGGATACGCCTAATATTATTTATCTCGGTGTAGGCGAAATATCCTTAAGGACAGTGTCCTTGACACGCCTCAAGCTAAGCCTTTTATTCTCCATAATCATCCAATTTTTCCAACATTTATCATACATAAATTTATTTCACGTGTATCGGAAAAACTTTTTATTAAGTGTTGAACATCTTTCATAAATAACCTCTCTACCTTCGGATACGGGTAACCGAATAAGGTCTACGTATATGCAACTCTACTCAGATCCGCACGTAGGATTATACTGAAATGTTTTTGTTGTTATTGTTTAGTACATCAATTTTGATTAATCTTTTTTCTCTCTTTTTTTTCCCTATTTGTTTTTTTTTTTCTTGCTCCTATTTTCCTCACCCATAAAATTTAATGAAAATAAGTGAGGTCAAAACAACGTCTAGGTCGCCGACGTCATTCAGTACTTGTCTGACTCGACCGCCTTGATTAGTTTGACCCACGTGCGCTAATGGCCCATTGCCCAATTTGCCACTAAAATAATCAACTAACATAAAATAAGCCTAAAACATCCTCCTTGGTCACTCTTCTTTCATTTCCCTTCCTTCCTCTTTTCTCCCTTATTCGTTTTTTTCTTTTTATTTTTGGATCCACCTACAAATTACATTTATTTACTATAACTCTCTCATCCCAATTTATATAAAATATCTTAATGGGCATTAGGGTTTTAAAAAAAATACTTTTATAACTTGTGATCTAAAATTAGCTGTAAATATTTGTATGAGGTTTAAATCATCTCATTAAGAGCAAATTGGTATTTTAAAGTTATATTTTTCTTTTTAATCTGTCACAAAAAAATATCAAATTCTTTTATTTAGAAATAATTTAACTTTAAACTATACGATGAATTATAATCACTCAAATATTCATAGCTTGTTTTAGACCACAAATTTAAAAAATTGTCCTTGCTTTTCAAACTCAATGTCAAGTCAACATTGCCACATAAATTGAGGTAGAGAGAGTATAGAATATTGAAATTATCATATTTTTTTTACAACTAACAAAAAAGACTCACATAATTTAGGGCCCGATTGAGTATTATTAAGATAATATATGAAATATTTTAACAAATTTTAATAGCCATTTAGATTTTCATCGTGGGCCCCATCTACCAATTTGGGTATATAAACAAGGCCAGCCCAAAGTTATTGTCGTAGGTTGGAACACAATTACTAGAAGCAGAGAATCCACAAAAATTTCCCTCCTAGGTAACAGAGCATTTCTTTTATAGCAAAAGAAAAAATGGATTCTTCTTCTTGTTCTTCTCATTTTTTCTACCCTATGAATTCTGATCTTTATTCTGATTCTTCTTGGGAATGGTCCAATTTAAACTCTACTAATTCTCTTCCTTTTAACCTTAACGATTCCGAAGAAATGCTTCTTTTTGGTGTTCTTACTAACACAGCTCAAGAAACAACGTCAGAAACAGTTACCTCGTACCATGTTAAGGAAGAGGAAGTTAGTTCAAAATCTAAGGTTATAAAAGAAATTGAAGAAAAACCCGCCAAGGAGAAGTCATTTCGCGGCGTTAGAAGGCGGCCGTGGGGGAAATTTGCGGCGGAGATAAGGGATTCTACTAGGAATGGTGTAAGGGTATGGTTAGGGACATTTGATAGTCCAGAGGCAGCTGCTTTAGCTTATGATCAAGCCGCTTTTTTAATGCGGGGTACATCAGCAATCTTGAATTTTTCTGTGGACACTGTCCGAGAGTCGCTACATGACATAAAATGCCACGTAGACGAGGATTGTTCTCCTGTGGTGGCGCTAAAAAAGCGCCACTCAATGAGGAAGAGAAGCTTGAGTTCTAAGAAGAGTAGTAATAGTAATAGTAATAGTAAAGTTGGGAGGGAAGTAAAAATGGAGAATGTAAATGTTGTAGTATTTGAAGATTTGGGTGCTGATTATTTGGAACAACTTTTGAGTAGTAGTTCAAGTGATCAAAGTAGTTGTAATGAAGCTTTTCTACCATGGTAAATCAAATATTTACCTAAGTTTGTATTTATTTATTTATTTTTATTATTTTTGTTTATTTTCTTTTAGGGGTGGGGAGATAGGGGAATTCCATCTCTTTGTTCTTTAGTTGGAGGTCACTTTCTAGTGTCTCTATTGTATAAATTTTGGTGATGGAGGTATTTAATTTAAGGATTTTAATGTGATATTGGTACTTGACTGGTAACTTAATGGATAATTTTATTCTTCCTGTAGTAAAAAAATAGCTTCACTACAAAGTATTTACAAGAAATTTGGGGCACTTTATAAAATATCAATTGATCTCATAGGCATTACACTTCTAGTTTCATTATGCACTTTGAGAAAGAGTTATATAACGCCTAGTTAAGTAGACCGACGTAAAAGAATATATATATATTGATAATATAAAAATAGCCTCGTATAAAATGTGTCAAATTTTGGATAGTGAAAATAAATTGAGTTTCTTGTGTATAACATTTTCAACATCTACCTCCCTTTGCTACATGTAAATCCAAAGAGCAAACCTAAATTGAATACGACACTTTTGAACTATTCCTACATAAAGAATTTGACTTTTGATTTGCATTGAGTTAGAAGAAGAAATAAGGAAATAGTATGTAATAAGCATAGGTTGATAAATAAGAATTAGCAAGTGGGCATAACTTTAACATATTTATTTAAAATACAATATGCTAGATTTTTAGAGCCTTCTTGGAACCTCCCTGTATCTTTTGCTCCATATAAATGGTACTATTTTGGTCCATTCTCAAACACACACACACAAAAAAAAAAAAAAAAAAAAAAATGATTCTGTGGGTCTTAGATGTTAGGTAGCAGGGGAGAGTAAAAATTACCAGGTCGGAACAACCCAATAATTTTTACTTAGAACATATATTTGTATTAGAAAATACATTAAATATTAAATAATTAATTGTGAACCCGATAATTATAACGAGCTATGAAAATAATGATAAATTTAAAATTCATAAATTTTAAATTATGGCTTCACTTTTACTATGCAGAACCAAAATATCATAAGAGCTATCCTATCCTAGTTTTTTGTAAAAGGTATAGGTGATCCAAGTGCATCGTACATAATATATTTTGGATTTCTTTATGATAATTTATTCTTAAAGTTATCTAAGAGGTCAAAATCGCACTTAGGTAGAAAGGTGAATAATCCAATCTAAGCACATACATCATCATTGTATTGTTTGTCTTTGTATTATTTTAAATAAAGAATTAGGGGATTAATTTTATAATTTACAGCAATAAGGCCCGCATCATACATTTAAATTTTCATGCTCTACCCTTATGTTTGCTCAATTGATTAAAAAAATGACATCTTCTTGAGCTTATTCCACATCAAATATCTTTCTCTCAATAATGCACGAAATTCGTCATCCATGTCTGTTTGAGAAAATTCTAAGACTCTGAAGTTTATTCCTACCATACACACACACACACAAAAAAAAAAAAAAAAGAGAGAAATATTCAAATGCTAATATCACGAGTTTGAATAATCAACACGTGAATTCTTTTGTGTAATAGATATTATTTTGAACATGAATTCAATCATAGACTATGATTATTACATTTTAAAAAAAAATATAGTATCATTTAATTTGTGTAATAGTTTTTGCTAAAAGACTTAATTAGCTACAAGAAAGATAATAATAAAAAAAGGATAGACAAAAAATTCCAAGTGATTTTTTTTTATTTGTTTTAAGTTTTAATCGAGTTATTTGGTATTTATACTAACGGATGGTAGCAGACTGAAATTATTAAAGTGTTTGCACGCTATCGTAATATTGTCATTAAATGAATGAAAGCTTTGGAGTAAACGATAAAATTATCTCCCATGTGAGCTATAAGTTACAGGTTTGGGCGATAAAAACAACATCACACCATTAACGGTACGGCCCTTTTTCAAACGATGCATGAATATAAGATATTTCATGCACCGAACTACCTTTTTTAATCGAAAAAATATACTCCTATTTCCTTTATTAAATAGATATATATATGTGGAGTTTCTTCTAGACAAATCTTGGAAGAATAGCACTCCACGTAGGGGTAGGAATTACAATTTGCAAGTTGATAGAATCATCAACTACTTTATTAGATTTATCACGTGATTAAACACAGTGATTTATAAAGTTCAAAGAACAAAAAGGAGAAAAAAACGAAAATCATATTCTTGGTCCAAATTCAATTCAAATTCAAAGTTCTCATTCTGTCACCATCCTTAGAGTTAATTATTATAAATAAAACCGAAAAAGGGCAAGTCACATACAGTTTTTATCCTATTTCCTATGGACATTAACATATTAAAATAATCGAATCCAAAAAGGGGTTAACTGAACTTAGTCACACCTTTTGGGACACCAAGACCTTTCTACTAACACACTAAGGATTAAGTTACTGGGTATAATTTTTGTTGACTAACTAATATTTTTCCTTTATCTTTTGTAGCATGCATTATAATATTAATTATAACGATAAAATACTGCAATAACATGACATTGAAATATCCAAATATTACAACATGATATTAAAATATCCAATTATTTTATGTTTTGAGGTGAAGTGCAGAACCCCTTCATCGTATCCTGAATTAGTTTGTACTAGTGCTATAATTTGAGTGCTAATCATTTGGTTGCAGACAGTCATTTGGACAAATATACGTATTTCCTCGTGCCGCGTATATTGGGAAAAATTCAAAAATCACAGATTTACCACCTCGTTGAAAAATAGCCAAGTTTCAAATGTCATCGAAATTTAGTCACTTTAATCTGAGCGAAAACACTGTTCAAAATCTGAAAAAATATGCCCGCAAATTTTACGGGAGTTCCAACATAAGTATGCTTGAACTCCCGTAAATTTTACGGGAGTTCCAAGATAACTATGCTAAAACTCCCGCAAATTTTACGGGAGTTCCAACAAATATAATTATCCAGTATAATATACTGGAGTTTGGAGCACTGTTGTCCAGTATAATATACTGGAGTTTAGAGCACTAGTGCTCCAGTCTCCTGCAAATTTTACAGGAGTTAGCAAAGTATACTGGTCCAGCATAATATACTGAAGTTCGTACACAAATGCACTAGAACTCCCATATATTATACTGGACTGGTCTCTGTTGCAGCAAAATAGTGGCTATTTTTCATTGACTTCATAAACATTGGCTATTTTTTATTGACCAGTATGAAAACTGGCTATACCATGAAATTTTCTCGCGTATATTTGATTGACCTAAAACTACTTATTCATTACTTGGGCCGTTATTGGGCCTAGTGTATGCTACCTTTAGGACAAAATATAAATTTTAGGAATTTTTACCTCCTACCGCAAATGTTAATACCTTATTTATTTTAAATATATACCGTTTAAAAAAATATATTCTATATATACTTGTTAATATTTCTAGCAAAATATTTAATTTTGGTTACCTCCTAGCCCTAATACACTAAATACGCTAATTAATTACACTATTTTCTTTCTCTCTTTACTTTGATACATCATATTCTCTTTCTCTCCGTCCCATTAAAATTTCCGATCTCCTCCTCCTTTCACCGAATTTGTGCAAAGCCTCCTTCAAAAATTACTCGGGCTCCCACATCCCACGACTGCAACAACTTGAACTTGGTCCAATTGAACAACTTTGCTCCAATGGGCTATTTGGGAACAAAATATAAATTTTTACACCCTATAGAAAATCTTAGTACCCTATTTATTTTAAATAAATACATTTTAAAATATTACATTATATAAATAACTTTTATCCTTTATAGCAAAAAAATCTAAATATAGTTACATCCTACAACTAAGGCACCATATATGCTAAATATTATTTTTCTCTCTCCATTTTTGTATTTTCTCTCACATAATTAACGTGTATCTGCAAACCTTAATACAATCTCTCTCTGTTTGCATACAACTAGACTCTCTTCTCCCACAAACCCTAGTTTCTTAACAAGCCATTTTATCTGTTGTTGGACAAAACTTCTTCTATTTCTTTTCCTAAAGAACCTAAAGCTTCCACGTATCCTCGGCTTGAAAATCCGGACGGTTTTTATCTTCTGTAGAAAAAAGCATCGCCGTGAAAATTCCCTTGCCATTAGTTAGCTTGCACTTCCCTTGCTTGCCCTTTGAGTTTTCAAAGTAAAGGTGCCTTTCCCTTTTCCCTTTTTCTGCCTTACCTCTTACTGAAGTGAAACAACTTACTGTTGTCTACCTTCGACACCGGAACCAATAGCAAGGTCGAAATAAGCAACAATTCTATCATGTGAATTTTCCGATTTAACCTTCAATGCTTGTTCCAAATACGCTAAAACTTTTCCTGATAATATGTTTCGCATTCCACCACCATCAATGCTGAGGATACATATTTTTCCTCGTTGATTTTTTATCGTTGAAACATCATCATTTTTGTGCTCTTCAGTCGGAGAAGTTAATATCGCCCAAATCGCTTATTTATATTCAGTTGTATTCGAAGGTATTCTTCAGCTGTATCCACTCGTATTCAGGTTTAATCAATTGTATTTAACTATTTTATTCGGCAGTAGTTAGTTGTATTCAAGTGTTTTATACAACTGCATTCACTTGTAGTTAGTTATATTCAACTATTTTATTCAACAAAATTTAGTTGTATTTTGTTGCATTTAAGAGTTTATTCAACTGTATTCAGTTATATTTTTGTTGTATTTAAGTGCTTTATTCAGATTAATTAAGGTGTTTTTTGTTGTATTTAACTTTATTATTCATATGTATTTCTCTTTATTCAGCTATAATCTTTATTATGTATCTTTCAAATACAGATTAATGAGGGATCGTTTTACTTCGTTGAGTTAAATTAGGAGAATATCATGTGATTTTATTTTCTTCCGTTTTTAGCGCAGAAACGTTACTGTATTTAATGTTAATATCGCTTGAATACACCTAAATACATGTCAAACTTAGCTGGAATTCCAGGTTTTACGCCTATGTTTTTTATTGTATTAATGAATACAATAGCTTAAATACATGAAATACATTATATAAAAACATAAAAGATATCTATAACACGTAATATATCAAAGGGTATCTATAAATGGCTAATTATATAAAAAAGATGGTGCTTTATGAAAAATTCCCAACAAAAATAATCCCGATGATGTTGATTTTGAATTTGATTTATTGATGCATAGACTAATTCTTATGAAGGTTTTTTTTTGGTTTTATGAAAGATAGGTTCAATATAATGTTTTAACAATAAACGTTGATATAGCTTTGGCAACAGAGCCTGGATATACTAGATTGGCTAATTCTTCTGATGCTTTCGGAAAATTTTGGGCCAATAATGTATTGACAATTAACTACAACGTTCAATAAGAGTTGTTATGATTTTGCTCTTCTGTGTAGAGCATTTTGATGTATGTCACTGTATTTCTATATAATCCATTATATTTACTATCTTTTTTCTTTCATTGTATGTCAATGTATCTCGTTGTATTTCATGTATTTTATTATATTCAGTGTCCTTTTTTCTCATTGTATTTCAATGTATCTCTGTATTCTATCTATTTTATTGTATTCATTATCTCGTTATATGCCATGAATGTATTTATATATTTTTAAAATTAATATAATTTCTCTAAATATTCCTATATTTTTTAGGTATTTTGCGGTTGAAAATCTTTTTTATAACTGAAAAGTACAAAATTTGTGTGTTATAATGTCACGACTCGACCCGTCGTCACGTGAGTTACCACCCTGTTTTTCCCATATTATGTTGCTCCTTGTTGCAATATCAGTATTTGAGTTGATCGGGTAGAATTAGATTGGTTTTAGTTTGAAATAAGGCCCTTAGCCTCTTAAAAGGAAGCTTATTTTGGAAAAGTCAACTGGAAGTTGACTATATAGCTAGAGGGCTCGGATGTGAATTTCGGTGATTTGGTTAGCTTCGGGGGTTAATTTGCAACTTAGGAGTGCGATTGGAATTGAATTTGGGGGTTCGATTTAGAATTAGGCTTGAATTGACGAAGTTGAATTTTGGCGAATTCCTGTTGATTGGTAAATTTTGATTTGAGGGTCAGAATGGAATTCTGAGAGTTGTTGTAGCTCAGTTAGGTAATTTTTGATACGTGTGCAAAATTTCAGGTCATTTGGACGTCGTTTGGTCGGGTTTTTGATCGAGTGTGAGTTTCAGAAGAATTTGCTAAACTTAGAATTGAATCTGTGGTGATTTGATTATTTTTGTGCTGTTTGACGTGTTTTGATGATTGGAATACGTTTATATGATATTTTGGGTCATATTGGTATGTTTGGTTGAGTTTCCGGGGGCCTTGGGGTGATTTCAGATGATTAACCGGGAAGTTTGGACTTAAGATTTGCTGCAGAAATTCATAGCAGGTGCAAGCCAGTTTTGGCCATCGCGTTCGCATGGGTAGTGTCGCGTTTGCGTAGTAATGGGTTGCCAGTTCATCGCATTCGCGTGGGTGCAGTCGTGTTCGCATAGAAGGGGCCAGGGGCCCTGCCTAAGTTGGTCAATGCGTTCGCGAGGTTTGGACCACGTTTGCGTAAGAGAGGTAGTTTGTGCATCGCGTTCGTGGGGATGAGGACGCGTTCGCGTAGTTATGAAACCTAGGGCATCGCGATTGCGTGTTGGGTAACGCATTTGCTTAGATTAATTTTCTAGTCAAAATAATTTCTTCATCACGAACGCGGAGGTTTGACCGTGTTTGCATAGAGTAAATGACTGCTGGACAGTAGGTCTTTTAAATCATTTTGTTACGCGAAGGTTAGCCATTTTCCACCATTTTTGAACCACCTTGAGAGCATTTTGATAGAGTTTGAAGGAAATTTTTACAGGAAGTGATTGGAGTTAAGTCTCGTGACTTGAAAACACCATTTTACAAAAAAATCAACCTTTAATTCTTAGAAATTTGGGTAAAAATTGGAAGAACTAGGACTTGACTTTTGGAATGTAAATTTGGAATTTGAAGAGGAATTTAAACTCCGAGTTTGATGAATTTTATATGTATGGACTCGCGGAGAGACAAGGAATCCGATGATGTGAATTTTATAATTTATTGAGAAGTGGGACCGGTGCTCGAGTTTTACCAACTTTGTATTTTTGGGTGTTTTTCGAGTTCTTTTAATTGGGTTATGTCCCATTAGCTTATTATAACGTATTCCTTGTAGTTTTGGTTAGATTCTACACACGAGGAGGTCGATTTGCGAGGGAAGCGCAAGGCGAGCTAGGATTTCGGCCGGTATGAAGTGAGTTATGGTTGTAAATGATGTACTGAGGGTTTGAAACCCCGTATTTGCACTATGTGGTGCTATGTTGAGATGAGATACGAGCTGTATGATGAGTGTGGTAATGTTACTGTTAGGGATTTGGATTCGATCCATCTCGGGAGATCCCTTGTTATTATCTCTGTGTTCTGAGTTGTTGTCTTTCTATGATTCTATACCTCTTAGATTTCCGTATTTATTTTGATTGTGATATCTCATTCTGTATTATTTCATTATATTTATATTAGTAGGTCCCTGACCTAATCTTGTCACTACATGACCGAGGTTAGTCTAAGCACTAACTGGGTAACGTTGTGTTATTGTCATGCCCGTCCTTGCACATATTTTTCATGTGCAGATCTAGGTACTGCTTATCGGCCGCATTACTAGTGAGGCGAGACAGTTGTAGAGACTTCAATGTACATATGCCGCGTCCACAAATCTCGGAGTCTCTATATACTTTCCCCCATGTCTAACACTTCTTGTATTTTCCTTTTTTATTAGACTCTGGAGTATTGAAGTTATGTTTCTTTCTGTAGCTTGTAACTTCCGATATTCCAGGTTTTTTTAGAGAGATTATGTACACTTTGAGAGTGGTTATTATATATGCCGAGCGGCATCTTAATTTCTTGTTAATAATTTACCTGTTAGTTGTTAGCTTTTATGTTTTCGTTTCAGTTTTTCGCAAATGTTAGGCTTACCTAGTTATAGAAACTAGGCTCTGTCACGATGGTTCACGAAGGAAGAACTTGTTTCGTGATAAAATCAATGCGTACCTAGTGAGTATCTAGCCCAATCCCAGAGAATTAATGATGAGGGGTCAGCATCGATACTTGCTAGTTGTCAAATAAGATAGATACAGAAAGAAGTAAATAAACATGGGGCAGAGAAGATAAACGGTATGAACAAATATAAATACGAGGTACAATCCTCCTCTGAACAATAAACTCAATCTCTCACTAAGTAGGTACCTCCCTAATCGGAGTATATATATAATGGACCCCACCAGATTGGTCATCACAACTCAAATTAGGAAAAATACAATGTGCAAGATTCTGTTAGATATTACGTATGACGCATACACGATTAATGACCCGATCCACAAGAGTGATTTATAGAAATGTCATGGCGAATGGCTTGATCCTATCATATTTTGTGCACTGCCAATGGTCGAATAACACGAACCATAGATGCATCTATTATACTGCCAAGGTGAACGACCCGTTCCCATAAGAGTGTGGTTCATAATCTATCAAGACGAACGGCCCAATCCCATTAGAATAAGAAGTTTTAACAGGCCCTTGACCCCACTCATAAAGTGACATGTGAGTTATAAGGAGCATACAGGAAACTTTTCGATGAGAATGCATAACGCGGGAGAAATTCTTAAGAGCAGTAAAATTATTCGCGGCTAATCATGAAGCACGTCGAATCTCTCCAATAGAAAGTTTATCACTCTATGCAAGTCTACTCTCAAAACGTAACATAAATAAAGGAATTTAATAGGCAAAGAACAACTTAAATAGTATTGTTAAAGCATGGTGTGAACCTAAGTCTATTCGGACATATCATGAATCTAGCTACGTACAGACTCTTGTCACCTCGTACGCATGTAACTCTTGCAATAACTAGCATATATCGAATACATCACTTAGGGGTAGTTTGTCCCCCACATGGTTGTTAGGAGACTCACCTTGCTCTGAAGTTCCATGACTGGCCCAAAAGCACTCTCATGCCTCAAATTGGTGCCCGTTGATCCAAAACTAAACAAACAACGTGCAAACCAATAAAAATATACTCTAATACCAATAATTATTCAATTTATAATAAATCCCAACTCCTCTCAAAAAGACAATAAAGTCAACCCTCGGCCCACGTGCTCGATTTCCAAAAAATTTCGAAGATAAACTTTACCCATAGTATTGCGAACATAAATATACGATTTATTCTCAATTCCTTGTCCAGTTTCATGGCAAAAATTCAAAAATACCAATTTCAGGTTTCTTCAAGTTCCCAAAGTTCCATAAATGTTTATGTATAAATCCATATATAACTCATGTATTTAACTCGCAATAGGTGGGGATAGCTTACCTCAAAATGGATGTCAAAAATCTCCTCTTCAAGAACCCCAAAGTCACCCAACCAAGTGAAAAATGGGTGAAATGGGCAAAAACCCCAACTTTAAACCATTCTGCCGAGGCCCATTCTTAATCGCGATCGCGAAGGCTTAAAATTACTGCCTCCAAAATTCCTCTTCTGGTTTGCATCACCCACGCCATGTTCGCCATGCCTTAACATCCTACTGCTTTGCGTTCGCGGTAAGCTCCACATTCGCGAAGGCTTAACGGCTCCAGGTCCTCCAGTTCCCCATCTTTCTATGTGTTCGCGACTCCTTGTCGCGTTCGCAAAGGGTAACCCAATGCTTTATCAGTCGTTCGCGACCTCCTCATCGTGTTTGCGATGAAGATTTCCCATATGTCCAAAAGTCTCTCTTTGCGATAGCATAAGCCCACCCGTGATCGCGAAGCACGACAC
>JASVEL010002008.1:0-191733 GCA_032618575.1 Nicotiana noctiflora | reverse complement strand
ACTCGGGCTCTAGGCCTCAGAATTCGACTCCGGACGCATGTCCAAGTCCCATATTTTCCTACGGACCTCTCGTATCGTGCACGTAAATCACATATATAATATTTAAGACTTGTACCGGGCGTCGGAACCAAAATACGAGCCCGATACCAAGGTCTATTAATTTATTTCCTTTAATAATTGCATCAAAAACAATTTCACATAAAAATTCATAACTTGGGCTCTAGGCCTCGAATTCGACTCCGGACACATGTCCAAGTCCCATATTTTCCTACGGACCTCTCGGGACCATCCAATCTCGAGTCCGGATCCGTTTACCAAAAATGTTGACCGAAGTCAACCATATCAATATTAATATCATTTTTATCCAAATTTCTCATAGAATTCATATTTTCTATCACAAAATCTTTCCGGCTACATGCTCGGATCGTGCACGTCAATCGAGGCAACATAGAATGAGGTTTTCAAGGCCTCAGAAGCACGAAATTATTAATAAAATAAGTGATGACCCTTTGGGTCGTCACACTCTTCCACCATGGATACACTTTAACATAAGTTATTATGATACAAGGATAATTATATAATATCATTTAGTGATAATGCTAACATTATTATGGATTAAATCCATAGAAATGGGTTGAACCTTTAAGAACATCAAAAAGAGGAAAAGTGAGATTCTTCCGCCAAGAAGTAATCTTTCACTTGAGCTTTATATACATGACATATTGGAGTATGGATATCATGTTTATGAAGTTTATTTGAAGTTGTAATGTGATATTGTATGAACCCTAAAGGTGGATCTTGAAAATAATATTTTGGGCAAAAAAGAAAGATGAATAGTGATGAATTGATATAAATAGAATTGTCTTGAGTTTCTAATGATTCCAATAGACTTGATAACTTAATTGATGAATGAATTAAATTGAGAATCACCATTTGGATAAATACAATACTAGTTCATGAATTGAGTGTTCTTGAACCTAGGATTTTGCTGGAGAAGACAATGAATAGTAACTTGATGATGTAGGGTAATTAATATAGTATCATTAGTTACTCCAAATAAGTATTAAATGATAAGAATGCAATTGAATATACTAACGAGTAAACCTACTGGACGACTTGAGATGGTTGAAGGTTTGTTGTCGAATTGTGAAGCCTAAATAGAATTTTATGAATCTTTTCGGGATTTTTTCTTATGTAGTAATTGGCATATTTAGTGGTCGATGTCGAATTGTTGGCAACATTTGAGCATTTTAATCAATTGAAGCATTGTTGAATTGGAAAAATACTACATCATTTAAATTGAAAATGTATATGATTTTCAAAGAGCTTTCGCAATTAAATTGATTTTCATGCCTATAATTTTTATTTATACGGGTTATTTCGCTCGAGTTAAATACTGTGTTGGGTGTTGGTCAGATGAATTTGGATCGTGACACTCATGTGACAAGATTGGGATCCACTTGTGAAGAATTAACTGATACAAAAAAAATATTAATATGTTTAAATTATATTATTAAAATCTTATAATTAGTTAGTTTTACCGATTTTTAGAGTAAAGTGCATAAGAGACCCCAAAAAGGTGCATACGAGGATTAGAAATTTGAAAAAAAGATAATCAGATCTCTCCTTAGTAAGTTAGACTTTCGTTAAAAACCTCAGATTCCTTATCAAGGTCGGCCCTTCCATAAAGCAAGTAAAGCAACCATTCTAGGCTCTATATTTGTGGGGGCATATTTTCTGTTACAACTAATAGACTATGTATAAGTTATAAAGAAAAGTTCTATAAAGTAAAAAAAAGTTTGATTTCTTTCTTTAATAATATAGATAAGAATGATTTGTAAGTGTTATAATTTCTACTAAGAAAATTGCACTTGAAATGAATATCAAACCCGAATTTCATAATAAACATGTGATATATAGAAAATAATATTTTGATGCGAATGTTGGTGATAAAATCTCAAAATCTTTCGAATAGTCCTTTAGACTTGATTACTTTTATACATAATAGACAATGCTACTTTTTCACTTCAAAATTCATTCGAAGCATATGAAAATATTTTTGATTTTCTATTTAGCGGTAAAATCTAAGATCACTAGATGTTAAAAATTTGAAAAAAATATTCTCTTAATCTTGAATTTTTCTTAAAGTATAATAATCAATTCGTATTTGATGGTTTAGATTTATTTTCTGATTTAAAAGTTTTAAGGAACATAGTACAATTAGAAGGTAGCAGTTTAATTGATACATTTAATCAAATAAAAAGATTTAATTCTTTTACAACTGCCTAAATTGCTTATGGAATAATGTTAATAACTCATTTTACCCTTACTTCAGTGGAAAGAAGTCTGTACAATTAAAATTGATAAAATCTTACCTAAGATCAATAATGTCACAAGAAAGCTCAAATAGATTAGCTCTATTATCAATTGAGAAATACTTATTAAGACTTATTGGTTATAAGAAAATTATTAACAACTTCATATCTAAGAAAAACTAAAAAAAATAGACTTCAAAAAAATTATTACACTTGGAATGATAAGAACAATGATCAGAGAATTTTTTTCAAAGCTAGATTGGATATTCATCAACAATACATGGTTGGATATAATGCCAGCTTGCAGAGCAAGGTTTCTGCTAGAAGGCATTAGTGATCATTGTCCAGCCATTGTGACATTAGAGGATAGGAGACTAGGGATGAGAAGACAATTCATCTACATCAATGTTTGGGCTCAACATCCTCAATTTACTAATTTAGTGAAGGCATGGTGGGAAGTTCAAGTAGAAGGATGCAAGATGCTTATAATTATGAGTAGACTCAAGATGCTAAAGAAGGCTTTAAAGAAGTTAAATACAGACCATTTTGGTAACATTGTGAATGAGGAAAATGTGTATAGGGTGACATTTAAAGGGGTTCAAGAAAGACTACATAGAGATCCCACAAATAGAGAGTTACAACAGGAGGAAGCCACTTTGTATATTAAGTTTAGACAATCATCCTATATAGTTGAGGTGTATTTGCAGCAGAAAAGCAAAGCTATATGGTTGAGATTGAGTGATGATAATACTAAGTATTTTCACTCTATCATAAAACACAAAAACGGTTGCCGCAACCTACTACACAACTTAAGGTTGGATAGGGTCTCTGGCAGAATGATAGAACTGTTATAGCTAATATGTTTGTGAACTTTCACACAGATCTATTGGGTATTAGGAAGAATTCAAAAGTAAGTTTATTTACCAACATAATTCAGAATGGACCTTTACTGTCCATACTATAACAAGCTGAGTTAATTAGACCTTTTAATGGAAAAAATGTCAAGGAAGCAATGTTTAGCATAGATAGCAACAAGATTCCTAGGTCATATGGATATGGAAGTGATTTCTTTAAAGCTACATGGTCTATTATTGGAGAGGAAGTCACTGAAACTATACTGGAGTTCTTTAAGAATGGAAGTCTATTGAAGCAACTGAATGCAACAATTATTGCACTCATTCTTAAAATTGATAGTCCAGAGTTTGCAAGCCAATATAGGCCAATATCATGTTGTAATGTACTTTACAAATGTATCTCTAATATGCTTTGTAGTAGACTAAAGGTTATTGTATCACATTTAGTGGCAGAGAATCAAGCAACTTTTGTACAAGGAAGGTCGATGGTGCATAATGTGTTGATATGTCATGATTTGTTAAGGCATTGCAATAGGAGAACATCACCTAGATGCTTAACGAAGATAGACTTGAGAAAGACATATGATATGGTAGAATGGTCATTTCTGGAGGATGCAATGAGAGGATTTGGATTCCCTGATAAGTTCACTAACTAGATGATAACATGTGTTACTACAATAATGTTCTCAGTGAAAGTAAATAGGGAGAGCCAAGGCTTCTTGAAGGAAATAGAGAATTGAGACAAGGCGATCCTACCTCACCATTACTATTTGTTTTAGTAATGGAATGCTTATCTAGAACCTTGAAGATAATGAGTGTGTTGCCTGCTCACACATCTCATTTTTGCTGATGATCTTATGATATTTTGCAAAGGACAGGTGAAGTCTGTGACAAGAATATTAGAGGCATTGAAACATTTTAGCGAGGCTTCAGGTTTGATAGCTAATATGGAGAAGTCCAATATAATTTAGCCGGGGTGACATAAGAACTTAAGGAGCAACTATTAGGAATAATTGGATTCACAATGAGAGAGTTTCCAATCAGATATCTGGGCTTGCTGCTATCCTAACAAAACGTAGAGCAAATTGAAATGCCAACAGTTGCTAGATAAGATCACTAATAGGATCAAATTGACATATACAAAACAACTCTCCTATGCTGGGAGATTACAGATCATAAATTTAGTCTTTTTCTCTATATACAACTTTTGGAGATCTGTGTTTATTCTTCCTTAAAGTGTGTTGAAAGAGGTAGATACGAAGTGTAGCGAGTACTTATGGGATGGCTAAGAAAATATGAAGAAAGTATCCTTAGTTCCATGGGATAAAGTATGCTGCTCTTAGGAGAATGGAGGATTAAATATCAAAGAATGCAGAATTTGGAACATGGCTGCAGTTGTTAAAATGGTATGGCAACTGGTAGTAAATAAAGTTTTGTATGGGGTTGAATATGACACAACTGATAAAAGTCGAGTACGCCTCCTTTTACGGCCACTAAAGTCGAGTATACCTCTCTTCACACCCATATAACGTGGGGGAGTATGTCTCTAACAATAAAGGCGTAATGTCAAACTCGCCCGTATGAGTACTCCATACACTATGCTCGTTTATATTTCTTGAATGACAGTGGTCTTAGAATAAATGATATTTTGACGAGGGAGCCTTCCTTCTATATAAGGAAAGGCTTCCCTCATTTGTAAGGCAGGGGTTATTTTCATTAATAATATAACCTCTCACTATCTCTCTTACTATCGTTATCTCTCTATTATTTCCCCCTCAGTGATTTGTATCGATAATCCACTTAGTCTCATTACAATCTCATCAGAGAAAATAACATACGAACTATAGATCTATCCTTGGGTTTATTATCATTGATTCCGATTTACCTTTTTATAGTCTTTGATTGTCCCTAACTTATAAAGCACTCGATAGCTTTTAGGTCAACTAATTTGGTGCCGTTTGTGGGGATTTTGAGAATCAAACCTGTAGTATACAATTGAAGGATCAGATTACCAGATAAAACTCCGAAATGGCCGAAAACAACACTCGGTCCAAAGCTATAATGGAAATCACCACCAACCTCCTTAGTTACCGGAACGAGGTCGGTGGTAGTGCTACCATCAACACCACCTCTGATACCGTACCAGAGACAGAAGCCTCACCTTCCCCATCCGGGAACCTTGCAACCTTGTAGGAAAAAGACACCTCTACATCCGCTGCAAAAGAAGCACCCCCGGCGGTTAGGAAGTTACTGGAAGAATAGTTGACAAGCACCCTGATCGGCCTAGTGGAAAAACCACCACAGAGTCATGCAAAAGCAACACCAATGACAAGTATCACCTCCACAGTGGACGAGCAAGAGGAAACGCAGACCAACAACCAATCCGTTGAAACCCAAATGCATGATGACACATTAACGTCCATATTGAGAAATAATGGAAGAAATGAAGAGCGAAAACAAGGCCCTCCGCGAACAAATAAAGGAGCACCAGGATAGGGTTGACAAGATCCCCAGAGCGCCCAAACTGCTGCCCAAACGTTATGTAGGAAGGTTCGTAGAACAACCCTACTCCGAGGAGGCCGCCCCTTACACCATCCCAAAAATTTTCAGATGCCTCCTTATTTGAGAGTGTACGACGGGACCACCGACCCCGAAGATCATCTTATTTATTACGTCACCGCTGTGAAAGGTAACGACTTGTCTAAGGAACATGTATCATCTGTGCTGCTGAAAACGTTCGGCAAGATGCTAACCGAAGGAGCCCTAACATGGTATTCTCAACTGCCCGCAAAAGCAATCTCAACCTTAAATGAAATGGCAGACAAATTCATCACTACGCACGCCGGCGCAAAGAAGGTAGAAGCACGGGTAAACGATATTTTCGCCGTCATACAAACCAGAGGCGAGGGCCTCAAGGACTTCCTCGCCAGATTCAATAGGGTGAGGATGAGCCTACCAAACGTATCGGAGGGCATGGCAGTAGCCGCTTTTTAGAACGGACTCAACAGGGACGGTTCCAGAGAAACCAAGAAACTATAAAGCCGAGTCATGAAATATCCTCCCACAACTTGGGATGAGATCCATATCGCCTACTGCACCGAGGTACGAGTAGACGAAGATGACCTCAATGGGCCGACCCAACGACTAACAGCCATACACCCAGACACATGGAGAGATCGACGTCACGAGGGACATCGGGAACTCCCCCTCGCCCCAATAAAGAACGACATCAGCCCTATATGAGGTCCCCTCTTCCGCCCCCTCGTCATGCAGATGCACTACAACGTCATCTCGCCCCACTCAGAAACGAAAGAGGTACGCCCCCTTTACTTTCATCACATAACTTTTGTGTCTCTTCCTCAGAGAATGTGTACGCACTAGAAAAGCTTGGCACCAAGGTGCAGTGGCCTCAGAAAACGAAATCGAACCCCGCCACGAGGAAATCAAACGTCCTGTGTGAATTCCACCAAGAATGGGGGAACAGGACCGAGGATCGCATAGGTCTACGACAGGAAGTCATCAGGATTCTAAACCAAGGATACCTAATGGAGCTGCTCAGCGACAAGGGAAAAGCCAATTTCGCACGCGAGTGAGTGCAGTCCCGCGGACCACCAAAGCGACCCTCCCGGACACGGACGTTAAACATAATCATCGGAGACGGTACCGACGTCGCTATCAACCATGTCAAATTTGCCAACACACACATACTGAAGAGGACCATCTCCCATGAATGGTACGATGACCTCGAAGGAAGTATCACCTTCGATAAGTCCGACGCCGACGGTTTGTGTTTTCCCCATTATGTTGCTTTAGTTATCACTTTACGTATTATTGATGCAGACGTCAGGAGAGTCATGATCGATGATGGAAGCGGCGCCTGCATCATCCATCCGAGAGTCCTCTCGCAGATAGGACTCAAGGACAGGATAACACCTCGCTGTATAACTCTAACTGGTTTTAACAATGCAATGGAACACACATCAGGAGAAGTGACTTTGCCCATCCTCGTGGGGGGAGTCACATTGCAGACCACCTTCTATGTAATGAACCAAGAGACGGCATACAATGTCATCATCGGACACCTATGGATACATGCCATGCGAGCGGTCCCCTCAAGCTTATACCAAGTGGTTAAGTTCCCTACTCCATGGGGATATTCAACATCAAAGGAGAACCACGCACAACACAAAAATGTTATAAGAAAACATAAGATTGCGCCCATACCCGACAGCTGAACGGGGCAAGTGTGGAGACATAGCAATCAACCATGTCGGGGACCAAAACGTACCTGACGACCAATGCCATCAGAGACCCAGACACTGTGGAGACCTATAAGGCCACAATCGAGGACCTCGATCCAGTTCAGCTAGATCATCATAACCCCGAAAGGAAAGCATACATCGGCCATGGGTTCACCAACCCGGGTAAGTACCATGAATTTTTGACTAACCATGCAGATATATTTGCTTTTTCCCATGTAGATATGCCAGGAATCTCACTAGACATCGCCACTCACAAGCTCAACGTCGACCCGTTACATCCGCCGGTACGACAGATCAGGAGAAAGTTCAACACCGCGATCAATAAGGCAGTCTGTGAGGAAGTAGACAAACTACTCGCCAACGGCTCTATCAAAGAGTCAAAATACCCAAAATGGGTCGCCAATGTAGTGATGGTCAAAAAGAAGAACGGAAAATGGAGAATGTGTGTAGACTTTACTGACCTGAACAAGGCATGCCCCAAGGATTCCTTTCCCCTCCCTCACATCGACCAACTGATCGATGCCACCACCGGGCATGAACTACTAAGCTTCTTGGATGCATATTCTAGTTATAACCAAATCTTAATGGCCAAAGAAGATCAGGAAAAGACCACGTTCACCACACACTAGGGTACCTACTTCTACAAGGTGATGCCCTTTGGGCTCAAGAACGCAGGGGCCACATACCAAAGACTAGTCACTAAGATGTTCAAGGAACAACTCGGGAAAACCATGGAGGTTTACATCGACGACATGCTAGTGAAGTCCGCCAAAAAGGAAGACCACATCGACCACTTACGGGAGGCCTTCAAAATACTGAAAAGGTATGGGATGAAACTGAATCCCGAGAAATGTGCCTTTGGCATGGCGTCAGGAAAGTTTTTAGGTTTCCTCGTATCCCAAAGGGGGATCGAACTCAATCATGACCAAATCAAGGCGATCGCTTCAATACCTGAAATGCTCAACAGCAAGAAATAGGTCCAGGAATTGACAGGTCGGATAGCCGTTCTTTCCCGCTTCATCTCCCAATCCTCGGACAAATGCCATAAATTCTTCAGCGTGTTGAGAAAAGACAACAGATTCCAATGGAATGATGAATGCATCAAAGCCCTGCAAGGGCTAAAAGCGTATCTATCATCGCCACCGCTGCTGTCAAAAGCAAAACCAAGTGAGCCTCTACTAACGTATCTAGACGTGTCGAAAGTCACGGTCAGCACAGTATTGGTCCGCGAAGAAAAAGGTATGCAATCACCTATATATTACATTAGCAAAACCCTAGTAGACGCCGAAACATGATAACCAAAACCTCGAAAAATTGGCTCTGGCACTGGTTACGGCTTTCAGAAAGCTGAGATCCTATTTCCAATGCCACCCCATCAAAGTGGTGACCACTTTTCCTCTAAGAAGCATCTCGCACAAGCCCAAACTATCGGGCGGGCTTGCCAGATGGGCCATAGAGCTCAGCGAGCATGATATCACATATATTCCTAGGGACTGCCATAAAGTTGCAAGTCTTAACCAACTTCGCGTCCGATTTCAGTGTCAAAATATTTCCAGAGGCAGAAAAGGAAGCCCTACATGCCACCTCGAGTACCGACCCTTAGACCCTCTACATCGATGGGGCCGCAAACGCCTCGGGATCTAGACTGGGGCTCGTCCTCGAAGTCCCTTCGGGCGAAATCATTCGCTAGTCCATATGATGCCCCGAGATGACTAACAACGAGGCAGAATACGAAGCCGTCATTGTAGGTATAAAATTAGCCATCAGGTATGGAGCTCGCCGACTTGTCCTGCACTAAGACTCGCAACTTGTGGTAAATCAAGTCACCGGGGCTTATCAGATCAAGGAACAAAGGCTGCACAAATATCAAGCGGAAATCCACAAGCTAATGGCACAGCTCGAGGAGTGCCGCTTTGAACAAATTCCTAGAGCACATAACACCGAAGCAGATGGACTGGCCAAGCTGGCCGCGACCGCCACGAGCCTAAACAAAGAGAGCACTGTCACCCTCCTTCACTCAGCAATCGACCATACTAAGGTACTCTCCCTACATCCAACTTGGGACTGGTGCAACCAATTTGTATCGTATTTGTAGGATGGAAATTTACCACCCGACAAAAAGGAAGCAAAAAAGCTTTGCATGAAGGCAGCAAGGTACTACATGATAAACAATGACCTCTATAAGAGGACTTTTGGAGGACCCCTGGCCAAGTTCCTAGGCCCCAACCAAATGACGCCGGTGTTAGAGGAGGTTCACGAAGGCCATTGCGGTGCTCATACAGGCAACCGATCACTCATATGATGCCTGGTACGGGCTGGGTACTACTGGCCCACCATGAAGAAAGACGTGGCGGATTGCGTCCGCCAGTGCGAAAAGTGCCAAAAGTTTGCCCCTGTAATACACCAACCAGTGGAACCCCTCCATTCAGTCACTTCACCATGGCCCTTCATCAAATGGGGAATGGACATAATCGGACCACTACCCGTCAGACGAGGAAAGGTGCACTTTTACTAGTTTTAACTGACTATTTCTCCAAGTGGGTGGAAGAAGGTGCCTACGCCCAGATTTGCGAGCAAGAAGTTATCTCCTTCATCTGGAAAATATTATATGTCGCTTTGGAATCCCTAAAGAAATAACCTGCAACAACGGTCGACAGTTCTAGTGCAAAAAACAACCGACTTCTTCGATAAATGGCATATCAAAAGAATACTCTCAACGCCATATAATCTTGCCGCTAACGGTCAGGCCGAGTCATCCACAAAACCATACTGAATATATTGAAAAAGAAGCTCGAAAATGCTAAAGGATTATGGCCCGAGTTATTGTCCGAAGTACTATAGGCACACAGGACTACCCCCAAATCCTCCACAGGAGAAACTCCTTACTCACTAGTCTACGGAACTGATGTCGTCATACCAGTCGAAGTCGGTGAGCCAAGTTTGAGGTACTCACATATGAGCGGAGATGAGAATAACACAAATCGACTCCAAGACCTTGATGAAGTTGAAGAAAGAAGAGGAATGGCCCACATTAGGCTAGTAGCCCAAAAAAAGCAAATCGAAAGATACTATAACAGGAGAACAAAAATTTGACCGCTCAAAGTAGGCGACTACGTGCTAAAATCCAAGACACTAGCATCCAAAGATCCTAACGAAGGAAAGTTGGGCACCAAATGGGATAGACCCTACAGAATCTCTGCAGCAGTGAACAAGGGTTCCTTCCGACTAGAGACCATAAACGGGAAGACGCTCCAAATCAACTAGAACATCTCCCACCTCAAGCATTTCCATTTCTAGAAAGATTATCCCCCAAGTCGTACTCTTTTTTCCCTCATCCGAGTTTTGTCCCATTTGTGTTTTCTCGGAGAGGTTTTTAACGAGGCGACGAAGGAGACGCTCGGGAGTGTTTAGGAGCTTAATCTGATATACCAAGCGTACTGATGATCAGCACGAATGGCATATCACAAGGACTAGGGCTACAACCATCTCCAATGTATGAAAGGCTACGGCTATATCTAATGTATGAAAGGCTACGGCCACCTCCAATGTATGAAAATCTACAACCATCTCCAATGTATGAAAGGATATGACCATCTCCAATGTAGGAAAGGCTACGGCCATCTCCAATGTATGAATGGCTACGACCATCTCCAATGTATGAAAGGCTAAGGCCATCTCCTATGTATGAAAGGCTACGACCATCTCCAATGTATGAAAGGCTAAGGCCCTAACAACGTGTGAGATGACTACGGTCATCTCCAACAAAAAATAGGCTACAGCTATCCACAAACGCAAAAGGCTAATGCCCTAATAGCGTATGAGTAGACTACGATCATCTACGATAAACAAAAAGCTACGGTCATCCACAAACGCAAAAGTCTATGGCCCTAATAGCGTATGAGAAGCCTATGGTCATCTCCGATAAACAAAAGGCTACGTCCATCCACAAACGCGAAAGGCTAAGGCCCTAATAGCGTATGAGAAGACTACGATCATCTCTGATAAACAAGAGGCCACGACCATCCATAAACGCAAAAGGCTAAGGCCCTAACAGTGTATAAGAAGACTAGGGTCATCTCCGATAAACAAAAGGCCACGACCACTCATAAACGTAAAAGGCTAAGGCCCTAACATCATATGAAAAGACTACGGTCATCTCCAACAAACAAAAGGCTACAACCATGCATAAACACAAGAGGCCATGACCACCCTTGAATGCATAAACAGCCAAGGCCAATGTTGAAACAACCAACTCGACTCAACCCGATATAATCGAAGCCAAGGGAAAAATAACAACCGCCTAAAAACACACAACCAGCCGTGACTAGAGTCAATTTGACCTAACTACGATAAATTAACTCAACAAAAGGTGACGCCATGCAACAAGTACGCAAAACGGAAATTGAAAAAGGAGACATAAAAACACAACAATTTCCTATGTATCATTATAAATCATTCACAGATTACAACATCTCTTCGATTACAAAATCAGGGAAAAGGGTTTAACCTAACTACCCTGGCCTCCGCCACCCTCCGCTGCACCGGCCGTGCCATCAGCACGACCATCACCGCCCTCGGTCCAAAACGCCAAAGAAATCCAAGACCCAGTGCCCAACTGATTCACTTCCGCATAAGTATAGCCCGTTGGGTCCGGGGAGTCAGGGTTATACCCACAAGCTTCGCGCGCAACCCTAACTAGGCGACGCTGATTTTTAACCTCTGCCTCGTTGGCTCTACCAACGACCCGCAGTTCCTCGAATACAGTCCGCCTCGCCTTGGCATACACCCACATGACGTGAGTTTCACGGGACATGTCGCCAACAGGATCGACCGTCTCCGCCTGCTGAGGAGTGGCTACCTCAGCCGTTGTAACCCCGAGTTCGGCAGTTAGGGTGCCAACTCTAGCACGCAACTCAGCTGCCTCCGCCATCGCCACACGGCCCACTTCCAACTCTTCTTTCTTTTGTTAACGGAGACTCTCCAGCTCAGTGTTTCGAGCCACAACAGCCATTAGGTCTGCATCCACCTTTTCCAGCTGGGCCGTGCGCTCCCGTAGTTGACCATCCGCCTGCTCCAGCACCTTACAGCAAACTTGAAATTACGGGTCCTGGGTATAAAGGTCCGCCAGTGTCTTGTGCTTACTGTTATACCCCATTTTAACACGGGTCAAACTAGAGTATAACATATTGGAAATTCTGAAGGTTTAATTAATTAAAGAGAGTCGCCACCTAATTATCTTCATGGTGAATTAGGACACCAATTTTAGCTAATAATACTTAAAGTTTTCTCTGTATTACGGTCTGCTCAACCTTAAAGATTATGGGTAAGGGTTCTAATTGATCCTATAGGGAAGGTTATTAAGGCATCCTATATGATCCGTTAACTACGATTAACCGGCCAAACTTAGGTTAACTAAATTAAATAAAATTCTAAAATATAAGTACACCTTTACGTATTTATAAGTTTAAAAATAACTGATAACTACATGTCAATACCTGGATTATTATTAAATGATCAAAAATCGGATAAGAAAGTAGTGATTAAATAGCCAAGTAACAAGTAGGAGTAAGATGTTCAGATAAGTTTTCTTTTTGTTAAAAATAAGTAATAAACTTTGTGTCATTTTATCTTGACAAAATCACCGTTTTTTTAGGTGATTAAAATCAGCTTCTAAAGATAGACTCAATAAGTATGTTGAAGAAAAATCATTTTTTATATATCTACTTCTACTACCGATTTGGCTTATCATATAAAAGAAGTATTTGAAGTATAAGATTAAGTTTACGAGAAAATGAATACTCTAACGGCGAATAAATAAAAAAAAATATTAGATTTCCGATTTAGATTCATTATTCTAATTACCAAATCATATGTGACTGTAACGACCCGACCGGTCGTTTTAGAAAATTACGCCCCAATCCTTAATTTAACTGTTCCCCTAAGTTCATTTCTGCTATTGTGGGTTGCCGGGAGAGTCGGTTCTGAAAATTTGAGCATTTTGGGACACTTAGTCCCTAAATAAGAGCTTTGAAGCTAGAAAATGGCCCGTAGCTGGAACAGTGTTAAGACGATCTCGGAACGGAAATCCGATGGTTCCATTAGTTCCGTTAGGTGATTTCGGGGTTGGGAGCGCGTACGGAATGTATTTTGGAGGTCCGTAGCTCAATGAGGCTTGAAATGCCGAAGGTTGAAATTTTGGCGAATCCGAACGATAGGTGAGATTTTGATCCGGGGGTCGGAATGGAATTCTGACAATTTCTGTAGCTTCGTTACGTGAATTTGGCTATGTCCGCAAAGTTTCAGGTCATTCGGACGTCGTTTGGTCGGGTTTTTGATCGAATATGCAATTTGGAAAGTTTTAAGAAATTTAGGCTTGAATTAGATGTGAATTATGGGTTTTGATGTTGTTAGACGTGTTTTGATGATTAGAATAAGTTCGTATCATGTTTTGGAATAGGTTGGTGGTTTTCGTTGGGATCCCGGGGTCTCGGGATGAATCCGGGGGTCCAATCGGGCTATTTCATGCATTTTGGAAATGCTGTTAACTGCTGGTGTGTGCTGCAGACGAATGCTCTATGCGATCGCAATGGGCTAATGCGATCGCATAGAAGGTTTTAGAGAGGCCAAGTATTTGTTCTATGCGATCGCGGGCACGGATATGCGATCGCATAGTTCTGGAAAGTTGTTCTCTGCGATCGCGTACAGTCCTATGCGATCGCATAGTGTATAGAGAAGAGGGGTCCCAGGTCCAGCTTTTGTTCTATGCGATCGCGGAGCGGGGCATGCGATCGCATAGGTATATTTTGGTGAGCATTGCGATCGCATTGAGGACTATGCGATCGCATAGAGTAGTTTGGCAATGGTCAAAATTTGTTCTATGCGATCGCAACAGGGATCATGTGATCGCATAGAGTAAAAATGTCTGGCAGTGACTTAAGTCCAGAAACATTTCAGCCGTGACCCATAAATCAAAAACGCCATTTTTGAGCTCCAAGAGAGGGAATTGAAGGGGAAACGCTGGGATATCACCGGGAAATCATCGGGGGTAAGTTTCTTGACCTTAATTCGTTGGTTTATCATGAAATCCATGATTATTTCACCGAAATTGGAAGATTAAAGGTGGGTTTGAGCCCTAGGCCTAAATGTTAGAAAATCTTTGATTTGAATGGGCAAACGGAGTCCGATTTCGATAAATTTTATATGCACGGACTCGTATTGAGATAAGGAACCCGAATATATAATTTTCGTGATTTTTCGATAAGCGTACCGGAAGTCGGGTTTTGGCAACTTGTGGGTTTTGGTGAATTTTGAGTTAATTTGATTGGGTAATGCCCAATTGGCCTATTTTGATGTGATTCTATTGATTTTTATCAGATTCTACACTTGTGGAGGCCGGCATTCGTGGCGAGAGAGTTGTCTCTTAGCGGTTTTGTACCGGAATCGAGGTAAGTGGCTTGTCTAACCTCGTGTGGGGGAATTTTCACCCCTAGGATATTATGTGATAGTTTAAATGCCTTGTACGTGAGGTGACGGGCGTGTACATGCGGTGGTTGTTGAACACGTACTTTATTTCAAATGATCGATGAGCGATATTCCTGTCTTTGCTTGTTAAATTTGATATTTTTACCCGGTAGTGGTTAGAAAAGCATGATTAGGTAGCACTTAACTGTTTAGTTGCCGAATTGCCTTATTTGAACTCCTTGATAATTATTGGCACTATTTTTCGGTGAAGTTATAGTTAAGCATAATTATTCTCTCTGTGGATTCCTTTATTGGGTGTGCTTGTGGACTGCGGGTTCGATTCCCGGAGACCCAGGGCTGTGGGTTCGATTCCCAGAGACCCGGCGTGATATTGGTAGGGACTACGGGTTTGATTCCCGGAGATCCTGAGTTATTGATTATTTATTGAGACATGGGCTGCGGGTTCGATTCCCGGAGACCCAGAGGTACTGTCAATGGGACTATCGGTTCGATTCCCAATAGGTCCTCGACTTGTTTTATTGAGTTGGTTATTTGTTGTTAGCTTAAATTGTAGACGATTGCAGTAATCATCTTAGATCCTGAGTTATTGGTAGGGACTACGGGTTCGATTCCCGAGATCCTGAGTTATTGGTAGGGACTACGGGTTCGATTCCCGGAGATCCTGAGTTATTGATTATTTATTGAGACATGGGCTGCGGGTTCGATTCCCGGAGACCCAGAGGTACTGTCAATGGGACTGTGGGTTCGATTCCCACAGGTCCTGGACTTATTTTTATTGAGTTGACTATTTGTTGTTAGCTTAATTATAGACTATTGCGGTAATCATTTATTGTTGTTAATTTCGGAAACTAATATCATTTAAACTGCTTATTATTGTTATTATCATTATATTATTGTTTTCTCAGTAGGGCCCTGACCTTCCTCGTCACTACTCCATCGAGGTTAGGCTTGGCACTTACCGAGTACCGCCGTGGTGTACTCATGCTACTCTTCTGCACACTTTTGTTGTGCAGATCCAGGTACATCAGAGCAGGCTCGTACTAGGTGATTCCGCAGCTTTCTGGGAGACTTCGAGGTATGATCCGCTACGTCCGCGGATCCGGAGGCTTCCCTTCTATTCTAGTAGTACTAGTTGACATTTTTCTTCATGTCGTTGTTAGATACTCTTTACACATAGAGCCACGGTTGTATTTCCCTTTTAGTCTGTGTTACCCGTGGGGTTCCGGATCTTGGTAGTGTTTTATTTACTGTGTGACGGATGTATGTGCCAAGCGGCATGAATTACATATCTTTTTATGCTATTTTTCCGTTGTTTTCTTATTTAGATGTTTATAACTTGTATATTCCGCAACGTGTTAGGCTTACCTAGTCGTGGGGACTGGGTGCCATCACGACATGTTCACAATTGGTGAACTAGGGTCGTGACAAGTTGGTATCAGAGCTCTAGGTTCATAGGAGTCACGGGACACAGACCGGTTACTTAGAGTCTCGCTGATCGATACGGAGACGTCTGTATTTATCTACGAGGGGCTATGTAACTGTTTAGGAAAACTCTTCATTTCTTTGGATTCCTTGTCGTGCGACATTTTTGGCATCAAAAATCTAAATTATTGATTTCTATTCTCTCACAGATGGTGAGGACACGATCTACTCGCGACGATCAGGTACCCGCGCCCCCTGTTGCCGCCGTCAGAGGCCAGGGCCAAGGTAGAGGATGAGGACGCGCCCGAGGTGCAGCCACGGCACCCGCGCGCGCTGCCGCTGAGGTGCCACAGGTAGACCAGGTTGGAGCGCAGGCACCTGGTACACCGACTACGGCTGCTACTACTCCAGCACTACAGGAGACCCTGGCTCAGTTCATGAGTATGTATACCACTTTAGCCCAGGCAGGACTGCTTCCTCTTGTTGCAGCTACATCTCGGGCCGGGGGAGGGGCCCAGACTCCCGCAGCCACTACACCTGAGCAGCGAGTGCCAGTGGGATAGGTTCCAGAGATTATGGTTATGCCTCATGCCGCCCCAGCACAGCCCGGGGGTGGGCCAGCTGCCTCTGAGGACGAGAAGCGTAGATTGGAGAGGTTCAAAATATGACCCTCCAGTGTTCAGTGGTTTGGCTTCAGATGATGCATTGGGTTTTCTGGAGGAGTGTCATCGTATTCTTTCTACCATGGGGATTGTGGAGACCAGCGGGGTTTCCTTCACTACGTTTCAGTTTCGTGGGACCGCTTATGATTGGTGGCGCACGTATGAGTTGGATAGTCCGGAGGAGTCCGCTTCGTTGACCTGGACGCAGTTTTCAAATCTGTTTTTGACGGAGTTTGTTCCCCAGAGCCTTAGGGATTCTTGGCGCTCGGAGTTTGAGAGATTGCGACAGGGCTCCATGTCAGTATCAGAGTATGCTATCAGTTTCACCCGCCTAGCCAGGCATGCACCGGTTTTGGTAGCCACGGTTCGGGAGAGAGTGCGGAGATTTATTGAGGGCCTTGTTCCGCCTATCCGATCCGGCATGGCCAGAGAGCTTGAGACAGATATATCTTATCAGCAGGCAGTTAGCATTGCCAAGAGGATCGAGAGTATGCTCCCTAGAGAGCGGAGAGAGAGAGAGGCCAAGAGGTCTCGTGAGTCGGGCCATTTCTGTGGTGCCCGCACTTCATCAGCCTATCGTTTTGGCAGGGGTTATTCCGGCCGACCAGTTCACTCAGCATTGCCAGCAGCCAGTAGTACTCCAGGTCTTCCAGCACCTCGGGAGCCTTATTATGCTCCCCCAGTTTCCAGTGCACCTCCTGCGCGGGGTCCTTCCAGGGGTCAGACTAGTGGGGGTGAGGCCGGTCAGTCACAGCCACCGCGTCCTCCCAGAGCTTGTTTTGAGTGCGGGGATACTCGCCACCTGGTTAGGGAGTGCCCCAGGCGTAGGAGGGGAGCACCTCACCAGTCTTCGCAGCATCAGCGTGGCTCTCAGGGCCAGCAGGCTATCATTCCAGCTCCAGCTGCTATTCCACCTGCCCAGCCAGCCAGGGGCGGGGGTCAGGGTTCTAGAGGCCGCCCTCGAGAGGGGGGACAGGCCAGATTCTATGCTATTCCCGATCGCGCTGCGGCTGTTGCATCTGATTCTGTTATCACAGGTATTATTCTGGTTAGTCACAGGGAGGCATCGGTTCTATTCGACCCTGGTTCCACTTTTTCATATGTGTTTTCTTACTTTGCTTCCCATCTGGGTGTGCCTCGGAATTCTTTGAGTGCCCCCATTTATGTTTCCACTCCGGTGGGTGATTCTTTGGCTGTGGACCGCGTATATCGGTCGTGTTTGATTACCATTTGTGATTTTGAGATCAGAGCGGATCTATTGCTGCTTGGGATGGTCGATTTTGATATTATTCTGGGCATGGACTGGTTGTCGCCCCATTATGCTATTCTTGATTGTCACGCCAAGACCGTGACGCCGGCTATGCCGGGCATTCCACGTATTGAGTGGAGTGGTACTCTAGATCACACCCCTAGCCGTGTTATTTCTTTTCTCAGAGCTCAGCGTATGGTTGAGAAGGGGTGTGCTGCTTATCTAGCCTATGTGCGGGACGTCAGTATTGACACTCCCTCTATTGATTCTGTTCATGTGGTACGTGAGTTTGCTGATGTATTTCCAGCTGATCTTCCGGGCATGCCGCCCGACAGAGATATTGACTTTGCTATTGACTTGTTGCCGGGCACTCGGCCCATTTCTATTCCACCGTACCGTATGGCTCCTCCTGAGTTGAAGGAGTTGAAGGATCAGTTACAGGAGTTATTGGGCAAGGGTTTTATTCGACCCAGTGTTTCGCCTTGGGGTGCTCCTGTATTATTTGTGAAGAAAAAGGACGGTTCTATGCGTATGTGTATTGACTATCGTTAGGTGAACAAGGTTACAGTGAAGAACCGGTATCCTTTGCCCCGTATTGATGATTTATTTGACCAGCTACAGGGCGCACAGGTGTTTTCAAAGATTGATTTGCGCTCTGGATATCACCAGCTGAAGATTCGGGAGCCAGATATCCCGAAGATTGCCTTTAGGACCCGGTATGGTCACTATGAGTTCCTCGTGATGTCTTTTGGGCTGACTAATGCCCCAGCAGCCTTTATGCATTTGATGCACAGTGTGTTCAGACCTTATTTGGACTCATTCGTGATTGTCTTCATTGATGATATCCTAGTATATTCTCGGAGCCGGGAAGAGCACGAGCAGCATTTGAGGATAGTGCTTCAGATACTGAGGGAGAAGCAGCTTTATGCCAAGTTCTCTAAATGTGAATTCTGGTTGAGTTCGGTAGCATTTTTGGGCCATGTGGTGTCGAGTGATGGTATTCGAGTAGATCCGAGGAAGGTGGAGGCCATGCAGAGTTGGCCCAGACCCTCCTCCGCTATTGAGATTCGCAGTTTCCTTGGTTTGGCGGGCTATTACCGTCGTTTTGTAGAGGGGTTCTCTTCGATTGCAGCACCTATGACTAGATTGACCCAAAAGGGTGCCCCTTTTCAGTGGACAGACGAGTGTGAGGCGAGCTTTCAGAAGCTCAAGACAGTTTTGACTTCGGCCCCTATATTGATGTTGCCTACGGGTTCGGGATCCTATACTGTATATTGTGATGCCTCACGAGTTGGACTCGGTGCGGTATTGATGCAGGGACGGTAGGGTGATTGCCTACGCGTCGAGACAGCTGAAGGTGCATGAGAAGAATTACCCTGTTCATGATTTGGAGCTAGTTGCCATTGTTCACGCCTTGAAAATTTGGCGTCATTATTTATATGGGGTTCCTTGTGAGATCTACACCGATCACCGGAGCTTGCAGCACTTGCTTAAGCAGAAGGACCTGAATATGCGTCAGAGGAGATGGTTGGAACTGCTGAAGGACTATGATATTACTATTCTCTATCATCCGGGCAAGGCTAATGTGGTTGCTGATGCCTTGAGTCGTCGGGTAGAGAGTTTGGGGAGTTTAGCATATCTACCAGCTTCGGAGAGGCCTATGGCGATGGATGTTCAGGCTTTGGCCAGGCAGTTTGTTAGACTGGATCTTTCGGAGCCCAGCCAAGTTCTAGCTTGTGTGGTTTCTCGGTCTTCTCTATTTGACCGCATCAGGGAGCGTCAGTTCGACGACCCTCATTTGCTTGTCCTTCGGGATAGAGTTCGGCGTGGTGATGCTCGAGATGTTACCATCGGGGATGATGGAGTCATGAGGATGCATGGGCGTATCTGTGTGCCCAATGTAGATGATCTTCGAGAGTTGATTCTAGCAGAGGCCCATAGTTCGCGGTATTCCATCCATCCGGGTGCCGCGAAGATGTATCAAGACTTGAGACAGCATTACTGGTGGAGGCGGATGAAGAGGGATATAGTTGATTATGTTTCCAGATGCCTCAACTGCCAGCAGGTGAAGTATGAGCATCAGCGTCCGGGTGGATTGATGTAGCGGATTGAGATTCCAGAGTGGAAATGGGAGCGCATTACCATGGACTTTGTATCCGGACTTCCACGGACGGTTAGGAAGTTTGATTCTATTTGGGTCATTGTGGATCGGCTGACCAAGTCCGCCCATTTTATACCGGTGAGCATTACATATTCATCGGAGCGACTGGCGGAGATCTATATCAGGGAGATAGTTCGGCTGCATGGTATCCCAGTGTCCATCATTTCAGATAGAGGCACTCAGTTCACTTCACGGTTCTGGAGAGCCGTGCAGTAGGAGTTAGGTACTCGGGTGGAGCCGAGCACGGCATTTCACCCCCAGATGAATGGACAATCTAACCGCACTATTCAGATTTTGGAGGATATGCTTTGTGCATGCGTGGTTGAGTTTGAAGGGTCATGGGATCACTTCTTGCCACTGGCGGAGTTTGCTTATAAAAATAGCTATCAGTCCAACATTCAAATGGTGTCGTATGAGGCATTATATGGTAGGAGATGCAGATCCCCAGTGGGTTGGTTCGAGTCGGGCGAGGCTAGGTTATTAGGTATATAGATGGTCCAGGATGCGATGGACAAGGTCAAGGTGATGCAGGATAGACTTCGTGCAGCCCAGTCCAAACAAAAGAGTTATGCGGACAAGAAGGTTCGCGATGTGGCTTTTATGGTTGGCGAGCGGGTTCTACTTCGAGTCTCGCCCATGAAGGGTGTTGTGAGGTTTGGGAAGAAAGGAAAGCTGAGTCCTAGATTTATTGGCCCTTTTGAGATTTTGAGGCGTGTTGGGGAGGTTGCTTATGAGTTGGCCTTACCTCCCAGCCTAGCCGGAGTTCACCCCGTATTTCATGTCTCCATGCTCCGGAGATACCATGGTGACCCGTCGCATGTGTTGGATTTCACATCCGTTCAGCTAGACAAGGATCTGTCTTATGTTGAGGAGCCAGTAGCCATTCTAGACAGGCAAGTCAGAAAGCTAAGGTCAAAGAACATCGCTTCGGTAAAGGTTCGGTGGCGGGGCCAGCCGGTCGAGGAGGCGACTTGGGAGACCGAGCAGGATATGCGCAGCCAGTACCCTCATCTTTTCACTACTCCAGGTATGTTTTCTATGCTCGTTCGAGGACGAACGAATCTTTAAATGTGGGAAGATGTAACGACCCGACCGGTCGTTTTAGAAAATTACGCCCCAATCCCTAATTTAACTGTTCCCCTAAGTTCATTTCTGCTATTGTGGGTTGCCGGGAGAGTCGGTCCTGAAAATTTGAGCATTTTGGGACACTTAGTCCCTAAATAAGAGCTTTGAAGCTAGAAAATGGCTCGTACCTGGAACAGTGTTAAGATGATTTCAGAACGGAAATCCGATGGTTCCATTAGTTCCGTTAGGTGATTTCGGGGTTGGGAGCGCGTTCGGAATGTATTTTGGAGGTCCGTAGCTCAATGAGGCTTGAAATGCCGAAGGTTGAAATTTTGGCGAATCCGAACGATAGGTGAGATTTTGATCCGGGGGTCGGAATGGAATTCCGACAATTTCTGTAGCTTCGTTACGTGATTTTGGATATGTCCGCAAATTTTCAGGTCATTCGGACGTCGTTTGGTCGGGTTTTTGATCGAATATGCAATTTGGAAAGTTTTAAGAAATTTAGGCTTGAATTCGATGTGAATTATGGGTTTTGATGTTGTTAGACGTGTTTTGATGATTAGAATAAGTTCGTATCATGTTTTGGAATAGGTTGGTGATTTTCGTTGGGATCCCGGGGGTCTCGGGATGAATCCGAGGGTCCTATCGGGCTAATTCATGCATTTTGGAAATGCTGTTAACTGCTGGTGTGTGCTGCGGACGAATGCTCTATGCGATCGCAATGGGCTAATGCGATCGCATAGAAGGTTTTGGAGAGGCCAAGTATTTGTTCTATGCGATCGCGGGCATGGATATGCGATCGCATAGTTCTGGAAAGTTGTTCTCTGCGATCGCGTACAGTCCTATGCGATCGCATAGTGTATAGAGAAGAGGGGTCCCAGGTCCAGCTTTTGTTCTATGCGATCGCGGAGCGGGGCATGCGATCGCATAGGTATATTTTGGTGAGCATTGCGATCGCATTGAGGACTATGCGATCGCATAGAGTAGTTTGGCGAGGGTCAAAATTTGTTCTATGCGATCGCAACAGGGATCATGCGATCGCATAGAGTAAAAATGTCTGGCAGTGACTTAAGTCCAGAAACATTTCAGTCGCGACCCATAAATCAAAAACGCCATTTTTGAGCTCCAAGAGAGGGAATTGAAGGGGAAACGCTGGGATATCATCCGGAAATCATCGGGGGTAAGTTTCTTGACCTTAATTCGTTGGTTTATCATGAAATCCATGATTATTTCACTGAAATTGGAAGATTAAAGGTGGGTTTGAGCCCTAGGCCTAAATGTTAGAAAATCTTTGATTTGAATGGGCAAACGGAGTCCGATTTCGATAAATTTTATATGCACGGACTCGTATTGAGATAAGGAACCCGAATATATAATTTTTGTGATTTTTCGATAAGCGTACCGAAAGTCGGGTTTTGGCAACTTGTGGGTTTTGGTGAATTTTGAGTTAATTTGATTGGGTAATGCCCAATTGGCCTATTTTGATGTGATTCTATTGATTTTTATCGGATTCTACACTTGTGGAGGCCGGCATTCGTGGCAAGAGAGTTGTTTCATAGCGGTTTTGTACCGGAGTCAAGGTAAGTGGCTTGTCTAACCTCGTGTGGGGGAATTTTCACCCCTAGGATATTATGTGATAGTTTAAATGCCTTGTACGCGAGGTGACGGGCGTGTACATGCGCTGGTTGTTGAACATGTACTTTATTTCAAATGATCGATGAGCGATATTCCTGTCTTTGCTTGTTAAATTTGATATTTTTACCCGGTAGTGGTTAGAAAAGCATGATTAGGTAGCACTTAACTGTTTAGTTGCCGAATTGCCTTATTTGAACTCCTTGATAATTATTGGCACTATTTTTCGGTGAAGTTATAGTTAAGCATAATTATTCTCTCTGTGGATTCCTTTATTGGTTGTGCTTGTGGACTGCGGGTTCGATTCCCGGAGACCCAGGGCTGTGGGTTCGATTCCCAGAGACCCGGCGTGATATTGGTAGGGACTACGGGTTCGATTCCCGAGATCCCGAGTTATTGGTAGGGACTACGGGTTCGATTCCCGAGATCCTGAGTTATTGGTAGGGACTACGGGTTCGATTCCCGAGATCCTGAATTATTGGTAGGGACTACGGGTTCGATTCCCGGAGATCCTGAGTTATTGATTATTTATTGAGGGGTTTGATCCCCGAGATCCCGAGTTATTGGTAGGGACTACGGGTTTGATCCCGAGATCCTGAATTATTGGTAGGGACTACGGGTTTGATCCCCGAGATCCTGAGTTATTGGTAGGGACTACGGGTTCGATTCCCGGAGATCCTGAGTTATTGATTATTTATTGAGACATGGGCTGCGGGTTCGATTCCCGGAGACCCAGAGGTACTGTCAATGGGACTGTGGGTTCGATTCCCACAGGTCCTGGACTGATTTTTATTGAGTTGACTATTTGTTGTTAGCTTAATTATAGAATATTGCGGTAATCATTTATTGTTGTTAATTTCGGAAACTAATATCATTTAAACTGCTTATTATTGTTATTATCATTATATTATTGTTTTCTCAGTAGGGCCCTGACCTTCCTCGTCACTACTCCATCGAGGTTAGGCTTGGCACTTACTGAGTACCGCCGTGGTGTACTCATGCTACTCTTCTGCACACTTTTGTTGTGCAGATCCAGGTACATCAGAGCAGGCTCGTACTAGGTGATTCCGCAGCTTTTTGGGAGACTTCGAGGTATGATCTGCTACGTCCGCGGATCCGGAGGCTTCCCTTCTATTCTAGTATTACTAGTCGACATTTTTCTTCATTTCGTTGCTAGATACTCTTTACACATAGAGCCACAGTTGTATTTCCCTTTTAGTCTGTGTTACCGTGGGGTTCCGGATCTTGGTAGTGTTTTATTTACTGTGTGACGGATGTATGTGCCAAGCGGCATGAATTACATATCTTTTTATGCTATATTTTTTTTTCGCTGTTTTCTTATTTAGATGTTTATAACTTGTATATTCCGCAGCGTGTTAGGCTTACCTAGTCGTGGGGACTGGGTGCCATCACGACATGTTCACAATTGGTGAACTAAGGTCGTGACAGTGACAGAATGAAGAACGTAAACAATTAAATCCAAACTTGAGATAAAACTCAAATACATAGGTAAATTAACCATCATAGGAGTTAGATATAATGAGAGGCCCAAAGAATTAAAAGAAGAAGAATGCCATAGGCATCCCCAAGCGTTTTGCTTGTTTTCTTGCTATCTGGTGCTCTAAGGAAGACATGAAGTGGCGAATTCATGCTCGGGTAGTGCGGAGTCTCGAGTGAAACTCCATTTTGCTCCAAGTGTATATGCAAATAAAATAAAGAAACAGAAAATAGGATTAGAGGAGAAACCTTTATGCTTAATGGAACAGATAGTAAATCAAAGATATGTACAATGGCTACTGGTAAGACATAGCTACAGCATGTTCATAGAGACTTAAGCAAATTTCTTTGCATTCCAGTTGATCAAACTCATACTAGACTTACATTTAAATGTATCCGCTGATTCTTAAACTAGTGACTTATATCACAAAAATAAAATTACTAGGTGAGTTTAGCACACTACAGTCAATAACTTTATTTACGTTAGAAGTAAAGTAGTACAAATATGCTGGAATAAATCAACACAAGAGAATAAGATTGAATAGTCTCCTCCTAGATAACATGGCCTCTATATCACGCAAACAAATGACAGAGGATACATGATAGCTCAACAAAATGTCTCATTTATTAAACTTTCGGATGAATAGTGTGTACATTAGTCTTAAACTTATCACCCTGCCACCTTAACAAACTCTTTGAGTTCATAACATGAGAGGTTCTAAAAATAGTTCCACTTATAACTAGCTAGTGGAGATGAAGTCTTTCTATAATTATGGCTTCTAAACTCCAATAAAATCTGAAGTTAAGCTTCCTTTATCTGGCATACATATGCAAGCCCCAACATCAATACTATATCGAATAAGGGAGTTTTTCGCTTTCAGTTGTAATGAAGAACTCTACTGATAATATTTTCATTCCTCGGACAACTAGTTAAAAATAACACACCCCATAAAAGATTCAAGTTAAATGGGTAACATAATTAATAACTCATACAACCAAAATATAACAGATTTTAACTCTACAAATCATTCTTGTAAGTCATTTGAAATAAATATTTTAAAAATCCTAGGGCATGACATCTAAACTTTGGTATGCTTACAAGTTGTATTTTGATCACTTAAGTAGAAAGTAGAGCAAAAGGGTACACTAAGAGGATACATATTCTCCTAAAGCATAACTTCTCTAATTAGTAATAATACAACATGATTTCTGGACATATTGATTAGTTCTAACCTTAAAGTATTGCACACTGAATAAGAGTCCTCTCATGTAAAGTCTATATAGGTCCTAATGTCATGATTTACCACATAAAAAACAACTAAATTTAATCCTTAAGGCGTGGCTTCCATTCAAGTATTATCAGTAGAGGCTTTGAAAATACAAGACAACGACTAGTATCACGATTTAATTACGAAATTTTGAAGATATGGATATAAACATAACAGATCTTAGTACAAGGTTTCATTAGTAATACTATTTTACTAGCACACTTCAATATGGCTAAAATAGAGAAAAGCTAAGACCTGGTTTTCTAGGCAAACATACTATTTTAAATGAATGAGATAAATCAAAACATGGTCGGATTTTACCTTTTGTGGGGCAGGAACTGGGGTCGCGTCAAAGGTCTACTATTTTCGGCCTCTACTCCGCAATCTCAGACGATCCTCAAGTTAAAAGGAAAAACGAGCGCGTCGCCGCCTCTAATCGAGTAAGACAAAACCCAGCGCACGACTCCAATGAGCAAAAACCAGAAAATGAGTTTTGGAAAAGAATGTAAAAAGAGTGGGTTTCAAAGTTGCTGAAAATCTTCACTAAGTTTGGTATTTATAGAAGATGAATTAGGGCTCACTAGGGATGGATTTTGGGCGGGATTTTTGAAGGGTTAGAGTTTCAAACGGCTCAAGAATCTTTTGAAATCACATGTAGAAGAAAGAAAAACGACGATATAAGCAGAGAAGCAGAGATTCGCTTGCCAAAATTGTGAAATCTTGGAGGAAACAAAAAGAGAGAACCATTTTACCTATGTCATCTTCATTGCAAATAGTAAATGAATTTGAATTCTTGAGTCAAAGTGCTTGAGTTTGCAGATGATTCCTTAGAATGGGCACACAAAATTTCCGATTACAAGATTTGAGAGTCAACTTTGCTAAGAAAATAGAATGAGATAAATTTTTTTGCCATGGCAATGAAAGAAGAGGCGTTAGTTTCTTGAAAGGGGGAAAGAGATAAAACCCTAATCTAATTTAATTTTAATTTTAGAAATAAGTCCAACCATTGGATTAGATGCACCTAATGGATGAAATTAATCCTAATATAATTAAATAAGATATAATAAATAAATAAAGCAAGAATTTATTTGGAATCCTCTAAAAGATAAAAGAAATGATCTTGACCATTAATTTAATATGGAGTAGATCTGATGAATCCATGTGGCAAGGTGTGGGGACAAAGTGTGTAGGGATGAGGAGAGCATGTGCTAGGAGTGTGTTAGTCATGAGATTTGTACCGTTGGGGCCTATGTGGCGCTGATATGGAGGTTATGTGGCGCTTATGTGGAATCAATATAGATGAAAGAATTAGGTAGATGGGCTGGCGGGTATGGGCTATTTTATGGGCTATTTTGGTTGATTTTTGGGGTCTAAAAATCTGAAAAATGTATTATAAAATTGGTCTCATTTTAAATAACATTAAACTTTACCAATATGATCTAATTTATATTTAAAAGTTCTTATCCACTTAAAAAATTACTATGCCTCTATAATTCTAATAATTTATGATAAAAATATTAAATTATATTATTGTAACAATTAATATCTAGTATGCATTTATATATATATCTATACCATATTAAAAGTACGAAGGCCTTTAGTGAAATATTGTTTGCCGTTTTTACCCTTTAAAAATAGAGTTCACACTGTTATAATAATCTCCTAATATTTAGGAATGATCATTAAATTATAGCATTGATATTAGGACCTTAATTTTAACTAAAATTTGGTTAATATTTTTTCCATATTTGAAATACGTAAAAAGTTCTCATATTTAGAGATTCAAAAGTAGTATATTTCTAATTACAAATATGGTAGTCAATATTTATGATTCGAAATGAATATGCTCGATCAAGACATGCACTTGCAAATTTATATTTTTATATTCTAAGTTTGTTATTAAACTAAGACAAAAAAAAAAGTTGTTAGCTTATCAATTACTAACTCAAACAAGGATATAATAGTAACAAATCATTTCTTTTTTAAAGTTTATTAATAATATTCAATATGTATATATAAATTCTAATAAATATCAAATTTAATAAATACATTTAAAATGACACAAAATTATTGCACATGGATAGACACATAGTTGCACATTCTCTAAAAGTACGAAAATGATTTGTTTTATTTAAGAATGAAGTCATATTTCTTAGGACTTTAAAAATCATTAAAAGTAATTAAAAACGATTACTTGAATATGTAGATAGTCCTCTTTCGACCAAAATTATCATTTTCATAAACTTGTACATATATTTTTTTATAACTTAAATATATATATTTTTAAAAGAATTAATATAAATAATATTATATATTGATTGATGTAGGTACACGTGCAAAGTGCGTACCCTAAGACTAGTATTATAAAAAGTAGAGAAATAAAATATAGTTTGGGAAATAAAGTTTGTATTAAATCATTACGATGCATTAATATTAAATAATAAAATGATAGTGACTAAGTAACTAAAATAATAATAACGATATAATTACAATAAATATGTTAAATTATATTAAGGCTAATAATTATATTTTATTTTAAAAATCTTGAGGCAAGAAATATATATATATATATATATATATATATATATATATATATATATATATATATATATATATATATATATATATATATATATATATATATATAACAAATACTTTGGATAAAAATATGTAAAATATATTTAGTAAATTATTGAGAATTAGGAAGTATAGAAAAATTGCTTATGAAAGGGGAGGGCCAAAATTGGTTGTCAACAGCTGCCCCTCTTTGACCGTGGACGATGAAAGAGTCTTCGGGAAAAGAAATTGACTTAGTAACCAATTTTGTCCCGATTTGCAAGTATGGATCAAAAGGTTGGAAAGATTTTTAACATGAAACTTGGAAGTATTATAAAAAAAAAGAAAAGAAAAGAAAAAAAAACAAAACTTTATAGAGTTAGAGCCAAACTCTGATTTCATAAACGCCCACACACCTTGGGTTCTACAAAAACTAATTCATATGCAATTCCGGACTGATGGTGCTATGGAGTAGGACTTAATGATCGATGTGGATCCTAAAATGCTGCCCCGGTGTCGGAGACACGAGGTGTCAGATACTGAGAAAGGAAATATTTCGAAATAATGATTTGGCTAAGATTTTGGTAGCCAAGCCGAACGGAATCCGAAAGTAGACCTTTGACTTTTGCTGGGGAGTCTGGTTTCCTCCCCAACAAACTGCCCCAGTTCGCTGCTTAGATAGAGTTCCACGTTGTGCTAAATCTCCTGCTAAATTCAATAGGCTAGGTAAAATTGTTAGTAAACGAGATATAAAAAATACGATAAGTCGTATTTCATAAAAACGACACCTCTAAGCCGTTAGTTCATCATAAAATAAGCCAGGTATATTAAAAAATAATTTTGATCATAACTAATGAAATGAGACTTCGAGCCAATGATTCATGTAAAGGGTGCCTTACAGCGATGACTTATGTATGATTGATAAAAATGAGGCATTTAAGCCAATGATTGATGAAAATGAGGCATTTAAGCCAAATGATGAAATAGTTGAGGCGTTTAAGCCAAATGACTGATGAGGCTCTCCAAGCCAGATGATTTATGGTAATGAAAATACTTGTGGTGCATTTGTAAGTCGATTGTGTGGCGCATTTTAATGGTGCAGTGTAGTTGAAAGAATTTGCATTGTGCATTTGTAAGCAATGATGTAGTACTTTTTTAAAGCATTTGTGCAGTGCATTTGCAGTGCATTTGAAAGCAAAAGTGTTGTGCATTTGAAAGCATTTATATTATGCAATTTGCAAGCAATGGTGCATTCGAAAATAATGGTGCAATGCATTTGAAAGCATTTGTGCGGTGCATTTGAAAGCAATGGTGAAGTGCATTTGCAGTGTATTTAAAAGCAATGGTGCAGTGCATTTAAAGCAGTAGTGCGATGCATTTGAAAGCAATGGTGCAGTGTATTTGAAAGCAATGGTGCAGTGCATTTGGATGCAATGGCGTGGTGTATTTAAAAGTCAATATGAATTATATTTAGAGTTGTGCGTGATGTCGTTTGCATATATATAAAAAAAAATTTAGTATCCGAAAAGTGATGACAATCGAATGTATATATATAAAAATATTGTGAAAGTACAAAATTATCATTAGAAAGTATCTCAAACTTAAATTTTAGAGGCAATCAATATTCAAAAGGTATAATTTTCTATAAAATACTATAAAGAAATTCGAACCGCTCGACGAAGGACTTTGGTACTTATGTCAGTCATTAATTCTTCTGCTTCCTCTATCTTGAAAATTTGCACTCAAAGAAAAATTGTGAGTTTGGGGGAGCGGTTGATTCGTGTTGACTTTGATGCTCTGGACTTTGATGATCTTGCGCTTCCCACTTTGTTTGGACTTGTAACCTCCACCCATCACTGAATCTTGGCGAACGAATAGTTAAGAAATTTTGATGAAAAAAATTCTATTTTAATAAATAAAGTATGCATAATTTTTATAAAATAAAGTTGTTGCCAAATTTTGCATTGTGACATGCTCATGAAACAAAGTAAACGTCCTCGTCTGGAATCTGTCATTTGTCTTGCTTGTCCATCCTTTGTCGATGACTAATGCGTCATCATGACAACGCCTTCAAAAGCTGCCCCAGTTTCCTATTTTGGGGGAAATATTGAATTTTTAATATGATGAGACCGAACCCATAGGGCTGCCTACGTATCCCCTCTTAAACGGGAATCAGGTCAAACGTAGTTCATTTACATTAAGAAGCATTACATAGAAACGGAAGAGGTTGCTAGATGTGTCTCTAGACGTAGTATCTCTTGACTGCATCTGCGTTTATAGGCTTGGGCCACACTTCTCCATCCATTTCTGCTAGAATCAGTGCTCCTCCAGTCAGTACTCAATGCACCATGTAGGGACCTTGCCAATTTGGTGCAAACTTTCCTTTAGCTTCATTTTGGTGTGGGAATATGCACTTCAAAACCAATTGCCCCGGTTTGAACTGCCTTGGTTTCACTTTCTTGTTGAAGGCTCTGGCCATCCTGTTTTGATAGAGTTGACCATGACAAACTGCATTCATTCTCTTCTCATCAATAAGCATTAGTTGTTCGTACCGATTCTTCACCCATTTTGCATTGCTCAGCTCAGCTTCCTGGATGACCCTCAAAGATGGTATTTCAACTTACGCTGGCAATACAGCTTCAGTTCCATAGACCAAAAGATAAGGCATTGCCCAAGTTGATGTCCTGACTGTAGTGGATATCCAAGGAGAGCAAATGGTAGCTTCTCATGCCAGTGCCTGTAGTTATCAATCATATTCCGCAATATCTTCTTAATATTCTTGTTGGCCGCTTCAACGGCTCCGTACATATGAGGCCGGTAGGGAGTGGAATTTCGGTGAGTAATCTTGAACTTATCACATATTTCTTGCATCAAGTCACTATTGAGATTGGCTCCATTATCTGTAATGATTGACTCAGGAATTCCAAATCGGCAAACAATGTTGTTGCGGATGAAATCTGCTTCCACCTTCTTTGTAACTGACTTGTAAGAAGAGGCTTCTACCCATTTTGTAAAATAATCAATAGCTACCAAGATAAATCTATGCCCATTTGATGCGGCATGCTCAATAGGGCCAATGACGTCCATGCCCCAAGCTGCGAACGACCAAGGGGAACTCGTTACATTGAGTTCATTTGGTGGGACTCGAATCAAATCACCGTGAATCTGACACTGATGACATTTCTGTACAAAACGAATGCAATCTGTTTCCATGGTCATCCAAAAGTAACCTGCTCGTAAAATTTTCTTTGCCAAAGTAAAACCATTCATGTGAGGCCTACATGTCCCTGCATGTATCTCTTCGATCAGTTTGGTTCCTTCTCTAGCATCTACACACCTCAACAGTCCTAAATCTGGGGTCCTCCTATATAGGATTTCGCCGTTTAGATTAAAAGTGATTTGCCAATCTCCTAAGTGTTCTCTTCTGGGTACTGGTTGCTCCTTCAGGGTAATCCATTGTCTTGAGATATCTCTTAATGTCAAAATACCATGGTTCTCCGTCTGGCTCTTCATCCACATGGAAAGAATAAGCTGGATGATCTTGCACATTCACCTTTATGGGGTCTATATAGTTTTTATCTGGATTCTGAATCATTGAAGACAAAGTTGCCAAAGCATCTGCGAACTCGTTTTGGACTCTTGGAACATGCTTGAAGTCCACCTTGATAAACTTCTTACACAACTCCTTTACACAATGTAAGTATGGTAGGATTTTTGTATTCTTTGTATTCCATTTGCCTTGTACTTGATGAATCAGCAAGTCTGAATCACCTATAACCAACAACTCTTGGATGTTCATATCAACAGCCATTCTAAGCCCAAGTATACAAGCCTCATATTCTGCCATGTGTTGGTGCACGAAAATCAAAGTTTCGCTGAGATTGGATAATGCTGTCCAGATTCTGAAACTAAAATTGCTTCAACTCTGACTCCTTTGAAGTTTGCTGCTCCGTCAAAGAACATTCTCCAACTAGAATATGCTTCTGAAATGTCTTCTCCCGCAAATAATACTTCTTCATTTGGGAAGTACGTCCTAAGTGGCTTGTATTCTTCATCCACATGATTTTCTGCAAGATGGTCAGCTAAAGCTTGTCCTTTGATGGCTTTTTGAGTAACATACACGATGTCAAATTCACTTAGCAAAATCTGCCACTTTGCTAGCTTTCCTGTAGGCATAGGTTTCTGAAAGACGTACTTGAGCGGGTCTATCCTGGAAATGAGAAAAGTGGTGTATGCTGACAAGTAATGCCTTAACTTTTGTGCCACCCAAGTTAAGGCACAACAAGTGCGTTCCAACAAAGTATACCGTGCTTCATACGGTGTGAACTTCTTGCTCAAGTAGTATATGGCTTGCTCCTTCCTTCCAGTTTCATCGTGTTTCCCCAAAACACATCCAAATGCATTATCTGATACGGACATGTATAACAACAATGGCCTTCCAGGTTCCGGAGGTACCAGCACAGGTGGGTTAGATAAATATTCCTTGATTCTATCAAAAGATCGTTGACATTCTTCTGTCCATTTGGTAGTGGCATCTTTCCTCGGCATCTTGAATATTGGCTCACAAATCACCGTTGATTGGGCTATGAAACGACTGATGTAGTTAAGGCGGCCAAGGAAACTCATCACGTCCTTCCGATTCTTTGGAGGTGGCAGGTCTTCGTTAGCCTTTATCTTTGAAGGATCCAACTCTATGCCCTTTCTACTAACAATGAAACCTAATAATTTTCTAGCTGGAACTCCGAATGCACACTTTGCGGGATTTAGTTTTAGATTGTACCGCCGCAACCTATCAAAGAACTTCTTTAGGTCTACCAAGTGATCTGAACTCTTCCGCGATTTGATGATGACATCGTCCACATAAACCTCAATCTCTTTATGGATCATGTCATGAAAAATAGTTGTCATAGCTCTCAAGTATGTAGCACATGCATTCTTGAGTCCAAAAGGCATCACTCGATAACAATATACCCCCCAAGGTGTGATAAACGCTATCTTCTCAGCATCATCTTCATCCATCAAAATCTGGTGGTAACCGGCAAAACAACCAACGAATGACTGCAACTCGTGCTTTGCACAATTGTCAATGAGTATGTGAATATTTGGGAGTGGGAACTCATCCTTTGGACTAGCCTTGTTGAGATCCCGATAATCCACACATATTCTGATCTTCCCATCCTTTTTTGGGACTGGTACTATATTGGCCAACTAGGTGGGGTACTTCGTGACTCGGATGACATTTGCCTTAAATTGCTTGGAGACTTCTTCTTTGATCTTCAAACTTAAGTCTGTTTTGAATATTCTTGTCTTTTGCTTTATCGGGGACAAGATGGATCCGTTGGCAACTTATGGGAAACAATATTAGTGCTCAAACCAGGCATGTCATCATATAACCAAGCGAACACATCAACGTATTCTCTTAGAAGATCTACATATTCTTCCTTTTCTGATGGTGTCAAATGGACACTGATTCTCATTTCTTTTATAGACTGTGAATTTCCCAAATTTATAAGCTCTGTTTCATCCAAATTTGGTTTTGACTTGTTCTCAAACTGCTCAAGTTCTTTAGTTAATTCTGCAGGCGGCACATCTTCTTCATATTCTTCAAGATCTTGCTTGTTATTTTGTTCACTTGTTTCATTGCATGTCACATTTACGGTGTCGACATTTTTATTAATTTGTTTGCTGAAAAATAAAATAAAAGGAAGAAAATTAATAAAGGCAAAAATTTAGATGTAAAACAAAAGGCATATTCAGATTTTGCATTTAAGCTTCCAAAAGGTTGAGGCAAACAACATAAAATCATAAACACGATTCAGGCCTCAATTTTGAATCATGTTGTTTTAAAGGTTACTAATATAATTCATCTACCAAGATTCCCGGCGAACCGGCGATGGGGTACAAGTCTAATTTGTCAAAACATCTCTAGGTGCGGCATCCCAAATAGTTGGCGCCTCAGTGCAATCCTTCAAAATCACGTTGCAGTCGGCAATGAATAGGTTCCTAATTCCTTCAACGAGGTCGTCTTCAGCATCTTCACCTAACTCATGAATTGTAACTGTCTTGGGGAATGACTGGATTAGCTGCGGGATAGGCTGTGGCGGGACAATGTCACTTTTCTTGAGACAAGCCTCCGAGAATTCTTTCGGAGTGGGTTCGTACCCTAGGCCAAAGGTGTTGTTCTGCCCTGGTAACTGAATTGGTTCCACTATTTCATGCAACCTTGCTCCAAGTCCTTGACCAGGCTCAAAACCGTTCTTCAACATTTTTGATGCCACCATCACAAGCACACTTGGCAACTTTATCTCTTTGCCTCGAGTAGCAGTTACAATTTCTTCAACATGGAAAGTGGCTCCATCCAGCCTCTCCACACTTTCAATGACAGGGATCACATTCCCCGGGTAAATGGGATTGCTTGCTTCTCCATGAATCACAACTTCCTGGTGATTCCACACAAACTTCACGTTCTGGTGCAAAGTGGAAGGGACTACACCAGCCATATGAATCCACGACCTTCCCAACAACAGATTATAAGTAGCAGATATGTCTAACACTTGAAATTCAATAATAAACTCCACAGGCCCAATTTGCAATGCTAAGTTAATTTCACCAATGGCGCTCCTTTGCGCTCCATCGAAAGCTCTAACATTCACGAACTTTTCCAATGTCAATTCCCAAGGCTTTGAGGGTAGTGAAAGGACATATATTGAGTGCAGAACCATTATCAATCAAAACCTTAGAAACAAACTTGTCCCTGCATTTGACAGTGAGATGCAAAGCTTTGTTGTGGCTTAGACCTTCAGGCGGCAATTCATCCTCATGAAAAGAAATCTTGTGGGCTTCTAGAATTTGGGCTACCTTAGTTTCCAGATGTTCACTAGTTGTCTCGGCTGGTACATATGCTTCATTGAGTACTTTTACCAAAGCATTCCTGTGGCTATCAGAACTCATCAATAATGACATGTGGGAAATTTGAGCCGGTGTCTTCTTTAGTTGGTCTATAACAGAGTATCCTCCGCACTGCATTTTTCTCCAAAACTCTTCTACTTCAGCTTCTGTCACGGGCTTCTTCGGGTTGTTGTCCTTGCTTGAAGTTCCTCGTGATGCTTCTTCAGGAATATAACACCTACCGGATCTCGTCATACCTGCAGCAGTAGCAGCTTCTACAACTAATTTCGCCTTTCTTTTGTTCCTTATATCAGACTGGTAGTCCCAAGGAATTGCTTTGGTTTCAAATGAGGGTGTCTGAGCGACTAGAGCCATGACTCTGGGTTTCGGAGGGAGTACTTCCACCTCAATCGGTGCTCGCACCTGCACTGTGATGATAGGAGCAATGAAGGCAGATGACACAGCCTTTTTCTCATCTTCAATTGGTACAATTGTTCCTTCCAAATTCCAATACTCATCAGTAGATATCATGTTAATACCGACATCATCGTGATTTGGAAGAGGGTTGTTGTTCACATTCGGCGGAGCTCCCTTAAGCTGAATGGTTCCTGCTTTGATCAATTCTTCTATCTTATCTTTGAGAGTAAGGCAATTTTTTGTGTCATGTCCAGTCACACCAGAGTGATATGCACAACGCTTGGTCCCATCATACCATCCTGGGAGGGGGTCGGGAACTCTTCCTAGGACAGGTTGGAGTACTCCTGCAGCTTTCAACCTTTCATACAACTGGGCTAAAGGTTTAGCTAGGGGTGTATAGGTTTTGGCCGGTTTTCTTTCAAAGCTCGGGCGAGGTCTAGGTGCATTTGGGCGGTTTTGTGATTGGTAGTGGGGTTGAGGTGGATATGTGGGTTGGTAATATGGTGGATTCTGGTATGCAGGTGCTCAGGGTGGATAATAGGTTGGTTGGGCATTATAAATAGGATAGGGAATGGGCGAAGGCTGGTAGAAAGATTGAGGAGTTTGGGTGTATGGGCTATAATATGAAGGTTGGGGTAACGGATTTTGGTAAGTTGACATTCGGTTAGGCCTACGGTCTTGGAAGGTCATAACAGCGGATACTTCTTTTTCTTTCTTCTTACTTGCTCCTCCAATATTCCCTGACTGGATCGCCTTACTCGCTGCTTGTAGTGCTGCCAAATTTGTAATCTTTCCTGATTTGAGACCTTCCTCTATAACGTCTCCCATCCTAATAACTTCCGAGAATTTCTGCCCCATCATACTTATCAATATCTCATAATACGTTGCATCCGTTTGAGATCGAATAAAAGTAGTTGTCATCTCATCCTCTCCCATCGGGGGTTGGACTCTTGCTGCTTCTGCCCTCCATCTCATGGCATACTCTCTAAAGGATTCTGTTGTTTTCTTCTCCAATGTCATCAAATAGAATCTATCTGGGTTGGTCTCAGTGTTAAATCTGAACCTGTCCATGAATTCTTGTGCCATGACAATTCAGCTGCGCCATTTCTGTAGGTCTTGACTTGTGTACCAATCAAGGGCTTCCCCTATAAGACTCCTTATAAAAAGCTTCATCCTGATAGCTTCATCCTTTCCCACTCCAACTAACTTATCACAGTACGACCTCAAATGAGCTCGCGGGTTTCCTTTTCCATCAAACATGTCAAATTTTGGTACTTTATATCCTGCAGGTAAATCAACATCGGGATGAACACATAGATCTTCATACTCCAAACCTTCCATACTCCTAACGGTTTTCAGACTTTTGAATGCTTCCTTTAACTCACGAATCTCCTTCGTCATGTACTCGTCGGGTTTGGCCCTTACATTTTTTTCTGCTTCCTGATATTGATACACTTCAGAGTGAAGTTGGTGAGGCATAGGGGTGGTAAAAGGTTGTGCTTCCGCTATACCGGTGGAACATGCTGCATGTTGGGAATAGCGGCGTGTGCCATCGGTATGTGTTGCGTTACATGGTGATTTTGGGTTAGCGGGGTGCTTTGGGCTGGTGATGGTTGGGAAACATATGATGTGGTAAAATTCGATGGGTTGGCTTGTTGCGGGTTAGCATGTGCGTTAGTGGATGTTTGCTTGTTATTATGAAGTGGAGGGTTTGGTGGAAGGTGTTCCGGGATAGATGAGTCAAAAGATGGGAAATGTGGCGGGATAGGTGCATTTGTCCTTTCTTCAGGAAGTGGTGTGTTGAGACTAATAGAAAGATTGGTAAGGTTCCGCAGCCGTTCAATTTCACCTTGCAGGTTAGCCACTTGTTGCGAAAACTGGGCGATGTGTTCATCACGAAGGGTAACCTCCCTTCCGTCCGAAGTCTCGGGTTCGTCTCGTTGAACAGTGACAAGTCCTAAGCCTGTCATGTTAGGTGTGTTTGATCCAGTCATGTTGGTAGCTGCTCGTGCCTTAGATCTCGTGAAGTATGGGTGTTCGGCCAGTTCGCAGTCAACACAAATCAACCTTGGGGAGTAATAAAATAGAAAAGCCTTTAAAAAGAAAAATAAAGACAATGTTAGTAAGTGGTGATTAAATTTAAAAGCAAATATATCACATAACAAATAAATTATGTAATAACAAACAAGTCAAGCAATGTTAAGCGTGTCCTAGTATGCACGGGACCTCTTTGTGCCAGAGGTAGGCCTAGCGAAAATTTGAGAGATAAACACACCATTATATATCATTCCATTGCTCCTTAATTAGAGATCCAAAACTAACTTTCATTGATGATTCAAGCTTAGTACATAAATAAAAAGGGAAATTGCCTTAACCTAAAACGACTACAATGGCATAGCCTTAATTAAAATAAAGATTACAACATAGTTCTAATCTAGTTGATTGAGGATGGTTCTTTATTTCTCCTTAGCCTTTTCGCTGCACTAATTGCCTCATCAATTTTCTGGCGATTCTTCACAAGGTAAACCATGGCTAGCTTTCCTCCTTCGTCCAGTCCTTGGCAATAGCATTCTATGAATTGCTTCTCGAGGTCTCCATCCAAATCTTTGAGTGCTTGCTCCATTTCCATAGCTTGTTGTTTCCACATTTCTATTTGTTGCTTCTGCATCTCCTCTCGTTGTCTCAACATTTCAATCTCTTTGTTTTCCTTCTCATGCTGCTCCTTATGCTTTGCTTCAGACACACTTCTTTTTAGCCGGCGGTACTTGATTTCAGCTTCGGCTGCCTTATCTTTGATTTGGCCACCCACGTTAATCCCTCTTGTGACAGAGCCTTCAAGGTTGGCACGTAACCATTCCAAATAAAAAGTGTCATATCCAGCTTGGAACCTATCTGGTGCAATTGTATCCTTGACCATAGCTCTCTTGTTTTTCCACATCCTGAGAATTTCCTTCGCAAAAGGAATTTTATCATTATCATAGTCAATTCGATAATGATCCATGTTATCAACTTGTGGTATGACTTGCGTTCACCCGGCTTGTCTCATAACTCGTAATGGAGCATATGGTTGAAGTCCTCGAAGCCCGATGAGAACCAAATAAGGTAGCATTTTTCCACGGATTACAAAATTCTTAGATGGATACCAAGAAAACATCCATTGGATTGTGGTATCATTTAGCTTGCTAAGTAACTTGCCCCATCCTTTAACACTATTTGGATGTTTGAATGCAACCACTGGAATCGTGTATGACGTGATGTGATTAGCACCATTTTGCTTGTAAAGCTCTTGGCTTCCATTGATCTTTTGGAGATGCCCCATAAACCATAACTGCAACAATAAATTACATCCCTCAAAATGTTTATATCCTTTCTTGCAAAGGCCTAAAGCTCGGTATATATCGGCAACAACCATCGGCACTATGGTGTATGGTTTTCCATCAATGCCATTAAATAATGCATCAGTAACCATGACAGGTCGGGTGTGAATCTCCTGTTTTGCTCCTCGGGGAAATACTAGGAGCCCGAGGAAACAAACCGAAAAGGCGAATACCCTCTTTTCACTCCAAGAAGCATGCGAGGAGAACATTTCTCGATGTCGTAGAAAAGCACCTGAGCATCCAAAAATGTCAAACAGATAGTCAAGGGCTATTTTGGATTCTTTCAAATGCTCTAACCCAATTTCTTTCTCAAAACCAAACTTTTCAGGGAACTCTTTGATCGAGGGATTTTTTGGAATAATCATGCCAGCGCTTTGCCAAGAATGTTTGGCTTTCCATAACAAACTCACATTCTCTATGAAACCTCCAATTTCTTCTAACAATGGTGTCATCTCATTTTTCCCAAATCTGAATACGGCCCTTTCTTCATCCCAAAAGGTGACTGCTGCCTCAATAATTTCCCTACACGCGGTGACTTCCATAAGTAACGGTAGATGACCCAGCTTCTTTCTCACCTCGAATTGTGCACTTTCTCCTAAGTTTCTCCACCATGCCTTTAGTTTGGGAGGGATGTCCAACACCATGCCGATCTTTGGGTAGACAACTTGACTCATAATTTCTTGCATCACAGAAAAGATTAATCTTACCCGTTTTCCAATTAGGAGTAAGTGGTCCACATAATCGGTGTGTTTATCTTTCAAATGATGCACATAAAGGATGAATAGGTGTCACTTGGGGTTATAAACCCGCTTGAACATTTGGATAAGGCTAACTAATGGACTTAATACACCTAGGGTATTAAGCCTCCTAAGGTTGCGTGATGCATGCTCCTAACAAGGGATTTGGTTTAGCTCTATCTTAGGTCGGCTAATAGTAGGTTTTCTAGACTGGTCTTCTCCCAAGTGGACAACTTGAGAGTGAAAAGTTGTGACTGTCGATTGCACCGCTGATTGACTTACCCACAAACTTTTCCCTAAAAAGTATTTTTTTTTAAAAAAAAAAGTGCACGGCCGCAAACCGCCTAACCGCTAGGTGTGTGCTCAGTGTGAATTTTCCAAAAGTGGAGGAAGTGAAAACGGAATGACAGTTTATAAAGAATAGTAATTACATATTAAAAGAAGTAGCACATTTTCGAACAAGGAAACAAACAAAACATTTACAAAATACAAAACCCATTTTTATTAACCTAAGTTTGTTATAGTTTAGAACCTGTACCTGTTTCCCCAGCAGAGTCGCCAAGCTATTATACCCCATTTTAACACGGGCCAAACTAGAGTATAACATATTGGTAATTTTGAAAGTTTAATTAATTAAAGAGAGTCGCCACCTAATTATCTTCATGGTGAATTAGGACACCAATTTTAGCTAATAGTACTTAAAGTTTACTCTGTTTTACGGTCTGCTCAACCTTAAAGATTATGGGTAAGGGTTCTAATTGATCCTATAGGGAAGGTTATTAAGGCATCCTATATGATCCGTTAACTACGATTAACCGGCCAAACTTAGGTTAAATAAATTAAATAAAATTGTAAAATATAAGTACACCTTTACGTATTTATAAGTTTAAAAATAACTCATAACTATATGTCAATACCTGGATTATTATTAAATGATCGAAAATCGGATAAGAAAGTAGTGATTAAATAGCCAAGTAACAAGTAGCAGTAAGATGTTCAGATAAGTTTTCTTTTTGTTAAAAATAAGTAATAAACTTCGTGTCATTTTATCTTGACAAAATCACCGTTTTGTTAGGTGATTAAAATCAGCTTCTAAAGTTAGACTCAATAAATATGTTGAAGAAAAATCATTTTTTATATATCTACTTGTACTACCGATTTGGCTTATCATATAAAAGAAGTATTTCAAGTATAAGATTAAGTTTACGAGAAAATGAATACTCTAACGGCGAATAAGTAAAAAAAAATATTAGATTTCCGATTTAGATTCATTATTCTAATTACCAAATCATATGTGACAGAATGAAGAACGTAAACAATTAAATCCAAACTTGAGATAAAACTCAAATACATAGGTAAATTAACCATCATATGAGTTAGATATAATGAGAGGCCCAAAGATTTAAAAGAAGAAGAATGCCATAGGCATCCCCAAGCGTTTCGCTTGTTTTCTTGCTATCTGGTGCTCTAAGGAAGAGAGAAAGTGGCGAATTCATGCTCGGGTAGTGCCGAGTCTCGAGTGAAACTCCATTTTGCTCCAAGTGTATATGCAAATAAAATAAAGAAACAGAAAATAGGATTAGAGGAGAAACCTTTATGCTTAATGGAACAGATAGTAAATCAAAGATATGTACAATGGCTACTGATAAGACACAGCTACAACTTGTTCATAGAGACTTAAGCAAATTTCTTTGCATTCCAATTGATCAAACTCATACTAGACTTACATTTAAATGTATCCGCTGATTCTTAAACTAGTGACTTATATCACAAAAATAAAATTACTAGGTGAGTTTAGCACACTACAGTCAATAACTTTATTTACGTTAGAAGTAAAGTAGTACAAATATGCTGGAATAAATCAACACAAGAGAATAAGATTGAATAGTCTCCTCCTAGATAACATGGCCTCTATATCATGCAAACAAATGACAGAGGATACATGAATAGCTCAACAAAATGTCTCATTTATTAAACTTTCGGATGAATAGTGTGTACATTAGTCTTAAACTTATCACCCTGCCACCTTAACAAACTCTTTGAGTTCATAACATGAGAGGTTCTAAAAATTGTTCCACTTATAACTAGCTAGTGGAGATGAAGTCTTTCTATAATTATGGCTTCTAAACTCCAATAAAATCTAAAGTTAAGCTTCCTTTATCTGGCATACATATGCAAGCCCCAACATCAATACTATATCTATTAAGGGAGTTGTTCGCTTTCAGTTGTAATAAAGAACTCTACTGATAATATTTTCATTCCTCGGACAGCTAGTTAAAAATAACACACCCCATAAAAGATTCAAGTTAAATGGGTAACATAATTAATAACTCATACAACCAAAATATAACAGATTTTAACTCTACAAATCATTCTTGTAAGTCATTTGAAATAAATATTTTAAAAATCATAGGGCATGACATCTAAACTTTGGTATGCTTACAAGTTGTATTTTGATCACTATGCAGAAAGTAGAGCAAAAGGGTACACTAAGAGGATACATATTCTCCTAAAGAATAACTTCTCTAATTAGTAATAATACATCATGATTTCTGGATATATTGATTAGTTTTAACCTAAAAGTATTGCACACTGAACAAGAGTCCTCTCATGTAAAGTCTATATAGGTCCTAATGTCATGATTTACCACATAAAAAACTACTAAATTTAATCCTTAAGGCGTGGCTTCCATTCAAGTATTATTAGTAGAGGCTTTGAAAATACAAGACAACGACTAGTATCACGATTTAATGACGAAATTTTGAAGATATGGATATAAACATAACAGATCTTAGTACAGGGTTTCATCAGTAATACTATTTTACTAGCACACTTCAATACGGCTAAAATAGAGAAAAGCTAAGACCTGATTTTCTAGGTAAACATACTATTTTAAATGAATGAGATAAACCAAAACATGGTCGGATTTTACCTTTTGTGGGGCAGGAACTGGGGTCGCGTCAAAGGTCTACTATTTTCGGCCTCTACTCCGCAACCTCAGACGATCCTCAAGTTATAAGGAAAAACGAGCGCGTCGCCGCCTCTAATCGTGTAAGACGAAACCCAGCGCACGACTCCAATGAGCAAAAACCAGAGAATGAGTTTTGGAAAAGAATGTAAAAAGAGTGGGTTTCAAAGTTGCTGAAAATCTTCACTAAGTTTGGTATTTATAGAAGATGAATTAGGACTCACTAGGGATGTATTTTGGGCGGGATTTTTGAAGGGTTAGAGTTTCAAACGGCTCAAGAATCTTTTGAAATCACATGTAGAAGAAAGAAAAAGGACGATATAAGCAGAGAAGCACAGATTCACTTGCCAAAATTGTGAAATCTTGGAGGAAACAAAAAGAGAGAACCATTTTACCTATGTCATCTTCATTGCAAATAGTAAATGAATTTGAATTGTTGAGTCAAAGTGCTTGAGTTTGCAGATGATTCCTTAGAATGGGCACACAAAATTTCCGATTACAAGATTTGAGAGTCAACTTTGCTAAGAAAATAGAATGAGACAAATTCTTTTGCCATGGCAGTGAAAGAAGAGGCGTCAGTTTCTTGAAAGGGGGAAAGAGATGAAACCCTAATCTAATTTAATTTTAATTTTAGAAATAAGTCCAACCTTTGGATTAGATGCATCTAATGGATGAAATTAAACCTAATATAATTAAATAAGATATAATAAATAAATAAAGCAAGAATTTATTTGGAATCCTCTAAAAGATAAAAGAAATGATCTTGACCATTAATTTAATATGGAGTAAATCTGATGAATTCATGTGGCAAGGTGTGGGGTTAAAGTGTGTAGGGATGAGGAGAGCATGTGCTAGGAGTGTGTTAGTCATGAGATTTGTACCGTTGGCGCCTATGTGGCACTGATGTGGAGGTTATGTGGCGCTTATGTGGAATCCATATAGATGAAAGAATTAGGTAGATGGGCTGGCGGGTATGGGCTATTTTATGGGCTATTTTGGTTGATTTTTGGGGTCTAAAAATCTGAAAAATGTATTATAAAATTGGTCTCATTTCAAATAACATTAAACTTTACCAAGATGATCTAATTTATATTTAAAAGTTCTTATCCACTTTAAAAATTACTATGCCTCTATAATTCTAATAATTTATGATAAAAATATTAAATTATATTATTGTAACAATTAATATCTAGTATGCATTTATATATATCTATACCATATTAAAAGTACGAAGGCCTTTAGTGAAATATTGTTTGCCCTTTTTACCCTTTAAAAATAGAGTTCACACTTTTATAATAATCTCCTAATATTTGGGAATGATCATTAAATTATAGCATTGATATTAGAACCTTAATTTTAACTAAAATTTGGTTAATATTTTTTCCATATTTGAAATACGTAAAAAGTTCTCATATTTAGAGATTCAAAAGTAGTATATTTCTAATTACAAATATGGTAGTCAATATTTATGATTCGAAATGAATATGCTCGATCAAGACATGCACTTGCATATTTATATTTTTATATTCTAAGTTTGTTATTAAACTAAGACAAAAAAAAAAGTTGTTAGCTTATCAATTACTAACTCAAACAAGGATATAATAGTAATAAATCATTTCTTTTTTAAAGTTTATTAATAATATTCAATATGTATATATAAATTCTAATAAATATCAAATTTAATAAATACATTTAAAATGACACAAAATTATTGCACATGGATAGACACATAGTTGCACATACTCTAAAAGTACGAAAATGATTTGTTTTATTTAAGTATGAAGTCATATTTCTTATGTAACGACCCGACCGGTCGTTTTAGAAAATTACGCCCCAATCCCTAATTTAACTGTTCCCCTAAGTTCATTTCTGCTATTGTGGGTTGCCGGGAGAGTCGGTTCCGAAAATTTGAGCATTTTGAGACACTTAGTCCCTAAATAAGAGCTTTGAAACTAGAAAACGGTCCGAAGCCGGAACAATGTTAAGACGATCTCGGAACGGAAATCCGATGGTTCCATTAGCTCCGTTAGGTGATTTCGGGGTTAGGAGCGCGTTCGGAATGTATTTTGGAGGTCCGTAGCTCAATTAGGCTTGAAATGCCGAAGGTTGAAATTTTGGCGAATCCGATCGATAGGTGAGATTTTGATCCGGGGGTCGGAATGGAATTCCGACAATTTCTGTAGCTTCGTTATGTGATTTTGGATATGTCCGCAAATTTTCAGGTCATTCGGACGTCGTTTGGTCGGGTTTTTGATCGAATATGCAATTCGGAAAGTTTTAAGAAATTTAGGCTTGAATTCGATGTGAATTATGGATTTTGATGTTGTTAGACGTGTTTTGATGATTAGAATAAGTTCGTATCATGTTTTGGAATAGGTTGGTGGTTTTCGTTGGGATCCCGGGGGTCTCGGGATGAATCCGGGGGTCCAATCGGGCTAATTCATGCATTTTGGAAATGCTGTTAACTGCTGGTGTGTGCTGCAAACGAATGCTCTATGCGATCGCAATGGGCTAATGCGATCGCATAGAAGGTTTTGGAGAGGCCAAGAATTTGTTCTATGCGATCGCGGGAATGGATATGCGATCGCATAGTTCTGGAAATTTGTTCTATGCGATCGCGGGAGGTATCATGCGATCGCATAGTTCTGCAAAGTTGTTCTCTGCGATCGCGTACAGTCCTATGCGATCGCATAGTGTATAGAGAAGAGGGGTCCCAGGTCCAGCTTTTGTTCTATGCGATCGCGGAGCAGGGCATGCGATCGCATAGTTATTTTTCGGTATGCATTGCGATCGCATTGTGGTCTATGCGATCGCATAGAGTAGTTTGGCGAGGGTCAAAATTTGTTCTATGCGATCGCAACAGGTGTCATGCGATCGCATAGAGTAAAAATGTCTGGCAGTGACTTAAGTCCAGAAACATTTCAGCCGCGAACCATAAACCAAAAACGCCATTTTTGAGCTCCAAGAGAGGGAATTGAAGGGGAAACGCTGGAATATCACCGGGAAATCATCGGGGGTAAGTTTCCTAACCTTAATTCGTTGGTTTATCATGAAATCCATGATTATTTCACTGAAATTGGAAGATTAAAGGTGGGTTTGAGCCCTAGGCCTAAATGTTAGAAAATCTTTGATTTGAACGGGCAAACGGAGTCCGATTTCGATAAATTTTATATGCACGGACTCGCATTGAGATAAGGAACCCGAATATATAATTTTCGTGATTTTTCGATAAGCGTACCGAGAGTCGGGTTTTGGCAACTTGTGGGTTTTGGTGAATTTTGAGTTAATTTGATTGGGTAATGCCCAATTGGCCTATATTGATGTGATTCTATTGATTTTTTATCAGATTCTACTCTTGTGGAGGCCGACATTCGTGGCAAGAGGGTTATTACTTAGCGGTTTTGTGCCGGAATTGAGGTAAGTGGCTTGTCTAACCTCGTGTGGGGGAATTTTCACCCCTAGGATATTATGTGATAGTTTAATGCCTTGTACGCGAGGTGACGGGCGTGTACATGCGCTGGTTGTTGTAACACACACTTTACTTGAATTGTCTGATTTGTGATATTCCTGCTCTTAGCTGATAAAAGCGTTACCATTACCCGGTAGTACTTAGAAAAGCATGATTAACTAGGATTCAACATGTTTAATTGCCTAGTTGATTTACTTGAATTCTTGACAAATTGTTGGCACTAATTTCGGTGAAGTTGTAATTTAACATTATATTCTCTCTGTGTGTTTTCTTATTTGATGTGTTGGTGGACTGCGGGTTCAATTCCCGGAGATCCCAGGGCTGTGGGTTCGATTCCCAGAGACCCGGAGTGATATTGTTTGTGGACCGCGGGTTCGATTCCCGGAGACCTAGGGCTGTGGGTTCGATTCCCAGAGACCCGGCGTGATATTGGTAGGGACTACGGGTTCGATTCCCGAGATCCTGAGTTATTGGTAGGGACTACGGGTTCGATTCCCGGAGATCCAGTTATTGGTAGGGACTACGGGTTTGATTCCCGGAGATCCTGAGTTATTGAGATATTATTAGGACATGGGCTGCGGGTTCGATTCCCGGAGACCCAGAGGTACTGAGAATGGGACTGTGGGTTCAATTCCCACAGATCCTGGATTTATTTATTTGAGTTGGTTATTTGTTGTTAGCTTAATCGTAGACAGTTGCAGTAATTATCATAATGTTGTTATTTCGGAAATTATTATCACATAAACTGTTTATTTTGTTTTCATCATTATATTATTGTTTCTCAGTAGGGCCCCGACCTACCTCGTCACTACTCCATCGAGGTTAGGCTTGGCACTTACTGAGTACCGCCGTGGTGTACTCATGCTACTCTTCTGCACACTTTTGTTGTGCAGATCCAGGTACATCAGAGCAGGCTCGTACTAGGTGATTCCGCAGCTTTCTGGGAGACTTCGAGGTATGATCTGCTACGTCCGCGGATCCGGAGGCTTCCCTTCTATTCTAGTATTACTAGTTGACATTTTTCTTCATTTCGTTGTTAGATACTCTTTACACATAGAGCCACAGTTGTATTTCTCTTTTAGTCTGTGTTACCGTGGGGTTCCGGATCTTGGTAGTGTTTATTTATTGTGTGACGGATGTATGTGCCAAGTGGCACGGATTACATATCTTTTATGTTATTTTCCGTTGTTTCTTATTTAAGTAATTATAATTTATAGATTCCGCAACGTGTTAGGCTTACCTAGTCGTGGGGACTGGGTGCCATCACGACATGTTCACAATTGGTGAACTAGGGTCGTGACAAGTTGGTATCAGAGCTCTAGGTTCATAGGAGTCACGGGACACAGACCGGTTACTTAGAGTCTCGCTGATCGATACGGAGACGTATGTATTTATCTACGAGGGGCTATGTAACTGTTTAGGAAACTCTTCATTTCTTTTGGATTCCTTGTCGTGCGACATTTTTGGCATCAAAAATCTAAACTACGGCTTTCTATTCTCTCACAGATGGTGAGGACACGAGCTAACCGCGATGATCGGGTACCCGCGCCCCCTGTTGCTGCCGTCAGAGGCCGGGGCCGAGGTAGAGGACGAGGACGCGCCCGAGGTGCAGCCACAGCACCATCGCGCGCTGCCGCCGAGGTGCCACCGGTAGACCAGGTTGGAGCGCAGGCACCTGGTACACCGACTACAGCTGCTACTACTCCAGCACTACAGGAGACCCTGGCTCAGTTCATGAGCATGTATACCACTTTAGCCCAGGCAGGACTGCTTCCTCTCATCGCAGCTACATATCAGGCCGGGGGAGGGGCACAGACTCCCGCAGCCGTTACACCGGAGCAGCGTGTGCCAGTGGAACATGTTCCAGATGTTTTGGTTATACCTCCTGCCGCCCCAGCACAACCCGGAGGTGGACCAGCTGCCTCTGAGGACGAGCAGCGTAGATTGGAGAGGTTCAAGAAATATGAGCCCCCAGTGTTCAGTGGTTTGGCTTCAGATGATGCATTGGGTTTTCTGGAGGAGTGTCATCGTATTCTTCGTACTACGGGGATTGTGGAGACCAACGGGGTTTCCTTCACTGCCTTTCAGTTTCGTAGGGCCGCTTATGATTGGTGGCGCACGTATGAGTTGGATAGTCCGGGGGAGTCTGCTTCATTGACTTGGACGCAATTTTCAGATCTGTTTTTGAGGGAGTTTGTTCCACAGAGCCTTAGGGATTCTTGGCGCTCGGAGTTTGAGCGGTTGCGACAGGGCTCCATGTCAGTATCGGAGTATGCTATCAGTTTCACCCGTCTAGCCAGGCATGCACCGGCTTTGGTAGCCACGGTTCGGGAGAGAGTGCGGAGATTTATTGAGGGCCTTGTTCCGCCTATCCGATCCAGCATGGCCAGAGAGTTGGAGACGGATATATCTTATCAGCAGGCGGTGAGCATCGCCAGGAGGATCGAGAGTATGCTCCCTAGAGAGCGGGGAGATAGAGAGGCCAAGAGGTCTCGTGAGTCGGGCCATTTCTCCGGTGCCCGCACTTCAGCAGCCGGTCGTTTTGGCAGGGGTTATTCCGGTCGTCCAGTTCACTCAGCATTGCCCGCAGCCGGTAGTACCCCAGCTCTTCCAGCACCACAGGAGCCTTATTATGCTCCTCCAGTTTCCAGTGCACCTCCTGCGCGGGGTCCTTCCAGGGGTCAGACTAGTGGGGTTGAGGCCGGTCAGTCACAGCCACCGCGTCCTCTCAGAGCTTGTTTTGAGTGCGGGGATACTCGCCACCCGGTTAGGGAGTGCCCCAGGCGTAGGAGGGGAGCACCTCACCAGTCTTCGCAGCATCAGCGTGGCTCTCGGGGTCAGCAGGCTATCATTCCAGCTCCAGCTGCTATTCCACCTGCCCAGCCAGCCAGGGGCGGGGGTCAGGGTTCTAGAGGCCGCCCTCGAGAGGGGGGACAGGCCAGATTCTATGCTATTCCTGATCGCGCCGCGGCTGTTGCATCTGACTCCGTTATCACAGGTATTATTCTGGTTAGTCACAGGGAGGCATCGGTTCTATTCGACCCTGGTTCCACTTTTTCATATGTGTCTTCTTACTTTGCTTCTCATCCGGGTGTGCCTCGGGATTCTTTGAGTGCCCCCATTTATGTTTCCACTCCGGTGGGTGATTCTTTGGCTGTGGACCGCGTATATCGGTCGTGTTTGATTACCATTAGTGATTTTGAGACCAGAGCGGATCTACTGCTGCTTGGGATGGTCGATTTTGATATTATTCTGGGCATGGACTGGTTGTCGCCCCATTATGCTATTCTTGATTGTCACGCCAAGACCGTGACGCTGGCTATGCCAGGCATTCCACGTATTGAGTGGAGTGGTACTCTAGATCACACCCCTAGCCGTGTTATTTCTTTTCTCGGAGCTCAGCGTATGGTTGAGAAGGGGTGTGCTGCTTATCTTGCCTATGTGCGGGACGTCAGTATTGACCCTCCCTCTATTGATTCTGTTCCTGTGGTACGTGACTTTGCTGATGTATTTCCAGCTGATCTTCCGGGCATGCCGCCTGACAGGAGACATTGACTTTGCTATTGACTTGTTGCCGGGCACTCAGCCCATTTCTATTCCACCGTACCGTATGGCTCCTCCTGAATTAAAGGAGTTGAAGGATCAGTTACAGGAGTTATTAGGCAAGGGTTTTATTCGACCCAATGTTTCGCCTTGGGGTGCTCCTGTATTGTTTGTGAAGAAAAAGGACGGTTCTATGCGTATGTGTATTGACTATCGTCAGGCTGAATAAGGTTACAGTGAAGAACCGGTATCCTTTGCCCCGTATTGATGATTTATTTGACCAGTTGCAGGGCGCACGTGTGTTTTCTAAGATTTATTTGCGCTCTGGGTATCACCAGCTGAAGATTCGGGAGCTAGATATCCCGAAGACTGCCTTCAGGACCCGGTATGGTCACTATGAGTTCCTCGTGATGTCTTTTGGGTTGACTAATGCTCCAGCAGCATTTATGCATTTGATGCACAGTGTGTTCAGGCCTTATCCGGACTCGTTCGTGATTGTCTTCATTGATGATATTCTAGTATATTCTCGGAGCCGGGAAGAGCACGAGCAGCATTTGAGGATAGTGCTTCAGATCCTGAGGGAGAAGCAGCTTTATGCCAAGTTCTCTAAATGTGAATTTTGGTTGAGTTCGGTGGCATTTTTGGGCCACGTGGTGTCGAGTGATGGTATTCGAGTAGATCCGAGGAAGGTGGAGGCCGTGCAGAGTTGGCCCAGACCCTCCTCCGCTACTGAGATTCGCGGTTTCCTTGGTTTGGCGGGCTACTACCGTCGTTTCGTAGAGGGGTTCTCTTCGATTGCAGCACCTATGACTAGATTGACCCAAAAGGGTGCCCTTTTTCAGTGGACAGACGAGTGTGAGGCGAGCTTTCAGAAGCTCAAGACAGCTTTGACTTCGGCCCCTATATTGATGTTGCCTACGGGTTCGGGGTCCTATACTGTATATTGTGATGCCTCACGAGTTGGACTCGGTGCGGTATTGATGCAGGGACGGTAGGGTGATTGCCTACGCGTCGAGACAGCTGAAGGTGCATGAGAAGAATTACCCTGTTCATGATTTGGAGCTAGCTGCCATTGTTCACGCCTTGAAAATTTGGCGTCATTATTTATATGGGGTTCCTTCGGAGATCTACACTGATCACCGGAGCTTGCAACACTTGCTTAAGCAGAAGGACCTGAATATGCGTCAGAGGAGATGGTTGGAACTACTGAAGGACTATGATATTACTATTCTCTATCATCCGGGCAAGGCTAATGTGGTTGCTGATGCCTTGAGTCGTCGGGCAGAGAGTTTGGGGAGTTTGGCATACCTACCAGCTTCAGAGAGGCCTATGGCGAGGGATGTTCAGGCTTTGGCCAGGCAGTTGGTTAGACTGGACCTTTCGGAGCCTAGCCGGGTTCTAGCTTGTGTGGTTTCTCGGTCTTCTCTATTTGACCGCATCAGGGAGCGTCAGTTCGACGACCCTCATTTGCTTGTCCTTCGGGATAGAGTTCGGCGTGGTGATGCTCGAGATGTTACCATCGGGGATGATGGAGTTATGAGGATGCAGGGGGCGTATCTGTGTGCCCAATGTAGATGATCTTCGAGAGCTGATTCTAGCAGAGGCCCATAGTTCGCGGTATTCCATCCATCCGGGTTCCGCGAAGATGTATCAAGACTTGAAACAGCATTACTGGTGGAGGCGGATGAAGAGGGATATAGTTGATTATGTTTCTAGATGCCTCAGCTGCCAGCAGGTGAAGTATGAGCATCAGCGTCCGGGTGGGTTGATACAGCAGATTGAGATTTCGGAGTGGAAATGGGAGCGCATCACCATGAACTTTGTATCTGGGCTTCCATGGACTATTAGGAAGTTTGATTCTATTTGGGTTATTGTGGATCGGTCGACCAAGTCCGCCCATTTTATGCCTAGGTGAGCACTACTTATTCATCGGAGCGACGGCGGAGATCTATATCGAGGAGATAGTTCGGTCGCATGGTATTCCGGTTTCTATCATTTCGGATAGAGGCACTCGGTTCACTTCGCGGTTCGGGAGAGCCGTGCGGTAGGAGTTAGGTACTCGGGTGGAGCTGAGCACGGCATTTCACCCCCAGACCGATGGGCAGTCCGAACGCACTATTCGGATTTTGGAGGATATGCTCCGTGCGTGCGTGATTGAGTTTGGAGGTTCATGGGATCACTTCTTGCCACCGGCGGAGTTTGCTTATAACAACAGCTACCAGTCTAGTATTCAGATGGCACCGTACGAGGCCCTATATGGTAGGAGGTGCGGGTCTCCCGTGGGTTGGTTTGAGCCGGGCGAGGCCAGGTTACTAGGTACTGATATGGTTCAGGAGGCTATGGACAAGGTCAAGGTGATTCAGGACAGACTTCGTGCGGCCCAGTCCAGACAGAAGAGTTATGCGGACAAGAAGGTTCGCGATGTGTCTTTTATGGTTGGTGAGCGGGTTCTGCTTCGAGTCTCGCCCATGAAGGGCGTTATGAGGTTTGGGAAGAAAGGGAAGCTGAGTCCTAGATTTATTGGCCCTTTTGAGATTTTGAGGCGTGTTGGGGAGGTTGCTTATGAGTTGGCCTTACCTCCCAGCCTAGCCGGAGTTCACTCCGTATTTCATGTCTCCATGCTCCGGAGATACCATGGTGACCCGTCGCACGTGTTGGATTTCACATCCGTTCAGCTAGACAAGGATCTGTCTTATGTTGAGGAGCCAGTAGCCATTCTAGACAGGCAAGTCAGAAAGCTAAGGTCAAAGAACATCGCTTCGGTAAAGGTTCAGTGGCGGGGCTAGCCGGTCGAGGAGGCGACTTGGGAGACCGAACAGGATATGCGCAGCCAGTACCCTCATCTTTTCACTACTCCGGGTATGTTTTCTATGCTCGTTCGAGGACGAACGAATCTTTAAGTGTGGGAAGATGTAACGACCCGACCGGTCGTTTTAGAAAATTACGCCCCAATCCCTAATTTAACTGTTCCCCTAAGTTCATTTCTGCTATTGTGGGTTGCCGGGAGAGTCGGTTCCGAAAATTTGAGCATTTTGGGACACTTAGTCCCTAAATAAGAGCTTTGAAACTAGAAAACGGTCCGTAGCCGGAACAGTGTTAAGACGATCTCGGAACGGAAATCCGATGGTTCCATTAGCTCCGTTAGGTGATTTCGGGGTTAGGAGCGTGTTCGGGACGTATTTTGGAGGTCCGTAGCTCAATTAGGCTTGAAATGCCGAAGGTTGAAATTTTGGCGAATCCGATCGATAGGTGAGATTTTGATCCGGGAGTCGGAATGGAATTCCGACAATTTCTGTAGCTTCGTTATGTGATTTTGGATATGTCCGCAAATTTTCAGGTCATTCGGACGTCGTTTGGTCGGGTTTTTGATCGAATATGCAATTCGGAAAGTTTTAAGAAATTTAGGCTTGAATTCGATGTGAATTATGGATTTTGATGTTGTTAGACGTGTTTTGATGATTAGAATAAGTTCGTATCATGTTTTGGAATAGGTTGGTGGTTTTCGTTGGGATCCGGGGGTCTCGGGATGAATCCGGGGGTCCAATCGGGCTAATTCATGCATTTTGGAAATGCTGATAACTGCTGGTGTGTGCTGCAGACGAATGCTCTATGCGATCGCAATGGGCTAATGCGATCGCATAGAAGGTTTTGGAGAGGCCAAGAATTTGTTCTATGCGATCGCGGGAATGGATATGCGATCGCATAGTTCTGGAAATTTGTTCTATGCGATCGCGGGAGGTATCATGCGATCGCATAGTTCTGCAAAGTTGTTCTCTGCGATCGCGTACAGTCCTATGCGATCGCATAGTGTATAGAGAAGAGGGGTCCCAGGTCCAGCTTTTGTTCTATGCGATCGCGGAGCAGGGCATGCGATCGCATAGTTATTTTTCGGTATGCATTGCGATCGCATTGTGGTCTATGCGATCGCATAGAGTAGTTTGGCGAGGGTCAAAATTTGTTCTATGCGATCGCAACAGGTGTCATGCGATCGCATAGAGTAAAAATGTCTGGCAGTGACTTAAGTCCAGAAACATTTCAGCCGCGAACCATAAACCAAAAACGCCATTTTTGAGCTCCAAGAGAGGGAATTGAAGGGGAAACGCTGGAATATCACCGGGAAATCATCGGGGGTAAATTTCCTAACCTTAATTCGTTGGTTTATCATGAAATCCATGATTATTTCACTGAAATTGGAAGATTAAAGGTGGGTTTGAGCCCTAGGCCTAAATGTTAGAAAATCTTTGATTTGAACGGGCAAACGGAGTCCGATTTCGATAAATTTTATATGCATGGACTCGCATTGAGATAAGGAACCCGAATATATAATTTTCGTGATTTTTCGATAAGCGTACCGAGAGTCGGGTTTTGGCAACTTGTGGGTTTTGGTGAATTTTGAGTTAATTTGATTGGGTAATGCCCAATTGGCCTATATTGATGTGATTCTATTGATTTTTTATCAGATTCTACTCTTGTGGAGGCCGACATTCGTGGCAAGAGGGTTATTACTTAGCGGTTTTGTGCCGGAATTGAGGTAAGTGGCTTGTCTAACCTCGTGTGGGGGAATTTTCACCCCTAGGATATTATGTGATAGTTTAATGCCTTGTACGCGAGGTGACGGGCGTGTACATGCGCTGGTTGTTGTAACACACACTTTACTTGAATTGTCTGATTTGTGATATTCCTGCTCTTAGCTGATAAAAGCGTTACCATTACCCGGTAGTACTTAGAAAAGCATGATTAACTAGGATTCAACATGTTTAATTGCCTAGTTGATTTACTTGAATTCTTGACAAATTGTTGGCACTAATTTCGGTGAAGTTGTAATTTAACATTATATTCTCTCTGTGTGTTTTCTTATTTGATGTGTTGGTGGACTGCGGGTTCAATTCCCGGAGATCCCAGGGCTGTGGGTTCAATTCCCAGAGACCCGGAGTGATATTGTTTGTGGACTGCGTGTTCGATTCCCGGAGACCTAGGGCTGTGGGTTCGATTCCCAGAGACCCGGCGTGATATTGGTAGGGACTACGGGTTCGATTCCCGAGATCCTGAGTTATTGAAATGTGGACTACGGGTTCGATTCCCGAGATCCTGAGTTATTGGTAGGGACTGCGGGTTCGATTCCCGGAGATCCCGAGTTATTGAGATATTATTGAGACATGGGCTGCGGGTTCGATTCCCGGAGACCCAGAGGTACTGAGAATGGGACTGTGGGTTCAATTCCCATAGATCCTGGATTTATTTATTTGAGTTGGTTATTTGTTGTTAGCTTAATCGTAGACAGTTGCAGTAATTATCATAATGTTGTTATTTCGGAAATTATTATCACATAAACTGTTTATTTTGTTTTCATCATTATATTATTGTTTCTCAGTAGGGCCCTGACCTACCTCGTCACTACTCCATCGAGGTTAGGCTTGGCACTTACCGAGTACCGCCGTGGTGTACTCATGCTACTCTTCTGCACACTTTTGTTGTGCAGATCCGGGTACATCAGAGGAGGCTCGTACTAGGTGATTCCGCAGCTTTCTGGGAGACTTCGAGGTATGATCTGCTACGTCCGCGGATCCGGAGGCTTCCCATCTATTCTAGTAGTACTAGTTGACATTTTTCTTCATTTCGTTGTTAGATACTCTTTACACATAGAGCCACAGTTGTATTTCCCTTTTAGTCCGTGTTACCGTGGGGTTCCGGATCTTGGTAGTGTTTATTTATTGTGTGACGGATGTATGTGCCAAGTGGCACGGATTACATATCTTTTATGTTATTTTCCACTGTTTCTTATTTAAGTAATTATAATTTATAGATTCCGCAACGTGTTAGGCTTACCTAGTCGTGGGGACTGGGTGCCATCACGACATGTTCACAATTGGTGAACTAGGGTCGTGACATCTTAGGACTTTAAAAATCATTAAAAGTAATTAAAGACGATTACTTGAATATGTAGATAGTCCTCTTTCGACCAAAATTATCATTTTCATAAACTTGTACATATATTTTTTTTATAACTTAAATATATATATTTTTAAAAGAATTAATATAAATAATATTATACATTGATTGATGTAGGTACACGTGCAAAGTGCGTACCCTAAGACTAGTATAATAAAAAGTAGAGAAATAAAATATAGTTTGGGAAATAAAGTTTGTATTAAATCATTACGATGCATTAACATTAAATAATAAAATGATAGTGACTAAGTAACTAAAATAATAATAACGATATAATTATAATAAATATGTTAAATTATATTAAGGCTATTAATTATATTTTATTTTAAAAATCTTGAGGCTAGAAAAAAAATATATATATATAACAAATATTTTGGATAAAAATATGTAAAATATATTTAGTAAATTATTGAGAATTAGGAAGTATAGAAAAATTGCTTATGAAAGGGGAGGGCCAAAATTGGTTGTCAACACTTACCGCGGAACTCCCTGTACTTGTTTGTCGCCTTCTTAAGGGCGGCGCTCTTTTTCTACTCACGCCGGCCTCGCTCCACTTCTAAAATGAGGGTCTGAGAGAAAAACAAAGAAGAAACAAAATTCAAAATCACACACGCCTCAGGGCTCATGATAGAACAATGAAAAACAACGACAAAATCTTACCTGCAAAGCAGCGCCAACAACTCGACAAGATAAGTCCCTGTCGCATACGATTTTTAAAGATTCGGTCTCGGCAGCCCCGCATAATAAAGTCATGTCTGCCGCGGTCTTCTCACTATCTAGTAATAGGTTATATCCCCTGGGGATAAGCCGACGGGTAGGTCCCATCATTGCCATATCTACCCGAGCGTAGTCCTCTCGCGGCACATTCGCAGAAGCACGAACTCATTCGAGAGCTGCTCCTTCCTCATTAATAGCCAGCCCGGCGACAACCGGCGTACTATCGTCCTCAACGAGGAGAAGCCGTATCGCCCACAACTTCTCTCAAGAGGGCCGCCTTCTCTGGTTGAATTACGTCGCCCATAAAGACCGACCTCGATTCAGGACGGTGAGTAACCCCCTTCCTCTGCTCCACGACCACACCTTTACCGAGAAGTAATCGTCGCCTTTTTCGCTCCGGCGGCTCATCACCTTCGAAAGCCTCCTCTTCGACAAGAGGAGATGGAGGCGATGGGCCCTCTCCAGCCGTCGGTTCAATTACTAACTCAACTATGGGACAAGAAGTCCCTTGAGCATTCTCGAAAGAGGGCTCCCGAATCATGGCCTCGCCTTCAGAACGAACAGCATCACAAGCATCCTCACTAGACGCCTCCATATCCGCATGATCGCCCTCAAGTCAAGTGGCCTTAGGAACGTCCTCACTTACATGAGCTATATGTTCAAAGCCAGAATCCACCGATGAGGAAGCGGCAGCTCGACGTCTCTTCCTCTGTGGTATGCTCCGAGCTGCCAACACAATTGACCAAGGAAAAATGCATCAGAAAATACAACATAAAAAAACATGGTCGCCAAACCTAAAACCACTGCAATATCTAGAAGACCATATCTCACGGTGAATGCCACCCATGTCCTGCATTCTTCAACGAACGGGAGAAACTGCCCCACCCAAGCTCTAATATCCGGCACGGACTAGAGCGTGTGTACCCTTGCTGCAGATATAAAAATATAAAAAGGTGACGAAAGTCGAGCAAGCATAAATAACTAAGTACAAGAAACAACACCTACGTTCGGTATTCCATGCTTTAGGGAATCCAGCGGGGTTCGACACCAAGTCCGAGGTTCGAATAAAGAAAAACTTCAGCCAAAACCGGCGATTGGGCTTGTCGTCCATCTCAATGACCAAGCCCTTCGTCCCCACGGTTCTTCAATTGTAGTCTCCTCCCATTCATAAATTCAGGACTGAATAATTGCAGCAGATGATATACTGTGGCGTCCAGTTCGGCCCTCTCGGCGTAAGTCTTTAGGATACGACATATTTTCCATGTGTAGGGAGTAAGTTGTGCCGGACACACGTTGTAAAATCTGCATAGCTCCTCTGCCAACGAGTAGATAGGAAGGCCACACCCTATTATGAAGGGGTATTCGTAGAAAGCACAGAACCCCATTCTGTGAACATTGGCAAAATCCCCCTCGGCCGTTTGCATGACTACTATCTCAAGAATCTGACAAGAAAAACGGAGATCATCCAGATGAGACTCGATAAATTTAGACCTCTCCCATGCCGGGGCAGCACCTTTCGAGGGAAAGTCCCTTCGAACTTATAGTTCACGGGGAAGTACATTATCTACAGAAAGAGGAACGAGGGGCTTGCGGTATTTCTTCCCACCTTCCGAAGGTAGAGGGACCCTGGAAGTGGCCTCATCCCCGTTTGTCCCACGACGACGACTACCTTTAGCCATGATCAGCCTTTTGATGAAGTTTAAAGTACGTCAACAAGCTCCGAAAGTCAAAGTGGAAAGTTTCTAAAAGTAGCTATAAAAAATAACAAAAGTGCAAAGAACTTTTTGTAGGGATCCGAAGAATGGAAAAACTTGAAATCCCTCCCTATGGATCCGAAGAATGGAAAAACTTGAAATCCCTCCCTATTTACAGCGGGCCAGTACACAGGATTCAAAGAGGTTGGTGTCAAAAAAGAAGGCGGGAAACCAAAACGTCAAATCATCTTCTGACCTACCTCGGGTGCAGTTATAATCATGATGCATGCCGTGAGCAAATGATGGTTCGAAAAATAAGCCACGTATGCATATACGGATAGCTCCGAGACGAGTCGATCTTTTTCACCCATTGCAGATATATGTCGAATATATCTCCAACAGGCTGAGGGACTAACTGTATGAGGTTAAATCAGACACAACTGATGAAAGTCGAGCACGCCTCCTTTTATGGCCACTAAAGTCGAGTATACCTTTCTTCACACCCATATAACGTGGGGGAGTACGCCTCTAACAATAAAGGCATAATGTCAAAGTACTCCGTCCCCTCCACCCGTTTATATTTTTGGAATGACAGTGGTCCTAGAATAAATGATATTTTGACAATGGAGCCTTCCTTCTATATAAGAAAAGGCTTCCCTCATTTGTAAGGCAGGGGTTATTTTCATTAATAATACAACTTCTCGCTATCTCTCTTACTATTGTTATCTCTGTATTATTTCTCCCTCAATGATTTGTATTGGTAATCTATTTAGTCTCGTTACAATCTCATCAGAAAAAATAACATACGAACTATAGATCTATCCTTGTGTTTATTATCGTTGATTCTGATTTACCTTTTCACAATCTTTGATTGTCCCTAACTTATAAAGCACTCGATAGCTTTTAGGTCAAAAAAGTTTTATTGTGGATAAAGTGGGTACATGGTGTATATCTGAAGAATGGTGAGGATATCTGGAGTCACAAAGCACCTGCAGATAGCAGCTGGTACGGAAAAAAAGATAAAAGGTTTAGCTGATAAAATGCAGGATTGGTACATACATGGCAGATATAGACTCACCTCAATAGGAGACTACTCTATTACTAAAAGTTACATGGAACTAAGGAATGTACATCCTAAGTTGGCCCATGCTGAATTAATTAGGACTCCTGTGGCACAGCCTAAGCATATGTTCATCATGTGGCTAGCTGTTCATAATAGATTGCTCACTAGAGAAAGATTGGGAAAGTTGAATATACCAGTAGAAGAGTCAACTTGTTGTTTATGTGATAATCAAGCTATTGAGTCAGCTGATTACTTGTTTAGTAGATGCCCGTTGTTCCAGGAAGTCAAGCAAGGGGTGGAGCAATGGACAGGATCACAAATGCCACTTGGAACTCTGAAGACAGTTCTAGAGTGCATAAAAAACAAGAAATGGAAGAAATTCCAAAGAGAATTGGTTGCTGCAACATGGGGAGCAATGATTTATCACACTCGGCAGGTGAGGAACTGAAAATTGTTTAGAGGTACACATGTACAGGCGGCATGAATAGTTATACAGATAAAAAGAGAGACTCTAGCTAGAGTAGATACAATTAGTTCATCAAAGAGAGCTCATGAATTTAATTATTTAAAAATCTCTAAAAATAATAATGAAAGACTAGAACAACTTATAGATATAATCTCAGCATTAGAATGGAAACTAATAAAACAACTTAAAAGATGAATAAAGAAGAATTTGCAGTAGACGAAAAAACATATGAAAACCCAGAAGGACTAAAAATAAAATTGTATTTTCTAATATAGGAAGAAAATATAAGAAAATAGGAGATAACTTATATCTAATGTTAGAAAAAGAATCACTAAAATTAGAAGATAGTTTAACTGCTTTAGTTAGGATTACCAGAGAAAATGAGGAAATAGATCGGAAATATGAAATAGAAAAAATCAAACAACAATCAAAAAGAGAAATAAAACAGATAGAAGAAACAAAAAATGCTAAAATAATAGAATTAGAAAAAGAATTAAATATGTTAAACGAACTATATGAAATCAGACAAAAAGAAAAAGAACAAGAAAGTAAATTACAACTTGAGATAAACAAGTTCAAAGAACAATTACAGGAAGAAAAATTAGAAATAATTAGAACAGAAGAAATAAATGAACCAAATAATAATAGTGATCTAGAAAATTATTCAGAAACAAGCGAAACATATACCGAAATTTTAGAAAATATAGTACAAGTTGAACAATACGAAGAAGGTAGAAATGATCGTATAGAAATAAATGCGATAATAGATGAAAAACCTAGTACATCAGGAACAAAAGATACACAAATAGAGCAAAAAAGTTATATAAATTACGAAAATAATTTTAAGAAAACATATAGAAATGATAAAGAACCAAAATATACAAAATGGATTCCAACACAAATACCAACAACAATACAACATAATTTCTTAGATCTAGACTGTGTAAAAGATATTAATAAGACAATACAGTTATGGGTAGGATACATGACAAAACAAATAATAGATAATAAAATAGGAATATTAGATGTACCGGAATACATAGAAAAAACAATAATAGGAACGACTAAATTATGGTTACAAAATATAAATAAAGATGCCTTAGAAGTATTAAGAAGTGATAAAAAACTTAATGGTGAAAAAGCTACAACAGCTATAGAATTTGGAGTCACAAAGCACCTGCAGATAGCAGCTGGTACGGAAAAAAAGATAAAAGGTTTAGCTGATAAAATGCAGGATTGGTACATACATGGCAAATATAGACTCACCTCAATAGGAGACTACTCTATTACTAAAAGTTACATGGAACTAAGGAATGTACATCCTAAGTTGGCCCATGCTGAATTAATTAGGACTCCTGTGGCACAGCCTAAGCATATGTTCATCATGTGGCTAGCTGTTCATAATAGATTGCTCACTAGAGAAAGATTGGGAAAGTTGAATATACCAGTAGAAGAGTCAACTTGTTGTTTATGTGATAATCAAGCTATTGAGTCAGCTGATTACTTGTTTAGTGGATGCCCGTTGTTCCAGGAAGTCAAGCAAGGGGTGGAGCAATGGACAGGATCACAAATGCCACTTGGAACTCTGAAGACAGTTCTAGAGTGCATAAAAAACAAGAAATGGAAGAAATTCCAAAGAGAATTGGTTGCTGCAACATGGGGAGCAATGACTTATCACACTCGGCAGGTGAGGAACTGAAAATTGTTTAGAGGTACACATGTACAGGCGGCATGAATAGTTATACAGATAAAAAGAGAGACTCTAGCTAGAGTAGATACAATTAGTTCATCAAAGAGAGCTCATGATGTAGGAATTTAATAGAGCAACTGCAAATGTAATTAATTTTTTTTTTCTGTATTTGTCTGTTGGAGGCCTGATCTCACTATGTTTGCGAGATCAGGTGTTCTTTAAGTGTAAAGATTTGTTTGTTAATGGTAATATTTACATGGTTACCAAAAAATAAAAAAATAATTAAAAAGAATTTAAAAAGTTAAGATCCTCATAAAATATGGCTTTAGGTCATAAAATTCGTGGGTTCCTTATACTTTGAAAATTGTTATAACTTTACTATTTGCATAATTTTATTTGTATTTTTTCAATCATCGGGAACTGAAAGGAACGAGCCTTTGTTGAGTGTAGGGAAGCATTGTATATAGTAGGATCACGAAATTATTCAACATTAGATGCTTACGTGGCAGATTATTTGCCGCTGACGCATCTCGCAGCTTTAAAAAATCAGGTTGAACGGCACTTGTTTCACCTTTATTTCCGTTTCTTCGTTTATCATTTTAACTTGCAAATTTTTTTTGGTTTCTCACTTAATGTTTGATCTTCCCATTTCGGGGCAGAAATCGGATTCGCACCAAAACTTTTTTATTAGGAAATAAAACATTTCCTAATAACGAGAACTTAATATTTAATATTCGAATTCGAGACTTCTAATTAAGGAAAAAATAATACTTACCACTGCATCACAACTTTGGATGATTTGGCCTGCCAAGTTGATCTATTGTATGACAAATTATTTGGCGATTACTAATTGATGTCTTTAAGTTCTATGCACTTTAATAATTTTAAAAATCTTGATACTCACAATATAAATAACTAAAATCTAAACAAACATATTGATAATCTTTCAAATAGAACTTTGCTTGTAGAATTAATTCATGAATCATCAGTGTACGTGAGTTGCATTACACGTGAAAAGGTTAGCCGAAACTGAAAAGGCCCACTGAACCGCCATAGAAAGAAAATAACATTTTGTTATATTTAGCGATGGATTCAGGATTTTAAGTTTATGTGTGTATATTCGTAAAATAGTACAGTTAAATTTATATATGGTTTCTAGATAAGTGAACTAATTTGATCCTGCAATAATACAATAATTGAAGAATTATGCAATAGTTAGCCTCAGAATGTAGGTGAAATGGCAAAAATGACAGTTCCGGGAACAAGGTTTCCGGCCACAACAATGATGAGACCAAAAGAGAGAAAGTAAAATTATATTAAGCTTTGTATAGAATGTAGTGTAAGTTAGCCAGAAAATTCGTATCCTTTACAATGTTAACTGGACTCATTGTTTATAGTTGTGTCTAGGGAAGGAGGTCTAAGGATCGTGCCCTCCTTTAATGTCAACTATGATGGTCATTGATGAAGATGAAACGATGAACATAAATGTCAAATTCTCTGTAACGGGTCGTCATCCTAAATGTTGCAGAATATTTTTTATTAAATGCTACCAGATGCAAAGCATTTAATACACCTTTATAAATGTTATCCCTTACGGTGACAAGCGAAAGAGCTATGTTCGGTCTTCAGCCATCCCCATCTTGGGTTTCATGTGTCTTTCTTTAGATGACCACGTGTCATATCATATTCTACCCTATACAGATAGTCCCCCTACTTTCCAGTGACACAACTTTTTTCGTCACCGGGTTGGTAGAAACACTCTTTTGGCAGATATTACTATAATTCCGTCTACAGTCTTCTAACATTTGATTAGACACACATCCCTCTGCATTTAATGTCCCGAACATGCGACTTCCCACGATTCAGCACAACTTTTGCCGATTATCGAGGTAATCATGACCATGTATTTAGCCGCCAAAATTTTACTTAAATGCATCATCCTTCTCCTATATTTCTCAAACTTCTGACTTGCAACTTTGTTCTCCACCTTTTGTCTAATCCTCTTCAAACAAAAAATGTTTTCCTTCTTTTATTCAATGGCATCCTCTTCAAAGCGTGTTGGTTTTTCAAAGAGCAAGAAAAAAAAATCAAAGACTCTTCTCCTCCAACAGTGAGTTCCATCATCCCCATAAGTCTTAACACCACAAAAGACTTCGAAGAGAAATTCCCTACTGCTAACCCTCGTACATAGGCTGTCAGTACGTATCCTTCCTCCATTCTTCCTTCCAATATTCCTACAATGAAGGAAGACTGTCATTACCATCAGTTAGTTATTATTGCTCCTGATATGTCAGAGCGGCTGACCCTTCCCAAGGAGGGTTTTACATATTTTTACACGTATACCTTTACTTTGGGTGCTTTTTCTTTAAGCGGAGAGCTAGATTCCATGATTGCGGAGTTTTTTCTCCGCTAATAAATATGTTTGGCACAAGTAAGTCCTTCTGTGTGGAGGACGGTTTCCTACCTTCGGCGCTCATGCCAAGAGAATGGAGAAATGCTAAACTTAACTTATATGATGTGTCTCCACTCTCCTAAGTTTTTTCGTAGGGGAATGATAAATCTCTGTGAACGTGGCCACCATGCTCTATTGACCAGCATGGATGACAATAATGATCGTTGGTGGATAGAACTATTTGTTGTAGTTGCCATTGATAAAATCATTCCAACAACGACTTCATCCTTTTCGGACGCTTGGCACTGCACTCGTAAGATTTTTTAATTAATATTTCCTTTTACTAAATATTACACCGTGGCCGTATTGACTCTTTAACCCGTCAAATATTTCAGCAACTCGATGGGTCCCACAGGTGGTAGAAGGCTTGGACCGTTGCGTTAAGAAGATCTTGGATATTACGATGCCCAAAACTTGTTTGTGGAAAGTTTTGGTCCTTAAATATGGGTGGAATGCAAAAAATTAGGGTCATTTAAAATTACCATGTTTCTATTTTTTATGTGAACAACTTGGTTGAACTCTTCTGACTTGTTCATGAAATTAGGTCTACCCACATGCTCTGTTGCTGTCCCCGGGGAGGACGTTTTGGCTAATCCCGCTGATACAGTTAGGAGGCACTTGCTTGAACAAGTATCTTCGGTCCTTCTTTGGGCGCAAATGTTTTATAATAGGATCCCCGACCGGGGAACAAGCAACCAAAAAGAAGGAATTCTTCTATGGCCAGAAAAAAGAATAAGATGGGGAAGACTATTGCCCCTAAGTCATCTCCGGAAGTTGTGATCACTAGCCCTCATCCTGAGCTGGTCATTGATATCGTGGTGGTCGACGATGATGGAAAAGCCACTGGTGATGGAGCTTCTCTACACAGAAGGTGACGTTCATCATCAACTCAACAAAATGCTCAGTCTTTTGAGTTAACTACTCCAACCGAGGATGACGTCTCACAGCTCTGATGGGAGTTTGATTTGGTAGAAAATGCCAACTCCTATTATCGGGTCCTAACTGATGTGCCCGGTACTACAAGACAGAGTATCGAGTCCCTGTCGTCTTTGGTTGGTCGGTATCCACTCTCCCACCAGTAACTACTACATCACCTCCACAGGCCACATTTGCTCACGAAGGAGATGTTCCTCCTCCCTAGTCCACAATTCATGGGGATTTGAGGAAAAATTATGTTGCCCCATTTGAAGATCCACAGAGGAAGAGGAACGTCACCCTCTCGGTCCCTACCGGGTGTAACCTGTTTTTCCTGCCGATGGAGCTTGCTAACTATCTGAAGCCTCTAGCTTCAAAGAAATATTAAGAAAAGATTCAAGCACTCTCGAGGAGTGTTTGTTAAATTCCATGCACAATGTCGCAATGGAGCATTCCTTTCTTCTTTTGTTATTTCTTCTACTTTTGTATGAATGTATTCTAAGTTTTACTTTTCTTGTTTCGTAGGCCAACTTTCTTGCTTTCGATGGCCTTTAGAGGTTGATTTATGAGAAAGGGTAACTTACTTCTAAACGAGATCAATATTTGGTGGAACGTGATCAAACCGTTCTGCGCCTCTCAAAACTGGAAACCAAAGCTACTGAGGCTATTATTTTGGAGGTTTGTTTGCAGCAAAGCGGGCAAGATGTGGAAATCCTTAGCCAATAAATTGGCCCGTTAAGGGTTAGATTTGATGAAGCTAAGGCTAAATAGGCTAAAGTCCAGGATTCCATTCTCGCTGCAACCGAGAGTGAGGCTGCCACTATTAAAAAAATGACTAACTTAGAGACAGCCTTGAACTCAAAAATTGAAGAACTTGCTACTGCGAGGGAAAAACGGAGTGTTCCTTTCTTCCTTTGTTATTTCTTCTACCTTTGTATGAATGTATTCGAAGTTTTACTTTTCTTGTTTTGTAGGCCAACTTTATTGCTTCCGAGGGCCTTCAGAGGTTGATTTGTGTGAAGGAGGAACTTACTTCTGAGCAGGATCAATTTTTGGTAGAACGAGATCAAACCGTTCTTCGCCTCTCAAAACTAGAAATGAAAGCTACCGAGGTTGTTATTTTGGGGGCTTGTTTTCAGCAAAGTAGGCAAAAGGTGGTAATTCTTGGCCAAGAAATTCGCCCGCTGAGGGTTAGATTTGATGAAGCTAAGGCTCAATGGGCTGAAGTCCAGGATGCTATTCTTGCTACAACCGAGGGCGAGGTTGCTACTACTGAAAAAATGACTGACTTAGATGCAGCCTTGAACTCCAAAACTGAAGAACTTACTGCTGCGAGGGCAACACATGCCTAGTTGGAAGAGAAGCACATGAAAACTATCGAGCATAACAGGCTCTGTAGTTCAACTATTCGTGACCTTGATGTTAGCCTCAGATTTATTAGGTCATTGGGGAAAGCCTTTCTGCCCAGGTAACTCAACTCAAAGAAAAACCTAAGCACCGATTGGCTTCCCTCATCGTTGAAAAACCTTAAGCCAAGTACAACATGATGAGAAAAACCTTGGAAGAGGCCAAAGCAGGTATCATTGACTTTGAGGCCAAAATCGCTAAGGTCCGAGAGCTTGAGTGAGCTGCTAAAAGTGGACTTTGGGCGCAGTCTGATATTTTTGGTTCTTTTGGTTTTGATTCTGAGCTTTCGAGAACTAAAGAGGAATCGGAAGGCGACGATGTTGAAGTCCTAACTGAGGATAATGTTGAGCCATCGGTGGATCCAGCTACATATCCCAGGGGCGCGGATACTTCTCTTCCTTCTAGTTTCGGAGATACTGCAGTTTAGCTTTTCTTTTATTTTTCACGTTCTTGTACTTTTTGCCGTTTTGGTACGTTCTTGTGAATAAAGACATATTCTTGCTCAAGTATTGTTTGAGTCTTACTTTCATTTGAATATCCATGGAAGTCTTTAAATTTTGCATTTTCTTAAGAAATATGCACACGTTGTTCTGTTCATGCTTTACTATGTGTAGTCTCTGATGCATTTTCCTTGAAGTACTTTGGCTTTGAGCTTTATACACTTTTACGTGAGGGTTTCTATAAGTATTTGCGCAAGTTTACTTTTTGTGTCCTTTCGTGTACGTTTTGGGTGCATTTTGCCAGGAAGACATTCTGATTCTGGGCATAAATTCTTCTGAAACTAACCCTTTAACGTGAGGGTTTTCATAAGAGAGGGCCTTCATATATTTACGGTGCTATTGAAGAGGATGTCTCCTATTCATTATGACACTAACATTTAAAGTACTTGTTTAACCTTCAAATGACAAAATTATTTCATCGTTCAGATAAGAAACAAGATAAAAACAAAAGGATTTCATTTCATATAATTCTTTCTATTTTCGAAAGTACACAAGCTTTTACTATGCTAAAAAGAAAATGCCATTACTTGTGGCAGCCTTGTACAACTTGTTTCTATTGGGCTAGCTGTGCAGTCCTCGGTCTTGATGATATATTTATATTTCTAGATTTTCGTTTCTCGGTTGACATGGTAGTCAATATTGTCGTATCCTCATATCATATTCCCCCTCCCCCCCATTTTCAAATGCAAATAATGAAAATTGGAACACTGGAAGTCTTGTGTCTTCAAAGATTCCGCTAATGAATTGTGAGATAATCCTTAACTCGGCAACACAATATACTTCCTCTTAGGAAACCATGCTATCGAGCAAAATACTACCTAATAATCCTCTAGTGGTTTGTGCTCGTGAATGCTCGGGTAACCTTTGTTCGATAGCAAACTAACTTTCTAGTGGGAATTTTCTACTAAGCTAAAAATCATCTAACCGTTCCCAAGTGGAAGCTTACTTCTTTGCCTTGCTTTCAAAGGTCTTATTGACGTTTTATTCGTATTATGCTTTCTATTGCTGCCTCATTAAAAACCTTGCCAGAAAAACCCAATTGGAACAAAAACTTAATGAAGGGAAAAGTGCAACACATACTTTCCGCTCGGATAATATCCATCAGCAAAAATATCTTTTGAAGTGTGTCACGTTCCAGTTGCTAGTCAACTTATTTCTACTCTGGTTCTACGACACGTATGAACCTTTACTAGTGATAGCTGATATCCAATAGGGACCTTCCCACGTTGTTCCAGCTTCCCCGTGTTGTTCTACAGGGTATTTTGTGTTACTTTCTTTAGAACCAAATCTCCTACTTTAAAATAACGGAGGTTGGCTCTTAGATTATAATACAACTCCATTCTCTTCTTTTGAGCTGCCATTCTTACACATGCCAAGTCCCTACATCCCTCAAGAAACTCTAAATTGATCAATATTAATTCATTGTTCGACTCTTAATTTGCCTGGAAATAACTCAAATTAGGTTCCCCTATTGCCACAGAGATTAGAGTTTCTGCACCGTACACAAGAGAAAAGGGAGTTTCTCCTGTGCTTGACTTGGCCATTGTTTGGTAAGCCCATAGAATTCGGGCAATTCTTCAGGCCATTTTCCTTTTACCGCTTCCAACCTTTTCTTGAGGTTTTGAATAATCACTTTGTTCATTGATTCTGCTTGACCATTTGCGCTCTGATGGTAAGGTGAAGATGTGATCCTTTTTGTCTTCAATTCCTCAAGGAACTTTGTGTCATGACCCGAATTTTCCACTGCAGGGACCGTGATGACGCCTAACTATTTAGATGCTAGGCAAGCCAACAGTTACAGATTTAATATGCTAACCTTTGAACCAATCAATAAATAACAACAATTAAACCAAAAAAATTAAAGGAGTGTAGGATTTCATAATAACCCAAGTACCTATACACAACTACCCAGAATCTGGTGTCACAATTCATGAACTTCTAAGAGTCACTACAAATACTGGCTGAAAGAAAGTACAACTATCTTTGAATTAAAAGAAAATAGTAAACTGGAATAACTGGAAGGGGACTCCAGGGTCTGCGAACACCAGCAGATCTACCTTGGGTCTCCTGAGGATTGAAGGTGGAAATTCAACTCAGGTCAACACTGTCCACTACCGAAATCTGCATAGAAAGTGCAGAGTGCAGTATCAGTACAACCGACCCCATATACTGGTAAGTGTCGAGCCTAACCTCGGCAAAGTAGTGACGAGGCTAGGACAAGACACATACATAAATTTATGCAGTTAAATAATATTCTAGTATAATAAAAACTAATAGAAGCTAAGCAGAGCTAAGGGGATTGCAATATAAGGAATCACAGCAACAGAAGAATTTAAACAGCTAGTGCACCTTGAACCGGTAATAACAAGTAAACACAGCAAACGAAAAATGCACGGCAACACCCTTCGTGCTTTTACTCTCAATCTTGCTAGAAAATCAATAATAGAAACATACATGGTATCACCCTTCATGCTTTATCACTCTGCCTCACAATATAAATAATAGAAGTGTGCACGACATCACGATTCGTGCTTTATCACTCAACCTCACCATGTAAATAATAGAAACGTGCATCGTATTATCCTTCGTGCTTTATCACTCTACCTCACCAAAACAAGAGACAACAATGATAGGGAATCAGAATTGACAACAACATGTCTTACTTCAACACTTCGTTCCACAATACCAATCTCAACTTTGAGTAAATGCTCAATCAATACCAAATTCAATAAACATAATAAGAAATTGCTCAACCCATCGAATATCTTGTCTAAACATGAATAATATGATCAAAATACAACATCTACGAGCATAAGACTCACTCATATGTTATGACACGACAACTATGTAGGTACTCGTGACCTCACCTATACATTGTACACAACATTCAAACACGTAACAAGTAAACAAATAAAACCTAATCCCTCAAGTTAAGGTTAGCCACGACACTTACCCTGCTCCCACGGCCAAACTCAAAGCTCAATCATCATTTTTCCATTCACATAAACCTCCAGACCAACAAAATCTAGAAAATTACCAACCAAGCAATTCAGTTTAAGCCTTGGGAACTACCCATGATAGCAAGTAATCCAATTAAGCCATTTTTGAAAAAGTCAACACCCGGGCCCACTTTGTCCAAACACGAAATTTAGACCAAAACCCGATTACCCATTCACCCCCGAGATCGGGTGTACAATTGAGTTTGGAATCCAACCTCAATTTGAGGTCTAAATCCCCATATTTCGAAATCCCTAGTTTCTACCCAAAAATTGCCAATTCCTCTGTGAAATAAAATAAAGTGAAAGATTGAAAGAAACGAGTTAAGAATCATTTACCTATGATTTGGGGGAGAAATGGTCATTGGAAAATCTCCTAGAAGGTTTTTTGTTTTGAAAGATTTGAAAAATGATTAAAAATCCCGTCCAAGTCCCTTTTACCCAATTGCAGATATCACATTTGCGACCTAAGCTTCGCATTTGCGAAGCTTGCAAATGTGAGAAAGGCATCAAAAATGTGAACCTGTCGCATTTTTTCTGCTTCTGTCACAAATAGGACCATATTGTTCACGAATGCGGAGCTGGGATCACAATTGCGATCACCTTCTTCACAATTGTAAAGAATCCCTTCCCAGATCAACTTCGCAAATGCAAAGAATTGTTTGCATTTGCGAACATAGGGTGGCCCAGATTCTCCTTGCATTTACGATGAGAAGCTCTCAAATATGACATCAACAGTAGTCACAAATGCGAAACTTGACCTCACATTTGCGAGGTCTGAGGCCTGCAACATAGTTGAAGAACACCAGGAATTTTTCTAAGTTTCACTCACTCTGTAGCCTATCCGAAACTCACCCGAGCGCTCGGGGCTCCAAACCAAACATACACACAAGTCTTAATACATCGTACAAGCTTGCTCGCGTGATCAAATTTCCAAAATAACACCTTGAACTATGAATTTAGCATAAAATCAAATGAAATTCTTAAGAGCGCTTTAAAATTCCTATTTTCGCAACCAGACGCACAAATCAAGTCAAATCAACTCCATTTTCAACAAATTTCACAGACATGACTTATTATATTGAACATGTACCAAGCTCCAGAATCAAAATACGGGCCCGATAGCAACGAGATCAAACATTAATCAAATTCTTTAAACCATTAGATTTTCATACTTATAATTTTTAACAAAAATTCAATACTCGGGCTTAGGCCCTCCGAATCTGATTTTGGACATAGACCCAGGGCCCATATTTTAATACGGACCCACCGGGACTGTTGAAAATAAGAGTCCGGGTCTGTTTACTCAAAACATTGACCGAAGTCAACTAAATCAACTTTTAAACGTAAAAATTATTATTATTCTCCGCTTTCCAAATAAAAGCTTTTTGGAAATGCGCTCGGACTGTGCACGCATATCGAGGAGAAGTAAAATGAAGCTTTGAAGGCCTTGAAACACTGAATTGGATTTAAAACACAAGATGACTTTTTGAGTCATGACACTTTGTAACTTTTGCAATGATAAACTGCCCCCCCCCTTGTGGCATGCTATCTTTTTCGGTATTCTGAACTTGAAAATTATATTTTCCACAAGAAATCAACCACTTCATGTTCTCCGATCTTCTAATAAGGACCTCCTTCTACCTATTTAGAAAAATGGTCAGTCAAAATTAAACGAAATCTTACCTTTTCGGGAGCCGGTGGGAGAATCCGGCAATGTCCATCCCCCATTTTATAAACATCCATGGGGACAAAACTGAATGTAAGGGTTCTGCCAGTTGATGCATTAGGGGTGCATAACGCTGGCACTTATCACATTTTCATACGAAGTCTTTAGCATCCTATTCCATGCGGGGCCAGTAATATCCTACCCGTACCAACTTTAATACCAAGAAATCTGCGCCTGAGTGGTTGTTACATATCCCATCATTGATCTCTCTCACGACATAGTTAGCTTCGGATGCTCCTAAGCACCAGGCCACCGAGCCTTGGAATATTTTCTATACAATTGGCCTCTCTTGAATCTGTTGTTCAGCTTTCGTGTGTAATGTCCATGATGCTTTGGGGTCTTCGGGCAACTTCTTATGTTCGAGATAGTCGATTATTTCATCCCAATCCTAGACCAAACTAGTCAAATTTACCTGTGTCACGACCCAAATCCGGTCGTGATGGCGCCCAACAATTAAGCTAGGCCAGCCAGACCAACTATTTTTGTTCACAACGGCTATCAGTCCCAAATGGACATTTCAAGAAGAATATATGAGTTTAAGAACTCCAATAATAATAGACATGAACAAAATACTGACACTCCCAAAGATCCGGAGTCAAAAGTCTCGAGCCTCTAACAAAACCCAACAGGAATAGAGAGTACTGTATAGAAATACTCAAGTCCGAATACAAAATACAAAATAACAACTGGAAAGGAGAGGAGAAGCTAGGTTCTGCGAACGTAGGCAGCTACCTCAGCAACTTGATATGACTCTGTAAAAGCTAGATTGCTCGTCTACTTCTCCTGAGTACCTGAACCCGCACACAAAGGTGCGGGGAGTAGGGGTGAGTACTAAGTACTCAGTGAGTAATAAATATATACAAGTAGCTGAAGGTAAGAAATCCACAAAATACCACGATATGAAGCTACACTACAGTCCGAATCTCATACGAACTAGCATCAACAGTACAATTCAGCTACCACAGAGTAATTCAACAAATAAAGATGCAATGCAATGCACATAACCGCTACGGCGTGTAGCCCGATCCAATTTAACGTCGACGGCGCTCACTGGGGGTGTGTACAGACTCCGGAGGGGCTCCTACAGCCCAAGCGCAATACTGCTGCGGCGTGCAGCCCGATCCCATGCTCAGTCCACAATAAGCAAATAAGTCACAAAACAGTTCATTTTTCTTAATTCCAGTTTCCAGTTCATAATTTATGAAAAATACTTTAACTTTATTAAATTTGCAAAAGCCGGTGACTTAGCATTTCAAAAGGTGATTTCAATTTCCAGGACTGAGATCAGTGATTTAAGCAAATATAGCTATCACATAAATATTTTCCTCTAAGGACACTACAGGTCGGCACAAGGCCCCAAACAAGGCTTACAGCCCACAAATATATCAAATACAGTGTATTTCCAACACTAACAACATATTATTCACATCCGGGATGGACCAAGTCTCAATCCCTAGTCACAATCAATCCCGCACTTGCCACGGTGTGCGAGCCACGCCCTACTAGCGTCACAATGTGCTAAGACGGGGTTTCGAACCCTCAGGCTACCATATACACAAACTACTCACCTCTAGCCGGCCGTAGACTCGTCCGCGATGCCTTTTCCTTTGAATTTAGCTCCCTCGTGCGTAGAATCTAGTCAAACCACAATAATTATATCAAATACGGGTCAAAGAATCATAACCCATTTCAATTTACATGAAATTCGCATAAATACACTAAGTTGGTAAAACCCGACCCCGGGCCCACTACTCAAAAAATTCCGAAATTAGTACCAACGCGACCCTCGTCTCGCCATGAGTCCGTGCATATAAAATTTATTGAAATCGGAGTTCAAATGGCCTTCCAAATCCAAAAATCCCGTTTTCAATACTTAGGCCACAATTCTTCAAAATTCTACCCAAATTCATGAAGATTGATTTTAATTCTACCATAAAATGATGTTTTTGAGTCAAGAATCTTAGCTCCGACGAATACCCGATGATTTCTCAGTGATTTCCTCGAGTTTTCTTCTCTCTAGGGCTCAAAATTGTGTTTTTGGGGTATAAACCCGTGAGCCTTCTGTTTCTGCAATTTTATTCACTGCCGGAGCTTTTTGCTCTACGCGTTCGCGTGAGCTCCCACGCGTTCGCGATGAACAACTCCCTCTTTCTCTTCGCAAACGCGACGCCTACCATGCGTTCGCGATGCTCAACGTCCAGCTACCCTTCGCGAACGCGACGCCAACCACGCGTTCGCGATGCTCAAACTCCCAGCCGCCCAAATTCCTTCTACGCGTTCGCGACTCCCAGTCACGCGAACGCGATAGTCCACTCCAGCTGACCTTCGCGAACGCGACCTTAGGAACGCGATCGTGAAGCATAAGGTTCCTGGCCTACGCGAACGCGACGCACCTGACCGCGAACGCGATACATGATCCGCCTGGCCTTCGCGAACGCGGCCCATGCCACGCGAACGTGAAGGCTTAAATGCCTGGACAGAACCTGCAGTTTTTTTGCAGATTTTTGCCAAGTCGAAATGCCGGTTGATGGTCCGAAATCATCCCGAGGCCCCCGGGACCCCAACGAAAACCACCAACACACTCCAAAACATGATACGGACTTGTTCCAATCGTAAAAACACCATACTAAACATCAAAATCACCATTTACTCATGAATTCAAGCCTAAGTTTCTTCAAAATTTTGAAAACTAACATTCAATCCGAAACCCGATCAAACGATGTCCGAATGACCTGAAAATTTGCAGACATATCCAAAATCACATAACGAAGCTATAGAAATTGTCGGAATTCCATTCCGACCCCGGATCAAAATATCACCTACCATCCGGTTTTTGCCAAAATTCAACCTTCGCCAATTCAAGCCTAAAACTACACCGGACCTCCGAATTCAATTTCGATTGCTCTCCTAAGTCATAAATGATCCCCCGAAACTAGTCGAATCATCGGAATCCGGTTCCGAGCACTCTAACTCAATAGTCAACTCTTGGTTGACTTCCGATATTCAAGCTTCCTTCAAACATACTATTTGCTTCATTTCCAATCCAAATCACTCCTAACTCACCCGATATACTCCAATATTGTTATAAAAGCATAAGATATGTAATTGCAAGGTAACGGGGTGGAAATTCCCGTAACGATGGGCCGGGTCGTTACATTCTCCCCAACTTAAACAAACGCTCGTCCACGAGCGGGTTAAGAAACATACCTGGAGTATCAAACAAGTGTGTATATCTACTTCGCATCTCCTGCTCGGTCTCCCAAGTTTCTTCCTCCACGGGACGACCTCTCCACTGCACTTTCACTGAAGCTATGTCCTTGGATCTCAGCTTACGAACTTGTCGACCCAAAATGGCTACTGGTTCCACATCATAAGTCAGGTCATCATCTAGCTGTATCGTGTTGAAGTCTAACACATGAGACGGGTCTCCGACATACTTCGGAGCATAGATACATGGAACACCGGGTGAACTCCCGACAAACTGGGTGGCAAAGAAAGCATATAGGCCACCTCCCCAACTTTCCTAAGCACCTCAAAAGGTCCAATAAACCTTGGGCTCAACTTCCCTTTCTTTCCAAACCTCATAACACCCTTCATAGGCGAAACCTTCAGCAACACCTTCTCACCTACTGAATAAGACACATCTCGGACCTTCCGGTCTGCATAACTCTTCTGACGCGACTGAGCTATGCGAAGTCTTTCCTGAATCACCTTTACCTTGTCTAAGGCATCTTGGACTAACTCTGTCCCTAACAACCTAGCCTCGCCGGGCTCAAACCAACCGACTGGAGACCTACACCGTCTCCCATATAAAGCTTCATACGGTGCCATCTGAATGCTGGACTGATAGCTATTATTATAAGCAAACTCCGCCAAAGGCAAATAATCAGCCCACGAACCACCGAAATCAATGACACAAGCACGCAACATGTCCTCAAATATCTGAATAGTACGCTCAGACTGTCCATCTGTCTGTGGATGAAATGCTGTGCTCAGCTCTACCTGTGAACCCAACTCTCGCTGAAATGTCCTCCAGAACTGAGAAGTGAACTGGGTACCTCTGTCCGATATAATAGAAATGGGAACTCCGTGCAATCTCACTATCTCACGGATGAATATCTCTGCCAAGCGCTCTGAGGAATAAGTAGTACACACTGGGATGAAGTGAGCGACTTGGTCAACCTATCCACCACCACCCAAACTGAATCAAACTTCCTCGCTGTCCGAGGGAGTCCACTAACAAAGTCCGTAGTAATCCTTTCCCACTTCCACTCAGGAATATCAATACGCTGGAATACACCACCAGGTCTCTGATGCTCATACTTGACCTGCTGACAATTTAGACACCGAGCCACATGGCTCACAATATCTTTATTCATCTTTCTCCACCAGTAATGCTGCTTCAAATCCTGATACATCTTCGCGGCTCCTGGATGAATAGAATACCGCGAGTTGTGAGCCTCCTCCAATATCAATTCACGAAGGCCATCAACATTGGGCACGCATATCCGGCCCTGCATCCGCAATACACCATCACTATTAATAGTGACATCTCTGGCATCATCATGCTGAACTCTGTCCTTAAGGACAAGTAAGTGTGGATCATCATACTGGCGCTCTCGAATACGATCATATAAAGAAGAACGAGCTACTACACAAGCTATCACCCGACCGGGCTCAGAAATATCCAGCCTCACCAACTGATTAGCTAACGCCTGAACATCAACAGCTAGGGATCTCTCCCCAACCGGAATATACGCCAAACTGCCCATACTAATAGCCTTCCGGCTCAATGCATCAGCCACTACATTGGCTTTCCCGGGATGATACAAAATAGTAATATCATAGTCTTTAAGCAACTCAAGCCATCTCTGCTGCCTCAAATTTAGATCTTTCTGCTTAAACAAATGCTGAAGGCTGCGGTGGTCCGTATATACATCACAAGATACACCATATAAGTAATGCCTCCAAATCTTCAAGGCATGAACAATAGCAACTAACTCCAGATCATGAACATGGTAGTTCTTCTCGTGGGGCTTTAGCCGACGGGAAGCATATGCAATAACTCTACCCTCTTGCATCAACACACAACCGAGTCCAACTCTAGAAGCATCACAATACACCGTATATGACCCTGAGGGTGATGGCTACACAAGTACTGGAGCGGTGGTCAAAGCTTCTTTGAGCTTCTGAAAGCTCCCCTCACATTCATCAGACCACACAAATGGAGCATTCTTCTGTGTCAACTTAGTCAACGGTGAAGCAATAGATGAGAAACCCTGAACAAATCGGCGATAATAGCCTGCCAAGCCAAGAAAACTCCGAATCTCTGTAGCTGAGGAAGGTCTGGGCCAATTCTGCACTGCCTCGACCTTCTGTGGATCAACCCGAATACCATCACTGGACACTATATGTCCCAGAAAACCGACAGTATCAAGCCAGAACTCACACTTAGTGAATTTTGCATAAAGCGTCTCTTCTCTCAACCTCTGCAATACCACCCTCAAGTGTTGTGCATGCTCCTCCTGGCTGCGTGAATACACTAAAATATCATCAATAAACACAATCACAAAGGAATCAAGGTACGGCCGAAATACACTATTCATCAAGTGCATGAATGCAGCTGGGGCATTAGTCAACCCGAAAGACATCACCGGGAACTCGTAGTGCCCATATCGCGTCCTGAACACTGTCTTCATAATATCTGAGTCCCTGATCTTCAACTGATGATAGCCCGATCGAAGATCAATCTTAGAAAATACACTAGCTCCCTGGAGCTGATCAAATAGGTCCTCAATACGAGGTAATGGGTACTTATTCTTCACTGTTACCTTGTTCAGCTGCCTGTAATCAATGCACATTCTCATTGTGCCATCATTCTTCTTCACGAACAATATCGGTGCACCCCAAGGTGACACACTCGGACGAATGAAACCCTTATCTAAGAGTTCCTGAAGCTGTTCTTTCAATTCTTTTAACTCTGCTGGTGCCATGCGATAGGGAGGAATAGAAATGGGCTGAGTGCCCGGCACCAAGTCAATACCAAAGTCAATATCTCTGTCAAGCGGCATGCCTGGCAGGTCTGCTGGAAATACATCCGGAAACTCCCTCACAATGGGGACTAAATCAAGACTGGGTGTCTCAACCTCAACATTTCTAATGAAGGCCAAATAAGATAGACAACCCTTGTCAATCATTCGTTGGGCCTTTATATAAGAAATCACCCTATCAGACACATAATCAGTCAAGCCACGCCACTCGATCCTCGGATTACCTGGAATAGCTAGTGTGACTGTCTTGGCATGACAGTCCAGAATCGCATGGTAAGGAGATAGCCAATCCATGCCTAGAATTACATCGAAATCTACCATGCCCAGTAGTAATAGATCAACTCGGGTCTCCAGACCCCCAATAGTAATAATACAGGATCGATATACCTGATCCACAACAACGGTATCCCCCACTAGGGTAGACACATGTACGGGCAAAGCAAGAATACCACGGGTCATACCCAAATGATGTGCAAAATAAGTAGAGACATAAGAATAGGTGGATCCGGGATCAAATAAGACAGAAGCATCCCTGTGGCAGACTGAGATAATACCTGAAATGACCGCATCTGAAGCACTAGCATCCTTCCTATCCGGAAGAGCATAAAAACGAGCCTGACCTCCACCAGTGCGATCCTCGCCCCTAGGGCGACCTCTGGATACCTGGCCACCAGTCCTAGCTGACTGTGCTGGCGCCGAAGAAACGGGAGTAGAAGACGAGGGTTGATCCCTCTGCAGAGACCGCTTACGAAGCCACTGAGGACACTCTCTCCTGATATGGCCCAAGTCACCGCACTCAAAACAACGGCCCGAAGATGGAAGAAGGGGCTGCTGAGGACCCCTCGCTGCAGATGAATCCTGTGCTGAGGAAACAGGAGCAGAGCTCTGAGCTGGAAGAGCACTCAATGCAGGCTGACTCTGCTGACGGCCCTGCTGACCCTGATAACCCTGATGGCCCTGACGACCACGATCTGATGAAACCCCACTGGACTCTGCACGTCCAGACTGATGAGACCTGAAAGAACGACCCCTGCTATGCTGAGGTTGGCCCCTAGACGGAGCACCACTGTAGCTGCTAGTACCACGAGGCCTCTTAGCCTCTCTCTCCTCCTGCTCTCTGCGGCGATCTGTCTCAATATGACGGGCAGCATCAACCACCTCCTCAAAGGTAACTTTCGAAACTCTCTCCCTGGTCATCAATATGCGGATGGGACAAATAAGGCCATCAATAAATCTCCGAATCCTCTCTCTGTCTGTAGGAACCATCCACGTGGCATGACGGGCCAACTGTGAATCTCATCTCGTACTGATTAACTGTCATGTCTCCCTGCTTCAACCACTCGAACTGACGTCGCAGCTCCTCTCTCTGAGACTGAGGCACGTACTTCTCCAAGAATACCGTGGAGAACTGCTGCCAAGTGAGGGGCACTGCCTCAGTGGGCCTACACCTCTCGAAATCCTCCCACCACTGAAATGCTGCACTCGTGAGCGAAAAGTGGTGAATGAAACACCGTCGGACTCTAGAATACCCGCGGTGCGCGGCATGCGGCCGACATCCGTCAAGAAAACCACGGGCGAGGGCCTCAGGGACCACTGAATGTCGGAGGACGTAGCCTCTCAAATCTCTCCAAACGACGGCTGCTCATCGTCGGGCATAGGCCGGAACCATATAAGCGAGGAGGCCGGTGCAACGGGCGCAAGCGGGCTCGAGCGGCTCGGGTGTGTGAGCCACGGGGGTTTGATTCCCTCCCCCGCACTGTGAAGAAGATGCGCGGCGATAGGCTGCAACTACTGAGCCAAGCACGTGCACTGCGATAAGATACGAGCCAAGGTCTCACCGAAGACTCGGTATCACGATGGGCACTGCTGGTGCCTGAACTCGAGTTGTCGGAGCGTCTGCCGCTGGAGTACGGTCTCGAGTCCGGGCCAGCGGTGCGGAGAATACGACCCTAAGTACCGGTCGGTGGTGGGTTAGCGAGTGCTTCGTGCTGTCGCCTACCTCTACCACGACCACGGCCTGTGGGTGCCGATGGTGGTCGTCCGCCACGTTCGTTAGCTCGTGTTCTCGCCATACGCGAGAGAATAGAATATGGAAAAATTTAATTTCATGATAACACAAATCGCACGATATGAATCCAAGAAAATGAGGTTTGTCCTAAAGTTTCGTAGCTCTTCGAGGATAGATACGGATGTCTACGTACCGATCCGCGAAAGCCTAATAAACCGGCTTATGACTTGCGAGTCCTAATAACCTAGAGCTCTGATACCAACTTGTCACGACCCAAATCCGGTCGTGATGGCGCCCAACAATTAAGCTAGGCCAGCCAGACCAACTATTTCTGTTCACAACGGCTATCAGTCCCAAATGGACATTTCAAGAAGAATATATGAGTTTAAGAACTCCAATAATAATAGACATGAACAAAATACTGACACTCCCAAAGATCCGAAGTCACAAGTCTAGAGCCTCTAACAAAACCCAACAGAAATAGAGAGTACTGTATAGAAATACTCAAGCCTGAATACAAAATACAAAATAACAACTGGAAAGGAGAAGAGATGCTAGGTCCTGCGAACCCCAGCAACTACCTCAGTAACTCGAATAAATATTGATAAAAGCTGGAGTGCTCATATATCCTTCATGTGTACCTGAATCTGCACACAAAGGTGCGGGAGTAGGGGTGAGTACTAAGTTCTCAGTGAGTAATAAATATATACAAGTAGCTGAAAGTAAGAAATCCACAGAATACCACAATATGAAGCTACACTTCAGTCCGAATCTCCTACGAACTAGCATCAACAGTACAATTCAGCTACCACGGAGTAATTTAACAAATAAAGATGCAATGCAATGCACATAACCGCTACGGCGTGTAGCCCGATCCAATTTAACGTCGACGGCGCTCACTGGGGGTGTGTACGGACTCCGGAGGGGCTCCTACAGCCCAAGCGCAATACTGCTGCGGCGTGCAGCCCGATCCTCATATCAACCACTGCGGCGTGCAGCCCGATCCATCCTCAGTCCACAATAATCAAATAAGTCACAAAACAGTTCATTTATCTTAATTCTAGTTTCCGGTTCATAATTTATGAAAAATACTTTAACTTTATTAAATTTGCAAAAGCCGGTGACTTAGCAAATCAATAATGTGATTTAAATTTCCAGGACTGAGATCAGTGATTAGGCAAATATAGCTATCACATAAATATTGTCCTCTAAGGACGCTACAGATCGGCACAAGGCCCCAAACAAGTCTTACAGCCCACAAATATATCAAATACGGTGTATTTCCAACACAAACAACATATTATTCACATCCGGGATGGACCAAGTCTCAATCCCTAGTCACAATCAATCCCGCACCTACCACGGTGTGCGAGCCATGCCCTACTAGCGTCACAATGTGCTAAGCCGGGGTTTCGAACCCTTAGGCTACCATATACACAAACTACTCACCTCTAGCCGGCCGTAGACTCGTCCGCGATGCCTTTTCCTTTGAATTTAGCTCCCTCGTGCGTAGAATCTAGTCAAACCACAATAATTATATCAAATATGGGTCAAAGAATCATAACCCATTTCAATTTACATGAAATTCGCATAAATACACTAAGTTGGTAAAGCCCGACCCCGGGCCCACTGCTCGAAAAATTCCGAAATTAGTACCAACGCGACCCTCGTCTCGCCACGAGTCCGTGCATATAAAATTTATCGAAATCGGAGTTCAAATGGCCTTCCAAATCCAAAAATCCCGTTTTCAATACTTAGGCCACAGTTCTTCAAAATTCTACCCAAATTCATGAAGATTGATGTTAATTCTACCATAAAATGATGTTTTTGAGTCAAGAATCTTACCTCCGACGAATACCCGATGATTTCTCATTGTTCTCCTCGAGTTTTCTTCTCTCTAGGGCTCAAAATTGTGTTTTTGGGGTATAAACCCGTGAGCCTTCTGTTCTGTGATTTTATTCACTGCCAGAGCTTTTTGCTCTACGCGTTCGCGATGAACAACTCCCTCTTACTCTTCGCGAACGCCACGCCTACCACGCGTTCGCGATGCTCAACGTCCAGCTACCCTTCGCGAACGCGACGCCAACCACGCGTTCGCGATGCTCAAACTCCCAGCCGCCCAAATTCCTTCTACGCGTTCGCGACTCCCAGTCACGCGAACGCGATAGTCCACTCCAGCTGACCTTCGCGAACACGACCTTAGGAACACGATCGCGAAGCATAAGGTTCCTGGCCTACGCGAACGCGACGCACCTGATCGCGAACGCGATGCATGATCCGCCTTGCCTTCGCGAACGCGGCTCATGCCACGCGAACGCGAAGGCTTAAATGCCTGGACAGAACCTGCAGTTTTTCTGCACATTTTTGCCAAGTCCAAATGCCCGGTTGATGGTCCGAAATCATCCCGAGGCCCCCGGAACCCCAACTAAAACCACCAACGCACTCCAAAATATGATACGGACTTGTTCCAATCATAAAAACACCATACTAAACATCAAAATCACCATTTACTCACGAATTCAAGCCTAAGTTTCTTCAAAACTTTCAAAACTAACATTCAATCCGAAACCCGACCAAACGATGTCCGAATGACCTAAATATTTGCAGACATATCCAAAATCGCATTACGAAGCTACAGAAATTGTCGGAATTCCATTTCGACCCCCGGATCAAAATATCACCTACCGTCCGGTTTTCGCCAAAATTCAACCTTCGCCAATTCAAGCCTAAAACTACATCGGACCTCCGAATTTAATTCCGATTGCTCTCCTAAGTCATAAATGATCCCCCGGAACTAGTCAAATCATCCGAATCCGGTTCAGAGCACTCTAACTCAATAGTCAACTCTTGGTTGACTTCCCATATTCAAGCTTCCTTCAAACATACTATTTGCTTCATTTCCAATCCAAATCACTCCTAACTCACCCGATATACTCTAATACTATTATAAAAGCATAAGATATATAATTTCAAGGTAACGGGGTGGAAATTCCCGTAACGACGGGCCAGGTCGTTACAACCTGGTAGTAACCATATGTATCTAAGACTGAGTTTGTCAGTTGTACTACCACCCCAGACTTTGTTCCCTTTATTTCCATTGATGATCCTAAGCCATTGCATCTGCTTCTGTGTTATCCTCCCTTGGGATATGAGTAATTGAACACTGACAAAATTATGCCAACAGAGCCTGGACCTTTATCATGTATTGTTGTATGCATTCTTCTTTAGTGTCAAAGATCCAGTAGATCAGATTTGCCACCGGTTGTGAATCACATTTGATTTTGATGACTTCAGAGTCAAGTCCCCGAGCCAATTCAAGTCCTGTAGTCAAAGCTTCATATTATGCTTCATTGTTAGTTTAAGGGATCATTCTGATGGCTTGCCTCAAAGTTTCTCCCGAAGGGGTGATTAAGACTATTCCAAGTCCGAAACCATTTATGTTGGAATCTCCATCCATAAATATGGTCCAAACTCCCGATGTCAATTCCGACACCGTTGCTGCCTCCTTGGTTTCTAGAGGCAGTAATCCCAGACTGAAATTGGCCATGAAGTTAGACAAGACTTGTGAATTAATTGCAGCCCTTGGTTTGCATTCTATATTGAACTCACTCTTTTTGACGACCCATTTGATCAATTTAGCCGATATCTCGGGCTTTTGGAGGATGTTCTACAAAGGAAAAGTATTTACCACGGCTATCAGGTGGCATTTAAGGTAGGGCCTCAGCTTCTGAGCGGCAACTACGATAGCTAAGGCCATTTTTTCCAAATGTGGGAACCGAGTTTCTGAACACGTTAAAATTTTGCTAACATAATAAATTGGAGATTGCGTACCTTAGTCCTCACAGACTAAAACCGTACTTACCGCCACTTTCGAGACCATTAGATAGACCAGCAATGTTTCACTTTCTTTTGGTTTTAAGAGAAATGGAGGGCTTGACAAGTACCTATTCAAATCCCTTAAATCTTGTTGGCACTATGGTCTCCATTCGAAATCATTTTTTCTTTTTGAGTAATGCGAAGAAACGATGACATTTTTCTGACTACCGAAATAATGCTCAAAGATGCCAAACTTCCTGTAAAACTTTGGACTTCCTTTACGCTCGATAGTTGATATGGGATTCCTTATATGGCCTTGATTTTATTGGGGTTTACCTCATTTCCCCTTTGTGAGACCAGAATCCCAGAACCAGAACTAACCCCGAACGCGCATTTCTCGAGATTAAGTTTATTTTATGCTTCCTTAGGATGTCGAAAGTTTCTTGTAGATGTTTGAGGTGGTCACCTGCATTTAAAAATTTAGCGAGCATATCGTATATATAAACTTCCATAGTTTTCCTATTTGATTTTCAAACATCTTGTTCACGAGCCATTGATAAATGGCTCCGGCGTTCTTCATCCTGAAGGGCATCATACTATAACAATATGTACCAAAATAAGCATCAAGGAAACTCATTAACTCTGTCCCATCCATGTCATCAATCATTTAATCGATATGTGGTAGCGGGAACGAGTCTTTTGAGCATGTCTTATTAAGATCTTTATAATCTACACACATAAGGAATTTATTATCTTCTTAGGAAGTACACTATATTACCCAGCCAGTCCAGATATCTTACCTCTTGGAGAGAATCGATATTTAGCAAGCGGGTTACCTCTTCATTGATGAATTTATTCATGGCTTTGGCAATAGGGCACTTCTTTTGTCTTCCGAAGGTATGTTAGGATCCAAGATTAACTGGTGCACTGCTACTTCCATCGGGATACCTGTCATATCCTTGTGCGACCATGCAAAACAATAGGCATTAAATTTAAGAAATTCGATAAAACTAGACCTAAGCTTCGGGTGTAGTCCCATTCCCAAATGGAATTTCCTTTCTAGGAATTTTTCGAACAATGCAACTCGCTCCAGTTCTTCCGCTGCGGACTTTATTGCGTTCGTCTCTTTTGAAACTTGGAAATATTTTGGCACCTGATAATGTTCCTACGACTCTGCTCCTAGTCTAACTTCTTCTAGCTCGGTAGTAGGTTCTGATTCATGTAATTGCTATGCTGCATGTTCCTTTACTTTGATACTAGAAATCAAAATTGCATTCTTCTCGCTTGCTGCTGGTTTATCACCCCTTATCTGCTTGATTCCTTCAGGCGTTGGAAACTTCAGCAATTGGTGATATATTGAGGGTACAACTTTCATCTCGTGTAGCCATGGCCTTCCTAGGATGATATTGTATCCCATGTCATCATCTACTACTTCGAAGAGAGTTGTTTTCATTACCGCTTTAGCGTTCGTGAGTAGAAAAATCTCCCCCGAGTCGTTATGCTCGCGAGGTTGAAACAAACAAGGATCTTTCTGGATGGAATAATGCTTCAGGTGAATTTAGGTTGCTCCAATACTCTCCATTGTAGGATATTAGTCGAATATCCTGGATCCACTTGAGCACGTTTAATTTTAAAATCTAACACATTTAAAAAATTTACTAGTGCATCATTGTGTGGTAACAACAATCCTCTACGTCCTCCTCCGTGAAAGTGATATCATCTTCCCGGAGCCTTTTACTATGAGTTATTGATACTTTTGTCTTCTTTGCTGCCAAAAAGGTTAACCCCATTAATCTCATTCCCTCTGATGATTATATTAATTGTTTGGTGTGGGGGTTTTTCTCCTACTTTCGAGGGTTCTGTGTTGTCTCTATTATGACCATAGTTGTTCTTCGCTTGGTCACTTAAGAATTATCTGAGGTGACCATTCTTCAATAGTATTTCCACCTCTTCCTGGAGGTGTCGGCAGTCCCATGTCTGATAGCCATTTGTCCCATGGTATTCACACCATAATTTAGGATCCCTTTGATTGGAATTGGATATCATTGGTCGCGGGAACTGTGCCTCTTTGATGTTTCTCATGGCTCTCACCAATTTAACTATACTGACATTGAAGTTTTATTCCGATAACTTGGGATAAGAAGGATCTCGAGACCCTAATGTTTTCTTATCTTGTAGAGATCTATTGTTCTGCCCACGATCGGTTTTTCCATCAAAAGTGAACTTGTCTTCTTTCTTGGAGCCTCTTCTACGGCCTTCATTCCATTTGTATGGAAAAACTAGCCCCTCAAAGTCTGTCACATCGTATTCATCTTTTGATTTTTCTTTATTCTTCTCTCGTCCTTTGGTCGATGATGGAAAGCCAACTTAATCATCTTCGATTCTTATCTTTGACTCATACCGGTTATGGACATCTGCCCAAGTCATTGCTTGAAACTCAAGTAGGATTTCCTTCAGTTTTCGGGAAGTGTCTAAACTTCTCGAATTCAGTCCCTTAGTGAGTGCTTTAGCCGCCCATTCATTCGGGAAAGTCTAGAGCAACATTCATTCCTTCTGGAATCGGGTGACATATTCTCTTAGTAACTCGGATACTCCCTGTGCAATCATGAATATATCGACCTTCCGGGCTTGGACTTTTTTAGGCCCCGCATAAGCCTTGATAAAAGAATCTGCGAGCATCTTAAAGAAATCTATGGAATGCTCAGGTAATAATGTAATACCACGTCAGAGCTCCCCTCGTGAAAGTTTCTCCAAATTGTTTTAGCAACACATATTAAATTTCAAGAAGCGCTAAATCATTTTCTTTTACAGCTATCGTGTAGGTGGTAATATACCCCTGTGGGTCTGAAGTTCCATCATTTTTTGGCACTTCAAGCATTCTGCACCGTTTCGGGATTAACTCTAGTGCCACACTCGGCTTCTACCATAATTGAGTATACTTTTTAGAATCTGAGCCCTTCAGTACTGTGAGCACGTGAATTTTTCCCCAAGCAATTAATTTCAAAATAAAAGTACAAAAAATAATTTTTGATTGAAATTGGTTGATTATTATATAGGAAATATTGGTGTGTGTATTAGTTGTTGAAATAAGGTGAGAAAATTGGAACAAAAAATATATAAAATGCAGTTAATTTGAAAATACCAAAATATCTAGGATAATTATTAAAATATAAGAAAAAATACAAAAAGTGAGAGGAAAATACACCAGAAATAATACTAAGAAAAATAGGAACGAAATACACGGAAAATACATAATAAAAATGATTTGAATTATATAATTACAAGCTAAAATACAAAAAAATGAGACAAAACAAGAAAAATACAAGAATATATAATATTTGGGCCAAATTCACAAATGTTAGCCCAAATCAAACACCCAAATAGACCTGACCCAATTTGTAATTGAACCGGCCAGCCTTGCAAAGAACCAAACGACGTCGTATAAAATAATGAATCAGGACCGTTGATGTTGATCAATCAACGGAACAAATAATGCGTTTATCAAGCAAACCAAACAACGACGTGTAAAGAAGATATCACAACCATTCGTTTTAATGGATCAGATGGATAAGGTTGGAGTTACAATTATACCAAATGACGTAGTCTAGTTTAATAAATCTTGACCGTCCAAGGATTTAATCTAATGGACGAGGTAAAGTATCAAATTAAATGACACGACGCCGTTTGAAGGGGGAGTGATCTGAGCCGTTCATTTTAGTTAATCTAACGGCTGCCAATTAATGGCCTATGTTTAATATATATCTCCCCCCCTTCGTTCATTATACCTCATTACACACACACCCTTTACATACCAAAATCCTAGCCGCCTCTATTCTCTTCTTCCTCCTCTCCACAGACAACCGGAAACCTACTGGTGGTCTGCCTCCGTTCACCCCCTCCAGCTCAGGCCTTCACCCCTAAACTCCCTTCTTCCTCATCTAACACCCTACCCTATTAGCCCCACCTTGATATCACACCATTCCCCTCCAGTTCTTGAAACTCCATCGCTGGAACCTAGCTGGCGACCACCCAAGTTATGAACTATCCTCCCAAAATTACACCCCATAACCACCAGAGACTCCTCTTTCACCCTACCTGAGTATCGTCTTTCAAATATTAGCCATACTCTTTGAATCTTCAAAAATATCTCGCCGGAACCCTACTCTGGCGGACATCCAAATCCAAAACATTTTAAAACCACAACCCTAGTCTCCAAATACATCATTTCACACCCAAACCAGACTCCCAGAGTCTGTCTAGAAGATCTACTGTAAAAAGAGACCCATAGTCTCTGAATCATCGGAGAACCAAGAAAAAATGAAAAAATGAAGAAAGATAAGAAAGAAAAGAAGAAAGAAAAGGAGAAGAAACCCCCCAAAAGCTAAGTATATCTAAACCATCTTCCTTTTCTTTGCTTCTTCTTCTATGTTGTTTAAAGCCTGAACCTTTGCATGCTATCTCTATGAATATTAAGTGCTTTGTTCTAGTTAAAACTATCCTATTAAATCACATGCTAATTAGCTGTTTGATTGTTTTGTATGATAGAACCTGTTTCGGTTAAGGGTTTGATTAATTAGGATTCAACCATTATCTATTGTCTCTCTGAATTTTAATTAGTTAAATTAGTTGAAATTAGTTGAAATTAGGGTTATATTTGCAAATTACATGAAAGGGGTTAATTCTGCAATATGGTTTATATATGTGGTTTTCTGAACTTTGAACACTTAGTTACAATAGGGTTATATGTGCAAATGATATGGGCTATTATTGTAACAATGTGAAATTTGACTGTTAAGGCCATTTGTGGCTATTTCTGAAAGTGGTTAGTTATGTAAATCTCACTTAAGTCTAAAAATTGGTTAAAAAATAAAGTTTAGTTAGTGGTTATTTTTTTAATACAAGGTTGAACACCCCAGGTCTTAACAGACCTAAGGGCAGGTCGAGTGAATATATATAAGTATAAGGGGTAAAAAGGGAATGGAAATTGGTATTGTTTAGAATAATATAGAAGTAATAAGGGCATAAATGACAATGAGGCCTGGTTTTACTGTAAATATGTGAATAATAAGGGATGAATTAGGCATAGTTAAAAGGTAGATAGGTAATAATTCTTAGCAAGTGAGGGCAGCTAAGTCATTTATGCCGAATAGAATAATAAAGAATAACCTGGAACCTTCTAGTAGGTGTTCAAGTGCATTTTCATTAAAAATGCCCTATACTTAACTGAAATAATTGAAAAGAGTAGGGGCGGGAAATATGAATAATTAATTCAAATTTCCCTCCCAATTTACTATATAAATAGGCTATCTCAGGCCTAAGTTTAGGGTTCAGAATTGGAGAGTTCAGAAATTTATAGATTGAAAATTCATAGAGAAGTTCAAAAAATTCAGAATCACTAAAGTTCTGAAACTTATATACTGAAGTCCTACTGGACTTCTACTTAGCTGATAATTCGAGTATTAATTTTGGGAATCTCTGCTGGTCGTTTCTCTACCTGTTTACTTTGACTTTGCTGGGTTTACAATTTGCTCGGGTTTATTTGCTGGTTTACCTGCTGGATTTGGGAGTTTTGCCGTGTTGATTCATTCCTTTTTGCTGTTGCTATATCATCGTTGATGTTGCTGATTTTCCTTCTTCTCCAAGTCTAGAACTCATCAATTTGTTATTTGAATCAGGTACACTACTATGACCTGGAGCTGTATATGAGTTGTTGTTGAAGAAATAAAAATTATAACCCTTTTTTAATTAAATCAGTTGTATATTTATCTTTTCATTATGTAGTTTAAGTAGTTAGATTTATGTAATTTGATTAGGACTGGGTTGTAATAAGCATTAAATTGGATCACTATACTTTAGTTTTTTAGTAATAACGATAGTGATATGAACGCTAGGCTAAATAGACTGGGTAAAACGATCACACAAATCTAAGGTTAAAACTGATACAACCAGTTAAATCACCTGAACCTGAAACTATTATAAATTGGACATGAAGTATAAATACTTGGACGTTCTATAAATCTGGTTTTGAATCTGAATCAGTTAATGCTAAAAGTATAAGTAGCTTTTGAATTTCAAATTGTATGTTGTTACTTAAGTTGATCTAGTTATGAATTTGTTTTGTGATTCTGCAATCTGATAGTAATTTGAATCTTCTTAGTTAAAATATTATCTTATTTGATTTATTAAAACGACAGAAACAATTAGTGTCGTAATAGTAATTTAAGTATCGGACTCTGCCAGTCGAATAACAAAAATTATCATGTTAAAATGCTGGATCAATTAGTAAACGTTAAAATCAGTAGTGATTAAGTTCAAGTTTATGTTTATAGGAACTTTTAATTGCTGCATTTATCAAGTATTGTTGAAATGATAATTATTTCTTGTTTAGCCTCAAATATGAAGAATTTGGGCCCATATATGAACTCAGGCCCTGATTAAATGGCAATTAAGCCTATAAATAAAAAGGGAGATGGATACTAGGCCTTAGAGACTCAGTTATATTTGGATGCAGACTGTTTAGCCAGTCTAAAAGTCCAGGCCCTGCGATAAAAAATGCCTTGGACTCTTATACACAATGACGTAAAATTAAACTGTAACAGTTACCTTAGGATGAAAAACCAAAAATAGATAATGTAGTATATTTAAGATTGAACCTTAATAAAAACTGAGATGAGCCTTACCAAACCATAATTTCTTAATCGTGGGGCCCTCTATAAATACCAATTGAAAGTTATAGAAAATCGGAGAGGTCGTTTAGCAAATTTCACGGTCTATCCAAAAGTTAACAAGACGTAGATACTTTAGGCACGATATGTAATAATTATACATTCCTAATACGGGTGCACATTTATGTGACCCAAATCCAAATCTCGACGAAGTTGAAATATACCAAAGTCACAGGCGCACTGGTTCGGTGTGACTCGAAGTACACTTTTGCGACGTTGCAATTCTTCTAAAAATGACAAAGCGAAATACTAATAAGGCATAAAAGTGAAACATGTGAAGAAATCAGATAAAGAAACAAAGACAACAGTTGAGCGACGACCGTGCTAGAACCACAGAATCCGGGAGTGCCTAACACCTTCTCCCGAGTTAATCGAATTCCTTATCCGGATTTCTGATTTGTGGACTGTAACAGAGTCATAATTTCCTCGGTTTGGGATTAAACTGGTGACTTGGGACACCATTATTTTCCCAAGTGGCGACTCTGAATTTAATAAATAAATCTCATTCTGATTGTTCTTTAAGTGGAACAACTCCTTTCCTTTGGTTATTATATCCCTTTTCTCAGGGTGTAGTAAAACCAAAACAGGGCATTGTGCGAAAGCATATATGAATGAGATTGTAAAAATGAGGTGTGGAAGTACTGGTGGCATGCTCAAGATTTGGTCCATACGGGCGTTTACTTCCCTCATAAGTCGTAAAAGCTCGTTCTTGAAAGGATCATTCTCGTTATTAAGACCAGATCCACTCCCCCTCCCCCCGCTCTGTCAAAGCCAAATTCAACTCTAGAGTGTTGTTATCGACCCTCTGCATTATTTGATATGTGGGGACACCAGCAGCAATTGAATCTCGTCTATTTGCATTATTCAAAACCCCTAATAGTGCTTGCTTTAACTCCGTCATAATCTTGTCCTGCCCCATGAGATGGCCTAAGATGATCGCATGTTGATCTTGGAAGACCCTTACCGCATAAACAACGTGTTCTTCATCAATATCATCGGGAGTTTCCTCTCGAACCTGTCGAGGATACTTCCTGTCATGCACCGGCGTAGCATCATCCCCCCCAATTGTGGGTGTCACTGATTGAGTCCTCGAAGTGAGGCTGATCTCTTCAATTCTCAGGGTTCTGCGCATTTTAATGGTGTTATCCGCCATTTCTTATGATTATCTTTCTAAGACAAAATAGTCAAAGCACGTTAGTAAAAAATCCACGGATCAACTTAATCACACGACTGTCTAGGCCCCACAGTGAGCGCTAAATTGTTTACCCGTAAAATGGTACATTTGAATTTATATGTGATTTCTAGACAAGTGAACTAATTTGATCCTGAAATAATAAAATAATTGAAGAATTATGTAATACTTAACCTCAGAATGTAGATGAAACGGCATAAATGACAAATCCAGGAACAAGGTTTCTGGGCACAACAATGATGAGATCAAAAAGCGATAAAGTAAAATTATATTAAACTTTGTATAGAATATAGTGTAAGTTAGCCAGAAAATTTATGTCATTTACAATGATAACTGAGCTCACTCTTTATAGTTGTGTTTAAGAAAGGAGGTCCTAGGATCGTGAGCTCGTTTAATATCAATTATGAGGATCATTGATGAAGATGTAACATTGAACATAAATATCAAATTCTCTGTAACGTGTTGTCCTCCTTAATGCTGCAGAATATTCTTTATTAAAGACTATCGGGCGCAAATCATTTAATAAACCTTTATGAACATTTATCCCTTCGGTGACAAATAAAATAGCTATTTTCTGTCTTCGGTCATCCCTATCTTGAATTCCATGTGTCTTTCCTTAGATGACCACGTGTCATATCATATTTTATCCTATAGAGTGGGTGCTTAACATTTTCTTTTGGCGATAAAACTAAATTAATGAGGAAACACATAGTATCGGTATTTATCATATGTCGTGAAACTTTGATAAATAACGCAATTGGTGAGAAAAATGATTTGTGATTTTTGCTGTCTTGGAGGAACTGTTCACCTTGAAAGCAGTGGAACCTTTAAGTCCCCTTTTAAAGAAGATTTTCTTTTTCATTTTTTTGCTATAGTGAATTAGATAAAGTAAAAAATAAATTTTAAAAAGGTTTAATAAAAGTCAACAAAATAGAATAAAAGAATCAGTAGCATTGAGTCAAGAAGTGGCACAACGCTAATAATATATCCAATGGAGTCTCAATCGCACAAACTCTCAACAAAGCAGCAGAGTTCAAATATATAACTGGTTACGATCATACTCCATTGAAAACTATTACTATTCCTATCAAAGGGCAGAATCCACCTAAAGATTTTTATAAGCTAAATTGCGACAATTCTTACACTAATAACACCAAGAATGGTGGATTGAGGAATCATCCGTAACAATCATGGTAAATAGATAGTAGGTTACCAAAAATTAACTACTGTCATTGGCAAAACACATGCGCAACTTCTGGCTCTAGAAGCAGGTCTACGAGTGGCGGTCCAATTCAGGCTTCATCCTTTGGAGATTGAAATTGATTCCACAGAGGTAATATCTCTATTTGATAAAGATCACCAAGTTTATGATAACCTTATCTCCTCATGCAGGTGGTTAATAGCACAACTGGGAGAACCATTGCTCAGGCATAACTTCCGAAAAGCTAACTCTGTAGCTCATCTTTTGCCAAGAAATAGTAAGAAGCTAAAGTCTATGAATAAAACAGTCACTCATCATGCAACAACATAGGAGGTGGAGGCAGCTTTGAAGAATGATGATGTAGGAAAACAATACTTTAGATTTATTTCGGAAGAAGTTTGTTTTTAGTTTAGCTAGTATGGGTGATGTTAATGCCATGCAAAACTCTAATACTTTGGTAAGCTCTGTCAGTTTTGATCCCGATGGGATGCCTAATAGAGCCTTTTGTAATATTACATAGTTTATTAATAAAATTACCTATTTATAACCAAAAAAGAGTCAAGAACTCGCAACAACAACAACAACAACAACACAATATATTCCCATAAGGTGGGGTCTGGGAGGGTAATATGTAGACAGGCCTTACCTCTACCCGAGAGGGTAGAGAGGCTGTTTCCAATTGACCCTTGGCGCATGGGAAAGAAAGGCAAACAAAAGCAAAAACCGTATTAGTTATACCAGCATACATCGCAAAAAATTATTTAAACATAAGAGGCATAAATACCAGCAATGAGCAGGTATGCATGCAATGATATTAAAACAGTAACTACCAGAAATGACTACCACAAGAGAACACAAACTAATCCTCTATGGGCGGCCCTACCACGCCTCACCCACCCCGGGAAAAGAGTACGAAAAATCTAGAAGCCCCTATCCTACAACCTGATACTAAACCTCCAGACTTTCCTATCAAGGGTCGTGTCCTCGAAAATCCGCATCCTGGCCATGTCCTGTCTAATTACCTCTCCCCAGTATCTCTTAGGCCTTCCTCTGCCTCGCCTCACACCAACCACCGCTAGCCGCTCACAACTCCTCGCCGGGGCATCGGGGCTTCTCCTCCGCACATGCCCGAACCACCGCAGCCTCGCCTCTCGCATCTTCTCATCCACTGGGGCCACCCCCACCTTCTCCCGAATAACTTTGTTCCTAATCTTATCTAACCTGGTGAGCCCGCACATCCACCTAAGCATCCTCATCTCCTCAACCATCATCCTCTGAACATGAGATTTCTTCACCGGCCAACACTCCGTCCCATACAACATGGAAGGTATAACCACAGCTCTATAAAACTTCCCTTTGAGTTTCTGTGGAACTTTCTTATCACACAAGACTCCTCATGCAAGCCTCCACTTCGACTACCCCGCCGTTATACGGTGAGTGACATCCCCGTCCCCCTGGATCACCAATCCAAGGTATCTGAAACTATCCTTCTTGGCTATGGCCTGAGATCCAATCATCACGCTCCCTCCCACTTCGCTCGGCTCAGTGCTAAACTTGCACTCCAGATATTCTGTCTTTGACCTGCTTAGTTTGAACCCCTTAGACTCGAGAGTCTGTCTCCATACCTCTAGCCTTTCGTTAACACCGACCCTCGTCTCGTCTACAAGGACTATGTCATCAGCAAATAGCATACACCAAGGTACATCCCATTGAATATGCCGCGTCAAATCATCCATTACCAAGGCAAACAAGAGGGGGCTAAGCGCAGATCCTTGATGGAGCCCCGTAACCACCGGGAAATGGTCTGAGTCGCCACCCACTGTCCTGACCCTGGACTTAGCTCCATCGTACATGTCCGTGATTGCTCTGATGTAGGCTTCCGGCATGCTCTTGCCTCCAGGCACCTCCATAGTACCTCCCTAGGGACCTTGTCGTACGCCTTCTCGAAGTCGATAAACACCATGTGCAGGTCCTTCTTCATATCCCTGAACTATTCCACCAATCTCCTGACAAGGTGGATAGCTTCTGTAGTGGACCGACCCGGCATGAAACCGAACCGGTTCACGGAAATAGATGTCGACTCCCTCACCCTGGCCTCGATCACCCGCTCCCAGACCTTCATGGTGTGGCTTATTAATTTGATGCCCTTATAGTTGTTGCAACACTGGATATCCCCTTTGTTCTTATACAAGGGCACCACTATACTCTACCTACATTCCTCCGGCATCTTTTTGGACCTGAAGATCGCATTGAACAACCTGATGAGCCACTTTCCTATGCATTTCCAAAACTCCACCAGAATTTCATCTGGCCCGGTCGCTCGACCTCTACTCATCCTACGCAAAGCCCCCACAACCTCTTCCACCCTAATGTGCCTGCGAAACCCTATGTCTCTATGACGCTCTGAATGCCCCAGTTCCCCTAGTTCTATGATTTGGTCCCCCTCCTTGTTTAGAAGTTCTCGAAAATACGCCTGCCATCTCTGTTTGACTTGAGACTCCCCCATCAGGACTCTACCATCCTCATCCTTAGTGCACCTAACTTGATCCAGGTCCCTCGCCTTCCTTTCCCTTACTTTGGCTAACCGGAATAACTTCTTGTCCCCGCCTTTCTCCCCCAATTCCTCGTACATGCGACCAAAAGCCGCGTTTTTAGCTTCCGTGACCGCCGATTTTGCTTCCTTCCTTGCCACCTTATAGCTATATCTGTTCACCCGCTTTTCTTCCTCGCTTGTGCTTCCTGCCAACTTCGCAAAAGCTGCTTTCTTCACCTCTACTTTTCCTCGCACTATGTCGTTCCACCACCAGTCGCCCTGATGTCTGCCTATATAGCCTTTGGTTACCCCAAGCACATCCGGCGCTGCCTCCCTAACCAGCTTCGCCGTCTCAGACCACATTGCGTCTGCTACCCCAGAACTTCTCCAAGCTCCACCATCAACTAACCTCCTCTCCAGCTCCTGGGCTTTCTCTTTAGTCAGAGCACCCCATCTAATTCGCGGTTGGCCCCGAGCACCCCTCTGCTTCTTCTTCACCCAGATTCTGACATCCATCATTAGGAGTCTATGAAGGGTTGAAAGGGATTCTCCCGGAATAACCTTGCAGTCCCTGCACAAACCTCTATCGCTCCTTCTGAGAAGGAGGTAATCGATCTGGGTCCTCGCCGTCGAACTTTTGAAGGTGACCAAATGCTCCTCCCTCTTATGAAATGCCGAGTTAGCAATCAGAAGCTCGGAAGACCTAGCGAACTCCAACAGCGCAGAGCCTCCTCCATTCCTAACCCCAAGGCCAAAGCCACAGTGCACCTCACCATAACCGCTAGCATCTGCTCCGATATGACCATTAAAGTCCCCTCCAATGACCAACTTCTCAGATTGGGGAATACTATGCACCAACTCATCCAAGTCATCCCAAAAACGCCTCTTGATCTCCTCATCTAAACCCGCATGCGGTGCGTAGGCGCTGATGACATTGAGGATGCATCCCCCGGTAACCAACTTGATAGACGTCAACCTATCGTTCACTCGCCTAACCTCCACCACGGACTCCCTAAGGTCCTTATCCACCAGGATGCCCACTCCATTCTTACCCCTCACGACCCCAGAGTACCACAACTTAAACCCGTCTGCATCCCGCGCCTTCGTCCCTTTCCACCTGGTCTCCTGGACACATGCTATGTTGACCCTCCTCTTCTGAAGAGTCTTCGCCAACTCAATGGACTTACCCGTCAGGGTGCCTATGTTCCACGACCCGATCCTTAACCTATGTGCGTCTGCTACCCTCTTCCCACCCTTACCTCCCGCCCTACCCGCAGAACCGCTCCCTGCCCCCTTACCCACCCCCGCCACCGCCACCGCCCCCACCCCCCGAGGACATGACCTTGCACTTACATCCCCCGCTGCGGCCACTATCCCTCCAACCGACTATGGAGAATAATGACGCACCCACGCACAAAATGGAGATACGAAAAGGATGCACTAGATAGCAACGGAGTAAACCTCACAAGAAATGCTACAAGAGTATGAAAAAGGTGTACAGGTTAAACGAGAGGCGCGAGGTACCAACTCCCGGTGAAAAAAACCTGGATGTAGGCTTTGGTGCGCCCGAGGTCAAGTGTTGCTTCCCCTTGCACGTCTCGGCCGGTGTTGCTTATCTCTTCTCCCAACGCCGCAAAGTCGCCTTATCGCCTGCCTAGAGATTTATCGGGACGGGTAGTTCTGTTGTGTCCCACCGAAAACCTGCACAAACACAAAACCAACCACACAAAAAGGTGGGGAAAACGGATGTGTGGGAGGGGGGCTGCCAGCGGCTTCAAATTAATTTATTTTACTAAATTTTCCTTTTTGATTTTTGACTGTTAGAATTTCTGAAAATCAAATATGGATAAAAAAAATAGAGAGGGAGAGAGAAGAGGGGTGGGGGCTGGGCGGGGGGGAAGGGGTGGGGGGTTGAGAGAGAAGAGAGAGATAGAAATGAGAGGTGGGGGGAGAAAGAGAAGAGAGGGAGAGAGAAGAGGGGTGAGGCGGGAAAGGGAGAGGGGGCTGGGTGGGGGGCTGTGGGCGGAAGGGAAGGGGGAGAGAGAGAAGAGAGTAAGAGAAGATAGGAGGGGTGACCTTACCTGAGTCGCCGGCAGGGGTGGTCGCCGGAGTGGGGGGAAGGGGGGAAGTGGAGGGGAGTTGCTGGGTGAAGGAGATGACCGTTAGACAAAGAAGAGGAGAGAGAAGCTGGCACAAGCTGGAAAGGAGCGTCGAATTGGAATGGGGGAAGAGTCAAGAACTGGCAAGTGGAAAGAAAAATGAAAAATACCAAATTGGAGTTTTGAAAGGGCTTCTATGTAGCGGGATTTGATTTCTGGCCCCTTTACTCCCATAAAACCTCCAGCACCAATACTTAACCAAAGCACCCATAACAGTTTTTGTTACCTAGGTGCTTGTCGCTTTATTTTAATGTTTATTATAATATTTTATTGAACTTTCTGATTGAGCATACGTGCTCTCCATTGAGGTCAACGAGTGCTTAAGCACCTAAATTCTATAGGTAAACCCACCCTTGATTATATTTTTTAAATAGTAAGGCTTGAATTTTAGAAAACTTTAATAATTAATAATCAATCTGGTAGTGATTGCAATAATTTCATAATTTTAAATTTAATAGTCGATTGTTCGACACTTCAAATCCTTGCATCAAATTTTTTACTTCCTTTATTCATTTTTACTTGTCAAATATTCAAAAATAAAATTTCACACATTTACTTGTTACTTTTAGCATATCAAGAGAAGACATTTTTTTCTGTTATACCCACAACATTAATTACCCATATCAAATATTCTTTCAAATCTATTAAAAATATACATTAATTAATATGAGTATCATGGTAAATTATGCACTTTAGTTATTATTTTTTAAGGGATATGCAAAGTCAATAACAGACAAGTAAAAGTGAACGAGGAGTATAATTTTATCCAACTTAGGCATATTTATTTTTCATATGCATTTATTATGTCATGGAATCCCTAAGAGAATAGCAATATAAAATGAATATCTTTGGTGGGGATGATTTCTATGAAGATGAAATATAAAATTGTTCTCGCAAATTGACAAAGGGAAAAACGAAATATAAACATTTAACATTAAAAAGGCAAGGGACTTTGCTCTATTTCCAATCCATCATTTTTAGCCTTTAATACAACTGATTTCACTCAAATTTAATACAAATTTGATTCATTATATTTCATTGCTCACCATAAACAACAACAACAACAACAACCCAGTATAATCCCACTTAGTGGGGTATGGGGAGGGTAGTGTGTACGCAGACCTTACCCCTACCCTAGGTAGAGAGGCTGTTTCCAAATAGACCCCCGGCATCCTTCCCTCCAAGAACTTCCCACCTTGCTTTTGGGGAGACTCGAACTCACAACCTCTCGATTGGAAGTGGGGATTGCTTACCAACAGAGCAACCCCTCTTGTCACCATAACTTCAATAGAAAAGTTTATTTTGTTATAAAAATTAAAGGCAAAGAAGACCAAGGCTTTCCAAAGTTTTTCCTCAGCTGGAAAACATATTATAATTAGCCATGCCACAAATTAGTGTCAAATTTACGATCTTTTCCTTTGTTTGTCTCCTTTTAGTTCGCGTCTCAAGTCTAAATATGGTTGGAATTAAAATATTAAAGAGAACAAAAAACGCTAACTATTCAAAAAAATTAAGATCAACAATTTAATGGGGCTTTTGCATCTATACCCAGTGATGATAGGCTATAATCACATATTTTAGTCGATTATTACACTCTAATCTACTCCACTTTAGTTGAGTTTGCGCTTTAATCGTTAGTGTTTTGCACTAAAGGTGTGTTTTATGCCTTGTAGGAGTGATTTCGAGCTATATAGATGTTATGGAATGAATTCAAGTGATTTTGAGCTTTGAAGTCTGAGTAAAAGCTGAAGAAATTAAGTCGGGATCAGGTTCGGAAGTCAAATTTGATAATTAAGTACGAATGAAGACTTGAGGAGGCATATTGCATACTGTATAGTAATATAGACATACTATTGCTTTCAGAACTCCAGTTGAGCTTCACAATATATGGTTCGAAAGCTAACTCAAAGGGCTAAAACTTTCATGTTTTATATTTTTTTCAAATTCCAAAAGGAACAAGGTGCAAAACCGCAATTACGGTAGGACCGCGTCAGAAACATTACCAAAGATTCAGAGGACCATTCTGGCCGCGGTCCTGGCGTAACCGTAGTGAGACTATTGCGCAGGACACGTAAATTTCAGGTATCAAAGTGCAAAATACAGGATTTTTAGCCCTAAACCCTATATTAAACGTATGGGGCCGGCCAAGAATAACGGGGGGGGGATATATTTTGGACAAAAATTAGTCCTAAGGAGGTAAGAACACATTGAGAGCAAGGCGGGAATTCTTCAACAAGTTTTTCCTTCCTCTTCCTATTTTTCATTGTTGGTTATGATTTTTAATATTGTAGTTTTACTTACTATTATGAATAGCTAATTCGCTTTCTAGTATTTTGGTAAAACACGTTGGGGATGATTTGGTTGTTATATTAATATAGTTTTGAATTGGTTATTTATCTCTATTTCTTCAACTACGTTTTGATTGTGGTTAATTGAAAGGATCCTCAATTAGTCGTTCTTATTTATTATGTATCTGCTTGAGATAGAGTGCATATTTAGGTAATTATTTGAACAACATCACTCCCGTAGTATAGGCGAGAGTCATAACCGAGGGTTTAGAGGTTGGATTAAAGATAACGATACCTCAGGTGCGATTTAAGTAAACTGTAATGCGAATCTAGCTAGCGTAGCTTAAGAGGGTGCGTCTAGTAAATTATCATAATTGCTTGAGAGAGATTTATAATAGATGGAAAGTTCATGATTGATAAAGGCAACTATGTCAAAGCTATAATAAACATATGATCACGCCCAACTATGCCTTATAAAAAAGACAATGCGGTCGCAGTAAATATAACCCAAGTATTTTACACGGGGTCGAATCCTCAGAGAGTTAACCTATCAACTACTATCTTTAAAACCCAATAATCTTCCGAATCAGCTTCCCAAATATTCAAATATCCTTTTGAGTGCTTCTTAACAACTACTTTTGCAAAGAACTAAATAACTGGAAAAATAACTAAATATGTTGTAAACAAGAATGAGAAAGACTAATGTAATGATTTCCCATATTGATGGAATCCCTTCTGTTTATGCTCATACAAATTTATCAATATCTCTCTATCAATCATGAAACATAATCCTACCGTAAATCTCTCTCGAGTAATCACAGTATTTTACTATTGCACTCTTCCGAGTTACAATATCTTGCTTTAATTATCATAATTCACTTGAGATTACACCTAAGGTTTCGTTATTCCTAATCCCACCTTTAAACCCGTAATTATAGATCCCTCTAATAATTTAGGAGTGGTGTTGTTCAACAATAACCTAAATATGCATTCTTTTCCAAGTTATGCACACTAACAGGCACAGCTAATTGAGGATCCTGTTAATTAACTACAACACGAACGATGTTGAACAAATAGAGATTAACTAATAATTTGTATTCACATAAATCATAAGTTCATCAACCAATAGGTTCCATCAAAACCTTAGATAGGAATTTGCTACTCATAACTATGAAAACAAAAGCTAGAATAGAATTCATGATGAAAATTCAAAAGAAAAATAAGAAAGATGTTTAGAGAATTCTCTCACACTAGTTTCCTTGCAAAAGTACTCATAAATACAATGCTTGCCTCCTTTGGGCGAATGTTAAGGTTTTATATAGGGTTTAGGTCATTAAAATACCGTTTTTACACTTCAATCCTTCAAGTTTACGCCTCTCACCGTGGTTCTGCCACGACCGCGGTAGAACCGTGGTCAAATTAAATCTCTGAATCTCAGAACTTTTAGCAGACCTCATCCAACGCGGTTCGACCGTGTTCGTGGTAGAACCGCGATCAAACAGCAATTCTGAATTTTCAGTGTTGTTCAAGCGTGGTTTCCATGAGTTTTGCATATATGGCCTTTTTCTTCTTGTTTTGACTTAAAAATTGCTCTTTAGCCTTCCTTAACCATTTTGTACCTACAATTCATGAAAAATACTAATAAGAGCATTTAGTCATCATATATATTATCAAAAAAACTTAAGAATGTGATTATTTAGGGCATGAATATAGTAAAATTCACCTATTATCAACATCCCACACTTAAACCTTTGCTCGTCCTCGAAAAGTTTAATCACACTTCTAGGCCTAAATTCTCAATGTCTTTCCCAAAAATATATCACACAAGCTACGATCCATGATTAACCTACGCAGTGCACAATCCTTACTCAACTGCAGACCCTCATACCAAGACACATTATTGCTCACTCTAATTACTCTAATAGACTTGAAGACTTGCTTCATCTTCCTGAGTTACATGCCCTCACAATACAAAATCTTAGAGAAGTTCCACACACATAAAATTTACAATATGGAACTATATATATAAAGAATTCACTCACTCTCAGCATACACCGTATAAGACCCTGAAGCTGGTGGCAACACAAGGACCGGAGCTGTGGTCAAAGCCGCCTTGAGCTTCTGGAAGATCTCCTCACATTCATCAGACCACACAAATGGACCATTCTTCTATGTCAACTTAGTCAAAGGCGAAGCAATGGATGAAAAGCCCTGAAAAAACCTGCGGTAATAACTTGCCAAGCCAAGGAAACTCCGGATCTCAGTAGCTGAGGAAGGTTTGGGCCAATTCTACACTGCTTCGACCTTCTATGGATCAACCCGAATACCATCACTGGACACTACATGTCCCAGAAAAGTCACAGTATCAAGCCAGAATTCACACTTAGAGAATTTTGCATAAAGCTTTTCTTCTCTAAACCTCTGCAATACCACATTCAAGTGTTGTGCATGCTCCTTCTGGCTGCGTGAATACACCAGGATATCATCAATAAACACGAGCACGAAGGAATCAAGGTACGGCCAAAATAAACTATTCATCAAGTGCATGAATGAAGCTGGGGCATTGAATAGCCCGAAAGACATCACCAGAAATTCACAGTGCCCACATCTCGTTCTGAACGCTATTTTCATAATGTCTGAATCCCTAATCTTCAACTGATGATAGCCCGATCGAAGATCAATCTTAAAGAATACACTAGCTCCCTAGAGTTGATCAAACAAGTCCTCAATACGAGGCAATGGGTACTTATTCTTCACTGTTACCTTGTTCAGCTGCCTGTAATCAATGCACATTCTCATTGTGCCATCTTTCTTCTTCACGAACAATACCGGTGCACCCAAGGTGACATACTCGGGCGAATGAACCCTTTATCTAAGAGTTCCTGAAGCTGTTCTTTCAATTCTTTTAACTCAGCTGGTGCCATGCTGTAGGGAGGAATAAAAATATGCCGAGTGCCCGACACCAAGTCAATACCAAAATCAATATCCCTGTCAGGGCGGCATGTCCGGCAAGTCTGCTAGAAATACATCCGTGAAATCCCTCACAACGGGGACCAAATCAAGACTGGGTGTCTCACCCTCAACATCTCTAACGAAGGCCAAATAAGATAAACAACCCTTCCCAATCATTCATTGGGCTTTTATGTAAGAAATCTCCCTGTCGAATACATAATCAGTCAAGCCATGCCACTCGATCCTCGGATTACCTAGAATAGCTAGTGTGATTGTCTTGGCATGACAGTCCAAAATCGTATAGTAAAGAGATAACCAATCCATGCCTAGAATCACGTCGAAATCCACCATGCCCAATAGTAACAAGTCAACTCGGGTCTCCAGAGCCCCAATAGTAATAAGACAGGATCGATATACCTGATCCACAATAACAGTATCACCCACCAGGGTAGACACATGCACGGGCAAGGCAAGAATACCACGGATCATACCCAAATGGTGTGCAAAATATGAAGAAACATAGGAATAGGTAGATTCGAGATCAAAATAAGGCAGAAGCATCCCTTGTGGCAGACTGAGATAATACCTGAAATGACAGCATCCGAGGCACTAGCGTCCTTCCTATCCGGAAGAGCATAGAAATGAGCCTGGCCTCCGCCAGTACGATCCTCGCCCCTAGGGCAACCCCTGGACACCTGGGCACCACTCCTAGCTGACTGTGCTGGTGCTGAAGAAACAGGAGCAGAAGACGAGGGCTGATCCCTCTACTGAGACCGCTTACGAAGCCACTAAGGACACTCTCTCCTGATATGGCCAAACTCGCCACACTCAAAGAAACGGCCTGAAGTTGGAGGAAGGGACTACTGAGGACTCCTCGCTACAGATGAATCCTGAACTGAAGAAGTAGGAGCAGAACTCTGAGCTGGAAGAGCACTCAATGCAGGCTGACTCTGCTGCTGACCCTGATGGCCCTAGCGACCACGATCTACTGAAACTCTACTAGACTCTACACGTCCTGACTGAGGAGACCTGAAAGAATGACCCCTGCTATGCTGAGGCTGGCCCTTAGACGGAGCACCACTGTAACTACCAGTACCGCGAGGCCTCTTAGCCTCCCTCTCCTCACGCTCTTTGCGGCGATCTGTCTCAATCTGATGAGCCGCATCAACCACCTCATCAAAAGTAACTGCCGAAGCCCTCTCTTAGGTCATCAATATACGGATGGGATAGATGAGACCATCCATAAATCTCCTCATCCTCTCTATGTCCGTCGGAATCATCCACGTGGCATGACGGGCTAGCTGTGTAAATATCAACTCATACTGAGTTACCGACATATCTCCCAACTTCAGCCACTCAAATTGACGATGCAGCTCCTCTCTTTGGGACTGAGGCACATATTTCTCCAAAAATACCATGGAGAACTACTGCCAAGTAAGGGGCGCTGCCCTAGTGGGCCTACGCCTCTCAAAATCCTCTCACCATTGAAATGCTGGACCTGTGAACTGAAATGTGGTAAAAGCAACACCGCTGGACTCTAGAATACCCGTAGTGCGAAGCATACACTGACACTTATCAAGAAAACCCTGGGCGTCCTCACCCTCATCACCACTGAATGCCGGATGCTGTAGCCTCTCAAACCTCTCCAGAAGACGCTGCTAATCGTCAGGCATAGCTGGAACCACATGAGCTGGGGCTGGTGCAACAAGTGCAGATGGCTGAGCTGGAGCTGCCCCAGGGGCCTGTAAACCTTGAACTACCAGCTCGGGTAAGCGAGCCACAGGGGTCTGATTCCCACCCCTATTACATGCCACACAGACATACCACAAGCTTGCCCCTAGTGTACTACTCAACTAATCGAGCAATTCAGTCAAATACCAAGAGGTCTTTAAAGGTTGTAATATAGGCTACGGGACGGGTAGGATACTTTTGGATATAGTGGCTAACCTCCCTAAGCACTTTTTAATACCAAACTTCCTTTTTGTCTCACCTTTATGCTCAACCCAACCATTCTTCCACATTTTGGTTTACTTGTAATCCCCACTTTTCTTTTAGGTGCAGTTGGCTTCATCTCTATTTTTTTTAGAACATTTACTATACAAATGCCAGTTCACCAATTCTACCATTCATTCTTGATTCCCTTTTTTCACTACTCCCTAACCCCACACTTTTACTTTTGCATATTCATTAACAATTTAAGTTCTTCTAGGAGGTAAGGCTCAACAATGTATTTATTCAACATAGATATTGTGAACATTATAGGGTTATCAAAGAACTGGCTTAAGGCTTAAAGGGGTTAACTATGATATTATGTACAGGTGGATTCACAGTTTTCGTTATGGGATTGCACAAAGAAATGCCTCTATCATCTCTAAAATTAAACAAATTCTATTTCGCTTAGCAAACACATAGGGTAAGTTCTAGGTATGAAAATAAAAACCTCACACACACTTAGAATCTACAATCAAGCTTAGATGACATACTCTCAAGTTCCTTTTAGCTATTGCAAGTGTGCATATTCGGGGTTACATATTAACCTTCACCCATCTAAACCTAAAAGTAGAAAAAGAAAAAATCTACCTAACCCGGTTCAAGAGAAACCCTTGGAAAAGAATCGTGGTCAAAAGAAAAACCAAGGGGGAGATAATACTCTACCTAAGAAAAAGAAAAATAAAAACAAAAAAAAATCTACATGGACTAATTCCCTCAAGAGTACTGTCCAAGTAGTCTGTCGTCAGGAAGAGTCCTCTACTTTTGTTTTTGGGTTTTTTTTATGATTTAATTTTTCTTATTCCGACTTTGACCCTCAAGAAACCCGTCGACAAGTATCTGTCGTTGGGCCAAGTAAGCTAATATTAAACTACTTACTCTAATATATACATACCAAATTATATTATACACAATTATACAATCTACAACATACAAATAGAGTAAGTCTCCCACCCCACACTTGAAGTCATGGCATGTCCCCATGTCATAGAAATAAAATAAAGCATAGAAGGGTAAGAAGACTTTCCTGAGACTCAGTTAGAGTCGGAGACAGTGTCGGGGTCTGTGAGCACATAATTTTTGCCCTAAGCAAACAAATTTCAATATAAAAATAAAATAAGATTTTTATGTGCAAATATGTGTTTAATTCAGATAATTGTGTGTTTGTTGTTGAAATAAGCTTGAAATTAAAACTACAAAAAAGAACTAAGTAGAAAATGCCACAAAAAATATTAAAATTAGAGAAATTAACAAAAAAATACAAAAATACCGGATAAATCAAAGAAAATGTCAAAAATGTCATAAAATACCAGAAAAAATCAGAAAAATAGGAAAATAAAAGAAAAATAACAATTGAAAATAAATATGAAAAGAGAAAATAAAATACAAAAGAAAAATACAAAGAAAATAATTAAAATGCAAGAAAATACACAAAATACAATAAAATTGGGCTGCAATTCAAAAATACAGGCCCAAATATCATAGCCCAAGAGAAATGGTCGTCCAGTCCAAACGCTCAACCAAGACGATGACGTATTGAGGCATTGAATCTCAACTATTGATATATCAATCCAACGGATCTCATGAGGCGGTTTGAATAAGAGATAAACGACGTCGTGTAAAGGTTTTAATCCTGGCCGTCCAAAGAGTTGATCAGACGGATGCTTATAAATCTCCTCAAAGAATTTAAAACGACGTAGTATATTGAATTAATCTTGGCCGTCCATGTTTGGAGATCTAACTGAGGGCAGGTCGCCTCTCACTAAATGAAACGACATCGTTCAATGAGAAGCAATCATGGCCATTGATCACAGTTGATCTGAAGGCCAGGATCACTCGTGCTCAAAGGGGTATAAAAGCCTCGTCTCTCATTCAGAGACCAATACACATGCATACACTCATACAGACTTGCAAACCCTAGCCGCCCTGTCTGTTCTTCTCCGTCTTCTTCAACCTCCGTCTCCAATGGAGACTGGCCTGAAACCCTGGCCTTTTCCGGTCAAAACCAACCCCAAATACTTTCTCATTTACTCTCACAGACCAGAACCACCATGAAAACCTAGGAAAAAACCAAAAGCCCCATTTTCTTAAAAGTCGGGTCACCAAAACTCTTGCCGGTGACCTTCAACCTATGAACTAGACTCCCACTTTTACACCCTAGGACCACCTTGAAGAGGTCTTTCACCTCAGATAGGTGGTTAATCTTGAATAAACTTGGAACTGTTCGAATATTGAAAATAAGTTCGCCGGAACCCTATCTCCGGCGAACACCCAAATGTAACCCACCCCCAAATGCATCCCAAATACACCCAGAATACCACTTTACCACTAAAAATCCAAAAATAAACCCCCATTCGAGGAAATCTGGAAAATCAAAAGACTTCGAGTCTTTGAAAGTTCTGGAAGTAACAAAGAAGAAGAAAGAAGGAAAAGAAAGAAGAAAGAAAGAAATGAAAGAAAGAAAAAAGAATAGGAGACGGATCCTGAAAAGCTAAGTTCTCATGCCCTTTGCCTTTTTTGCTTGTTTGTCTTTTAAAGATGTTCTTAGCATGTTCTTGCTTATTTTCCTTTTGAATATCCTGTATATCATTCTTTTTCATGTTTTTGACTATTTGTCTTCTAAATCTTCTGTAAAATGATTCTTTGCATGTTCTTGACTATCTGTCATCTTAATCTCCTGTATATGATTCTTACTAGCCTATAAATCGCATGCCTAAGATCTATCATGTTCTTTATACATAACTAGTCTGTTTTAGCTCTTTAGGATTTTTTATAAGTTTAACACATGAATCTTGTTTAAATATGTTTCTTTATGTGATTTATTCATTGTGCCTAGTCTGAAATTACGATTTGATTGATTGGGATTCAACCATTATCAAAACTTCTCTCTGAGTTCTGATTAATTGAAAAATGATTTATGATTAAGGCTATGTGTGCAATACGATATGAATTGGCTATATTTGTAATTGGATTCATATGTTAGACTATTCTGAATTCTATTGTGCTTTGTGGTTTGGTTATAGCTGTAAAGATATAGGTATAGTTTATGTAGTTTAGTAATCTGGTTATTCTTGAAAAATGACTTAGTCTGACTACTATTGAAATAACTAGAACTGTGTGATTAGTCTGGCCATTTTTAAAACATTAAAGTGGCTAGTTCTGCAATCTATTTCCGATTAGATAAGGTTAATAAAAGGGGTCACATTTCAAAGGTTTAAGTCAGTTAAAATTGGGCTAAAATTGAAAGGGTTTGGGTTTGAAATCTGGTTAAGTTTTAAATATGTTAGAAAACAATGGCTAAATAGGTATTAAACCTATCATACCCTGACCTTAGTAGGTCGGGTAAATAGATAATAATAATAATAAGGTCATAATGGGAACCATAAATGGTATAATTGTGGATTTAATAGAGCCTTAGGGACAAAATAGACTTTAATAACTAGTATTCCTGTAATTAGTCATAAAATAAAGGGTAAGATAGGCATAGTAAAAAGGTATAATTGAAAATACCCTTAGCAAGTAAGGGCAACCTAGTAATATACCCTTAATAGAATAAAAAAAGAATTACCTAGAACCTTCCAGCAGAGGCTGGAAGGCATTTCGAGCTACAAATAAAGATATTAAACTGTAATTAATAAGAAAATAAAGGGGAGGGAAGTAGGAATAAGATTTTTTAATTTCCCCCTCAAAATTTGACCCAAATCATCTATAAATAGGCTTCACTTGAGCCTGAATAAAGGGTTAGACATTAGAGATAGGGATTAGAAAATTCAGATTTAAATTAAGAGTTAAAAGTCGGAAGTTACAAATTCTGGGTTACAAAAATTCAGAGATAAAAGGTTGAATATTCTAGAGTTCTATTAGAGTTTCCTGCTGTTCAATTCTGCTGGATTCTATTGGATTTCTTCAATTCTACTTGCTGGTTGCTTAATTGCAGGGTTTGGAGATTATACTTGGTTGTTATATTGTTGCTCTATTGTAACTGTTCTTCTACTGTTCTATTACTGCTATCATTGAATATTCTTCATCCCAATACCTAGACTCATAAGCTTTCTCTTGCTGAATCGGGTACACTTTCTTATTGAGAAATGTAGTTGCAATTTGGATTGAAGAAATGAAAGCTTAATGAGCTATTTTGGATGAATGATGATGTTATTCGCTCTTAATTTTACAATTTTTATGTTATAGATTTTCTGTAATTTTAGTAGGATAATTTGTAATAGCTAAACTATATGTAATTGAAACAATGTAATAGATAGTGTAGATGTAGTATAAATGTAGATATAATCATCATTAAACTTAGGTTAAAAAATAGGATAACACATGAACTTAATTCACTTAGCAAACAGACGTAACAATCTAAAATAGTAATTAAATGTTCTCATTCAATTAGAGTATGATAATTAGAAATGAGTAATCGAGTTACAGCATATTTTTTCATTTAAACTAGCTTAATAACAATTCAGAATAGTATAAGTTAGAATCAGTAAATAATAACAACTCCAAATCTGCACTGTTAAGTATTGTATCACTGTTTAAGGTAGCTGAAATAGTAGTTTACTGTTTAAGTTCTATTGATAATTAATAATTAGAATTCAGAATCAATATTGATAAACATGTACTCCAGTTCCTTATGAAATAAAAATATCATTTGTTGATTTATTCTATTGATTAATGAATATTTGTATGATTGTTATGAAATCTCAATTTTGCTTTATATTCTTCTCGTCTGATTTGGACTTAATCGACAGCATGGGCCAAGATCCAACTGGATTTATTACTGGGCCTCTGAATAATGAAATATATGTATACTGGGTTTCTGAAGCCCAGTTGTATGAGATAGACTGTTTACAGTCCAGTCCAAGCCTGGAAATGGAATACTGGGCCTGGATGTAATTTCTAAAAATACAAAAGCAATAATATAATTAGGAGAAAAACCAAAAATAGACAATATAGTACTTGATAGGACTAGACTGCTAAAATAATAGGACGAGCCTCGTATAAAATAAAAATACGCGGGGCCCCCATATAAATATTAATAAATGGTAGACTCGGGGAGATCGTTTAGCGAATTTCACGGTCTTTCCTAAATGATAATAAGCCATAGTCGTTATAGGCACAATTTAAAATATACATTCCTTAATACAAGTGCACATTTATGTGACTCAAATCTTAAATCCCGACGAAGCTGAAACGTATTAAAGTCACAGGCGTACTGGTTGCGGTGTGACTCGAAATGCATTTTAGTGACGTCGCAAGTCGTTAAAATATCAAAACGGGACATTCACATACTGTAAAAGCATATAACGAAATCAAATAAGCCAAAAATGACAGTTGAGCGACCGTGCTAAAACCACAGAATTCGGGAGTGCCTAACACCTCCCGGGTTAACAGAATTCCTTATTCGGATTTCTATTTTTGTGGACTGTTTAAACAGAGTCAATTTTCTCGGATTCAGGATTAACCGGTGACTTGGGACACCATTATCTTCCCAAGTGGAGACTCTGAAACTCTAAATAAATCCCATTCCGATTGTCCTTAAAGTAGAAAAACTCCTTCCTCGTTGTTATCATTATATCCTTTCCCGGGGTGTATTAGTAATTAACGGGGTATACCTTATTCTTTTCGGAAAAGAGGTAGTAAAAAGGGAGGTGTGATAGGGTCGACGTGGCATGCTCGCCCCAATGCTCTAAACCAAGCCATAAAATGGCTCTCAGACCTCGATTATCGCTGAGACATCGCATCCATGCGTGTGTGCAAGCCATACACTGAAGAGCAGAGATCCACCACTTCTTCTTCCAAAGACCGTAGCATAGGTCTCTTGGATTGCGATCGTGAAAGACTAGCCCCAGAATAAGTATGCCTAGACGGACCCGCACTATCTGTGGACCTCCTGGACTAGGTAACCGGGATAGGGTCATCATCTTCATTATCAATGTCTATTAGGTCGCTGGTACCTTGTCCCACCCGAATACCTGAGGCCTTGAATGGGGCTTTTTGTAGAAAATCGCCATCAGTTGGTAAGGTGGGTGTATGGTGCATTAAGATGAGTGTAGTGACAAAGGAAGGGAAATAGAATCCCTTTGACTTTAGAGGGCCCCTAAGTATCATCCTATCACTGATTATTTGGGTGGCATCAAACTCTTTTTGGGTGTCAAAACACCAAGTTAACACTGCCCTATTGAAATTGACATCTGTGGTGTTACTTGAAGGGAAGAACCTGTTGCAAATCACAGTAAGCCAGCATTTGGCCAAGTGCGTGAAGGAAGTAGAGTTGAGTGATATTTGGTCTTTTATCCATAGAGGACGCCCACCTACGCACAAGGCCTCAATCTTAATATCCCAAGTGACACTTGGCCTATCGTGATAATAGTCCATGTCACTACTGAATGGGGGCAATCTTAACACCTGTCGGATACTGGGCACCTTGGTATAGACATGCTTTCCCTGAACAAACACCTCCCTGGCCATGTGGAAGGTAGCGTTAGCGTAGAACTCATGCACCAACATTTTATTGACATAGTTTGGGTCATGGAACAAGAACTCCATATCTCGGCGCCTTATCTCCTCATACATATCTGGTTTCTCCACACGAAGAGTCATCCGATCAATCGGAATTTCTTGCAGAAATGCCTTTGTGGCTTTGGCATGAAAATCATCCTCAGCCACTTTCGAAGTAAACCAAGACTCATCATAGGTTGCTCGCCTAGATGGCCCAGCTGCTTGTCGCGATCGTTTAGCTACCATAGTCATGAAGAGATAAGATTAAAGTTGGTGATGGAGGAGGATTGTGGGGGAAGTGATGGAGGAAGAAGAAGAGATAAAGAGGAAGAGTGGTGGTTTTGGTAGAGAGAAAATAGAAGGGAGGAATGGGGGGTGGCTACGAGGGAGATAATGAGTGGGTGGAATTAGTTTAGGTTAAGTTGGGAAAAAAAGGGGGGGAAATACTTTTTTTTAACAGAAACTTACCTGGACCCGTCGCGGTCTACCGCAGTTCTACCGCGATCGCGGTAGAACCGCGAGCAGGGGGATTCAAAGAGGTCATTTGACTGCATTTTCAGCGCGATCGCGGTGGAACTACGGTAGATGGCCTCCTCTAATTCTTACGCCTGGCAGCAGCTCTTTTTTTATAATAAGCTAAACTATAAGAGTTACAATTACAACAATTTCATAGGTTGCCTCCCACGTAGCGCCTGCTTTAATGTCACGGCACGACTCATCTTAGCGCATTTAAGGCTCGCTCGACCTTTGTGGATCTTTCAAATACAGCTCAGACTTCTCCTTGGACTCGTCCATGCCTATGTACAATTTTAACCGCTGACCATTGACTCTAAATATGTGAGAACCATCTTCAGTACCAACTTCCCCAGCTCCGAATGTAAATACTTCAATCACACAAAATGGGGCAGACCACCTTGACTATAGTTTACCCGGGAACAATTGAAGTCTTGAGTTATAAAGCAGTACCTTGTCCCCAAACTTGAAGTTCCGCTCCATGATGTTTTGGTCGTGCAACCGCTTTATCCTCTTCTTATATAACCTCGTGCTTTAGAAAGCCAAATATCGGAACTCTTCTAATTCATGTAATTAAGTGACTCTTGTTGTGCCCGCATCTTCCAAGTTAAGATTTAGTTGTTTTAGTGCCCACCATGCTTTATGTTCCAATTCAACCGGTAAGTGACAAGCCTTCCCAAACACAAACTTGTATGGTGACATGTCAATTGGTGTCTTGAAAGTTGTCCTATAAGCCCATAGCACATCATCAAGCTTCCTTGACCAGTCGGTCCTTGTGGCGTTCATTGTTTTTGTCAATACGCTCTTAAATTCTCTATTGGACAATTCAACTTGTCCACTGGTTTGCGGGTGGTATGAAGTAGCCACCCTGTGTCGCACATCATATTTCACCAACAATTTTTCAAAGGCCTTTTACAAAAGTGAGTGCCATGTCGCTTATGATTGCTCGCGGTGTCCCAAAGTGGGTGAATATATTTTTCTTGAGAAACCCAACCACCACCTTAGCATCGTTGCTGGGTAATGCTACATCTTCCACCCATTTGGACACATAATCTACAGCAATAAAAATATACTTATTACCGTAAGAGATGACAAAGGGACCTATAAAGTCTATCCCCCAAACATCAAATATTTCCACCTCTAGGATTGGGTCCATGGGCATCTCGTGATGACAGGAGATGTTCCCGATGCATTGACATTCATTACACCCATTTAACCAGAAGTGCGTATCTTTAAACACTATTGGCCAGAAAAGCCCGGCTTCTAGCACCTTAGCTGCTATCCAAACTCTTCCAAAATGACCACCATACGCTGACGTGTGACAAGCCTACAAGACAAAAGATTGCTCAATCTTGGAGATACATCTCCGGATCATGTTATCTAGACAAATTCTAAACAAATAGGGTTCATCCCAATAGTACAGTTGTCTTTCACGAAAATATCTTTTCCTCTGGACCGATGACAGTTCGGGAGGAACAATACCACTAGCCAGGTAATTAGCATAATTTTCATACCATGGCACTTCAAGAAGAGTGGTAGCGAGCAATTGCTCGTCCAGAAAGGTTCCCAGGATTTCTTCACTTTCTATAACATTTTGAGCTCCTTCAAGTCGTGACGAATGATCATCGACTTGATTTTTAATGCCCTTGCGGTCACAAATTTCAAGATCGAACTCTTGCAGTAGCAGCACCCAACGAATCAGACGTGGCTTAGAGTCCTTTTTTTCAATTTAATATCTAAGTGTTGCATGGTCAGTGTATACGATTACCTTAGATCCTATCAGATAGAACCCGAACTTGCCAAAGGAAAACACTACAACAAGCATCTCCTTTTCTGCCACTATGTAATTTAGCTGGGCTCCGCTCAATGTTCTACTAGCATAGTAGATTAGATGCATCAATTTGTCCTTCCGCTGGCCCTGCACTGCCCCCACCGTATAGTCACTAGCATCACACATGAGCTCAAATTGTTGCTCCTAGTTTGGGGCAACAATGATTGGTGTTGTGATTAGCCTCTTCTTCAATTCCTCAAAAGCTATCCTGCAATCATCAGAAAATACAAAAGAGTTATCTTTTTCTAGTAACTTACAGAGGGGGTTGGCGATTTTGGAGAAGTCTTTAATGAACCTCCGATAGAAACTGGCATGTCCAAGAAAGCTTCTAATGGCTTTGACTAAAGTTTGTGGAGCCAGATTTGCAATGACATCAACTTTTGCTCGATCAATCTCTATCCCTTTGCTAGATACTCGGTTCCCCAAGACTATTCTTTTTTGTACCATGAAATGACACTTTTCCCAATTCAGAACTAAGTTAGTCTCGATGCACCATTTCTACATGCCCGTTAGATTGACCAGGCATTCCTCAAATGAATTCCATAACATCGAGAAGTCGTCCATGAACACCTCCATAATATCCTCCGTTGTGTCAGTAAATATGTCCATCATACGCCTTTGGAATGTGGCAGGTGCATTGCATAAGCCAAATGGTAACCTCCGAAAGGCATAAATGTCGTATAGGCATGTGAATGAGGTCTTTTATCTATCCTCAGGGGCAATGGAGATCTGATTGTACCCTAAGTACCCATCTAAGAAACAAAAGTGTGACCTCCCTGCCAACCTATCAAGCATTTGATTAATGAAGGGAAGTGGGAACTAGTCTTTACAGGTGGCAAGATTCAACTTCTTATAATCCATGTAAATCCTCCAACCGGTGACGGTTCTTGTTGAAATTAACTCATTGTTATTATTCTTCACTACCGTTATGCCACCTTTTTTGGTTCACATTGAACAGGGCTAACCCAGCTGCTATCAGAAATTGGGAAAATAATTCTCGCATCTAACCACTTTATTACCTCCTTCTTCACCACTTCCTTCATGTTTGGATTCAGCCTTCTCTGATGTTCCCTGGAAGGTTTGTGTCCCTCTTCCAGTAGAATCTTATGCATACAATAGGCGGGGCTTATCCCTTTAATGTCTGCCATAGTCCAATCAATGGCAGTTTTGCACTCTTTGATTACCTGTATAAGTTGTTGAGCCTACACATCTAGCAAACCAGATGAGATAATAACAGGTAAATTGTAGTTAGGGCCCAGAAATTCATACCTGAGGTGAGCTTGTAATGGCTTGAGTTCCAGCTTGGGTGGTTCCTCAATGGATGGTTTTTCTGGAGGGGTCTCTCTCTTTTCTAGATGTAGTGGTTCAAACTCAAGATTTCTAACCCAAGATCCCATACCTTCTAGTGCTAACACCTATTCCGCCAAACATTCCCCATTTACTTCCCCTAAGTTCATTAAGCATGCTGTTAGGGGATCCTCAACTGTCAACAATTCATCATCTGTCTCCACTATCACATCCAATGCATCAATAATGGAGCAATTTGGAAACTCACTTGGGCGCCTCATAGATTTCTACACATTGAATATGATTTCTTCATCATTTAGCCTCATCTTGAGCTCTCCAGTCTCACAATCAATCAACGCTCTCCCAGTGGCCAAGAAAGGTCTTCCTAAGATTATAGGAATCTCCTCATCCACTTTTCATTCTGAAATTACAAAATCAGCGGGAAACACAAACTTCCCCACCTTAATAAGCACATCATCTAAGATCCCAAACGGCCTTTTCACATTCCTGTCAGCTAGTTGTAGCAACATTGAAGTGGGTCTAGCTCTCCCAATGCCCAGCCTCTTATAAATCACCAAGGTCATAAGATTGATAATATCCCCCAAATCACAAAATGCCTTAGTAAAGGCGAAGTTCCCTAATAGTGCAAGGAATAGTAAAGCTACCTGGATCAGATAACTTTTCAGCTATGGGTCTGGATACCACTGCACTACAAGTTTGAGTAAGTGTCATTGTGGCCAAGTCTTGAAAGTCAAACTTTTGCGACATTAATTCTTTCATCATTTTAGCATACCCAGTCATCTCTTTCAAAGCTTCGATCAAAGGGATGTTTTCCTGGATTTGCTTAAGCATTTCACAGAACTTCTTGTATTGCTCTTCCTTTTGGTTCTTGGCCAACCTTTGAGGGAATGGGGCTGGAGGCCTATTCTTCCCAATCACTTGGGATTTTTCCTTTTCCAATATTTGTTCGACAACCGGCTCTTCCACCTGTTCAGCTATATTCTCGGTCTCTTATTGCACATCATTATTTTTAGGTGCTGGCTGGACTGTAACTTCTGTCAATGCTGTAGACTCATCCAGTTCAATGGGTACTGGAATAAGTGTCTTAGCCTACAAATTACCTCTAGTTCTCTCTTGTTCAACATCAAGATCACTACTATTTCTAAGACTCGCTACCATCAACTACTTTGGGACTTGATCTTTTGGGTTGGTTTGAGTATCGGCAGGTAATGTCCCTTGAGGACGATTGTTCAATGTCATAGCAATTTGGCCCACCTGCACCTTGATATTTTTAATGGCTACATCATGTGCATCCACTCTTTCATTGATCTTGGCATTGGACCCAATAACCTGCTGCATCATAGCTTCTAATCTTGCGAACCCATCTTCTTGTCAACCCCCGTGTTGTTGTTGAGGTGGATGATACCCTTGCTGCTAATTGTTGAAAGCATGTGGTCTAGGATATGGTTCCATATTGTTTGGTGGTCTCATACCTCCCATGTTTCCTACATTGTATTGTGGCTGAGGTGGCCTGTATTGCTGTGGAGCATGCTGACCCCAATTCTGATTCACCTGTCGCTGACCGCCATAGTTAGCCACATAATTCATGTCTTCATGCTAATGATGATGTTCATGTTCTGCAGTCCATGGATTACCCATTGGATGGCTAATGCAAGATGTGCATAAGCCCACATTAGTAGTGTCTACAATATGCACCTGCTACTTAACTCCAGATTCCTCCACTTTTTTAGTGAGGATGCTCATATGTGGCAATAGAGCGGCCATGTTTTCCGCCATAGTATTGGAAGGGTCCAGAGGCACTAAGTGTACCATCGGAGTGATATGTGCATTCCTGATTGTCCATCCTGAATTTTGTGCCATCATGTCCAGCAAATTTTGGTTTTCTCTCCAAGTCTTCCTCAGAAAAGCCCTACATGCTAAGGCCTCAACTATATTCTTCATGCTATCAGACAGCCCTATGTAAAACCTTTGTCCCAACATCTGTTCTAGAACACCATGGTGAGGACACATGACTAACATTTCCTTAAACCTACCCCAAGTCTCATGTAGAGTCTCCATTGGATTTTGCTTGAAGCTTACGATCTCATAAATTTGTTGGGTTATTTTGTTGGGTGGGTGGAACTTGTTGTGGAACTGTTTGACTAACTCATCCCAAGTTTCTATAGAGTTGATAGGGAGTGAGTTAAGCCATACATATGCAGCTCCTGTAACCGAGAAAGGAAACCACAATAGCCTGATTGCATCCGGTGTCACATTGGGTTGCCTTTCCGTTTTGCATATAGAGAGGAAATTTTTCAGATGCTGTTGAGGGTCTTCAACTTGTGTCCCAGAAAAGAGTCCCTTGTTTTGCAACAAGTGTAGCATATTATTTTTGATCTGGAACGATTCAGCTTGTATTGAGGGCACAACAATGGCAGTAGCCAAGTTGTCAGTAGTTGGTTGTGCCCAATCATAAAGTGCACCCTCAGGCACAGGAGGTGCCTCTTCCCTAGCGTTTTGGGATTATTCACGTCTCTTATGTTAATGTCAAATGTTAGTGTCTATTGGGATTGTTGATTTTGTTTGTTTGCACGGTTTAGTGCACGGAATGTTTGCTCTGGATCTAAGAGTCCTTCAAGCAATTCTCCAGTCCTTGTAGATTTTCTAGGCATGCAACTGAGCAACCACTTCAACAATCGTCAAGATTTCAATCAAAAGTTGGGTAGAGAGAAATCAGACTACAATACGAATCTTGTAATTCTATCAATGGCAATTGATAATTCCGTTAACTCCCCGGCAACGGCGCCAAATTTTGATCACGCCTAACTATGCCTTATAAAAAGGACAATGCGATCGCAGCAAATATAACCCAAGTATTTCACACGGGGTCGAATCCTCAGAGAGTTAACCTATCAACTACTATCTTCAAAACCCAATAATCTTCTGAATCAGCTTCCCAAATATTCAAATATCCTTTTGAGTGCTTCTTAACAACTACTTTTGCAAATAACTGGAAAAATAACTAAATATGTTGTAAACAAGAATGAGAAAAACTAAGGTAATGATTTCCCCTATTGATGGAATCCTTTCTGTTTATGCTCATACAAATTTATCAATATATCTATATCAACCATGAATAATAATCCTACCGTAAATCTCTCCTGAGTAATCACAGTAATTTACTATTGCACTCTTCCGAGTTACACTAGCTTGCTTTAATTATCACAATTCACTTTATATTACATCAAATGTTTCGTTATTCCTAATCCCACCTTTAAACCCGCAATTATGGATCCCTCTAATAATCTAGGAGCGGTGTTGTTCAAAAATAACCTAAATATGCATTCTTTTCCATGTTATGCACACTAAATAGGCACAACTAATTGAGGATCCTGTCAATTAACTACAACAAGAACGAAGTTGAACAAATAGAGATTAACTAACAATTTGTATTCACAGAAATCAAAAGTTCATCAACCAATATATTCTATCAAAACCTTAGATAGGAATTTAGCTACTCATAACTATGAAAAAAAAAGCTAGAATAGAATTCATGATGAAAGTTCAAAAGAAAATTAAGAGAGATGTTTAGAGAATTCTATCACACTAGTTTCCTTTCAAAAGTACTCAAAAATACAATGTTTGCCACCTTTGGGCGAATCCTAAGGTTTTATATAGGGTTTAGGTCATTAAAATCCCGTTTTTACACTTTAGTCTTTGAAGTTTACGCATCTCACCATGGTTCTTACACGGTCGTGGTAGAACTGCGGTCAAATCAACACTCTGAATCTCAAAACTTTCAGCAGGCCTCATACACCGCGGTTCTGCCGCGGTCGCGGTAGAATTGCGGTCAAACAGCAATTCTGAATCTTCATGGATGTTCAAGCGTGGTTTCCATGATTTTGCATAAATGGCCTTTTTCTTCTACTTTTGACTCCAAAATTGCTCCTTAGCCTTCCTTAACCATTTTGTACCTACAATTCATGAAAAACACTAATAAGAGTCATCATATATATTACCAAAACAACTTAAGAATGTGATTATTTAGGGCATGGATATAGTAAAATTCACCTATTATCAACATACAACTAAGAAAATCAACAATGGGGGAAACCATTACCTTAGACCTTTATTTCAATTGTTTACAATTCAAGCATAGTTAGGTATTAGCTGTTTATTTATTTTCAATCTTGTCCACGTGGTGAGATTAAACAAACACAACTAAGCCTTAGTTCTCTATAGTATTCGACTCCGGGCTTTTAGACTGGATTATATTTGCAGCAACCGTTTATCCTTTTTAGGACTAGAGTTGAGCGTGATCACCCAGTTTTGGCGTCACAATTATGTCATGACCCAAACTTGAGTGTCATGACTAGTACCAGGGCCATACCCGCCGAGCACCAACGTACATTTTTTCTAACCTTTTTTATTATCTATAAGGGCCGACGAGATCAATACAAATGGTAGACATGAATCCTAAACAACCAACAATGACAGATAATGGCATGAACATATATAACATGGGCGACAAAGATTTCATGAAGCTATTATAAGGTACGAGCTGACAAGCTGCCATGAGAGACTATACAACAAAAATTAGTTGACAAGGCAATCCAAACTACACATGAGTCGACACCTGTTTATGCGCCTACAAATGAACATAAGTGCTGTAATATTGCCAGAACAGGGCTCCGACATAACCACAGTATCTATAACAAAAATTCATACCAAGACCACGACATGTTTGGAGAAGGGATCTCGCCAATGACCGGTGAATTGGGCAACCTACTACGGTAGGGGAGCTTCGCCTACCTATCTATCAGGACCTATAGCACGACATGTAGTGTCCACAAATAAAAAGGACGTCAGTACCAATAACGTACTGAGTATGTAAGGCAGGAAAACATAAATAAGAACAGTAATGTAAACAAGGATAGAGAATATAAAACATGTAACATTTAAGCATCATAACTATTATATATCGACCGCAACCTATTTTACGATAAAACGGATAACATACCCCCTATTTATATGACTTCCCACAAGTTAAAAAAATTACAAAATAGTCAAAACAACATCAACAATAATCATACTAAGCCTACCAATACAGTCCACCAAGCAACAACATTACAAACAAGCCTTTCGATAGATATCTCACAAGTTCTAGCTTCAACGACTTAGCCGTAACTTGGATAATCATAAATACATGTATGTTAAGAGGTTCCTTACCTTTAAACATAAATAACAACTCCAATTTGACCTTATTTACCATGAAATATCCTTCCAATATTGCCACAAGAACAAGAAAGCAAAACTAGCAATCAATTAGAGTTTTTCGGCACTAGAATCACTTTAGAAGACATGAAATTACCTAGGATTGATATTAAAAACTTCGGGAAGTATATTACAAAACATAAATGACTTAAAACAACCTCCCAAATGATCTGGAACAACAGAAAAATCAGCAACAACAAGAAGAACAAGAAACTTACTAGCGCCACGGGATTCCTGACACTTGATTTGTGATGTTTGCCCTTTGTTTGGGTCTTGGATCATGACAAAATGTTGAGAGAGTGTTTTTAGGGTTTTAGAGTCTGAAGATATTGAAAAATAACGAGTTAAAATGGGGTTTAGGTGTCTTATATATCAACATATCTCAACCGCCTATGTGGGTCCCACAGAGAGTTGCTTGGCGCGGTCTCGTAAAAACATGAATATCACCCTACTCCGAGATCGTATCGACAAACGGTTTAATGAATTAGAAATAAGACTCATAGATATCCAATTTGGTGGGTAGATAACCCTATAATTCCAAGTAAATTAGGAGATAATCTTAGTAACATTTGACCTAAAGTTTAAGTAAAATTATGAACATAAGTTGCGATAACTTTTGTCGACTTTTGTTTCATAACTCGTTTGACTTCAAGACTTATTATACAGATATTATATGATTCAAATACCTTGAAACACAACCCCTTGATAATATTAAGCACCTCAAGCTTACCCAAATAATATGGGTTACAACATCCTTGTTATGTTTAACTTCTAATACTTGTTAACACTCTTATACACCCTTGTATCGTTTAAGACCAATAGAATTAACTACTTATCATCTCAAAGACAATCTATTCTCGTATTTACATCGACTAACTTACGACGTGAACTAACGTACGTGAATATGGGTTGTAATATGTCATGACCCAGATTTTCCACCCCCGGAAGTCGTGATAGCGCCTACTGATGTGAGCTAGGCAAGCCGATTCTTTAAAACTAATTACTTCATTATCATTTATTCCTTTTTATCAAACACAGAGCGATAACGTATAAACAACGGAAAGTTAAATATAAGCGGAAGAAAATAATGAAATATCTTGAATCTCTGTCTATTACAATTACTCAAGCCTTAATCACCCAGAACCTGGTGTCACAGTATCACAGATAGTCTAAGATTCGCTACACACAAAGTCTGAAGAAATAACAGTACACTATTTCTGAGACAAGGAAAATGAAATAGGGAATAGAAGATACAGGAGATGCCAGGGCCTGCGGACGCATGCGGGTCTACCTTTAATCTCTGTGTGGATTGAAGGTAGCCACCTGATCTACTGTCCGAAATCTACAGCATTGGGATATGTACAAAAGAGTGCAGAGTGTAGTATCAACACAACCAACCCCATGTGCTGGTTAGTATCTAGCCTAACCTCGGCGAAGTAGTAACGAGGCTAGGACCAGACTACCACATAACCAATATATAGCAAAAAAGAGATACAAAAGTAAACAAGTAAAGATGGGAGGGGGGAGCATGCTCCGAGGAATAACAGGTAAAAATAGAATATTAAGAGAATTATAAAGAAATCAAAATCCAACCACTAACAAGAAAAAAGAAAAACAAAGGCAGATTTCACTTTATTTTCACATCTTGTTGCAGGCGTGCAACCCGATCCCAATTCTCATATCTTGTGGCAAGCGTGCCGCCCGCTCCCATTTCATGTATCTCGTGGCAGGTGTGCCACCCGCTCCCATTTTATGAATCTCGTGGCAGGCATGCCACCCTTCCCATTTCTTGTATCTTGTGGTAAGTGTACCACCCGCTCCCATTTCATGTATCTCGTGGCAGGCGTGCCACCTGCTCCCATTTCATGTATCCTGTGGTAGGCGTACCACCCACTCCTATTTTATTATATCTTGTGGTAGGCATACCACCCACTGTTATTTCATTATATCTTGTGGTAGGCGTACCACCCTCTCCCATTTTATTATATCTTGTGGTAGACTTACCACCCATCCCATTTACAAGCCAACAATAATCACAAGGAATCCCGGCAAGGAACAATGATATCAAACAAACATCCACGCCAAGGAACAATGATATCTCAATAATATTCCGGCAAGGGAACAATAATATCAAACAAACATCCCGGCAAGGAAATAATGATATCTCATCAATATCCCGACAAGGGAACAATAATATCAAACAAATATCCAGACAAGGGAACAATGATGATAATAACATGTGAGGCACAGTAAACCACAACGGAGTCATAACAATTTATTACACAAGACTCACGGGCATACTTGACACTGATGTATAGATACTCGTCATCATGTCTATACGTCGTACTCCACAATTAATACGTAGCAAATAGACATAACTCTTAATCCCTCAAGTTAAGGTTAGACCAAACACTTACCTCGATGCCACGAACACAATTCACGCTTCAATTATAGCTTTACCTCTTGATTCCACCATCAATTCACTCGTATCTAGTCACAAGTTACTTAATTACATCAATAAACACTAAATGAATCAACCTCAATGCATGAAAATGGGTTTTCCAAAGTTTTACCCAAAAAGCCAAAAATTGCCCCTGAACCCACATGGTCAAAACCCGAAACTCAAACTAAAACCCAATCACCCATTCCCCCACAAACTCAAATCAATAATTTGTTTTGAAATCAGACCTCTAATCAAGGTCCAAATCCCCAATTTTTGAAAAACTTAGGTTCTACCCAATATACACAATTTCCCCCATTAAAATGATTGATTTGAAGTTGAAATCATGTGAAAAGATGTTAAGAATTGAAGAATGTTAGTTAAAAATGACTTACAGTTGATTTGGAGAAGAAGAGATCCTTGAAAAATCGCCTAAGTGGGTTTATGTTTGAGAGAATATGAAAATGGGTTAAAATTTCGAGTAAGTATAAACGTTACAGGTCTCATATGCGGGAATTGCGAATAGGGGTTCGTGATTGCGAACTCCGACCTCTGCTAATATGGGAATTGCAAAACAGGGTTAGCATTTGTGAACCCTTCAGGAAAATAGGACCTTCCCATTTGCGAACAACATGTCACATTTACGACTTGGCAATTGCGAAGAAATGGTCACATTTGCGACCCAAGGCTGAACAGGGGAGTTTCACGTTTGCGAAAGGAAGCTCGCATTTGCGAGCAAGGCAGGCCAGGGTTGTTTTCGCATTTGCGATCCAGCCTTTGCATTTGCGAGCTCGCATTTGCAAGCCAGGCTTAGCTTGGGCACACAAGCTAAAATCTTGCAATTCTAAGTCTAAAAATTTACCCTGTGGCCTATCCAAAACTCATCCGAGCCCTCGGGGCTCCAAACCAAACACACACACGACCTCAAAATATCCTACGGACTTATTTGTGTCATCAAATCACCATAATAACATCATGAACATCAAATTAAACCTTAGGATTAATGATATTTTCTCAAAACTTTCTTAAACATCAATTTTGCAATTAAGGTCTGAATCATGTCGAACGGATTCCATTTCTCAACAAACTTTACAGAATTATCTTAAATCATATATAAGACCTCTACTGGGTGCCGGAACTAAAATACGGGCCCGATACCAACATGTTCTAATACAAAATTCATTTCCAAACCTTATAAAAATTTTCTTAAAAATTCATTTCTCGGGATTGGGACCTCGAAATTCGATTCCGGGCATACGCCAAATCCCATATTATTCTATGGACCCTTCGGGATATCAAATTACAGGTCTGGGTCTGTTTACCCAAAATATTGACCGAAGTCAAATTAACTTATTCTATAGTCAAAATTTATTATTTTTTAACAGATTTTCACATATAAGATTTCTCACTACATGTCCAGACTGTGCACGAAAATCGAGGTGATTCTAAAAGAGATTTTTAATGCCTCAAAATGTAGAATTTGATTTAAAAACAAGTGATGACCTTTTGGGTCATCACATAAGGTCATCACATAATAAATTGAACATCACTTTGCCAAAAAAATTACAAACCTACCCACTTTACGATCAACATTAGATTTATCGGGTTTGAAGTTAAAAAATATATGAGGAGTTAAAAAATTGCACTTCAGATGTACTTAAGGCCAAAAGGTCTAAAGTGCAACAAATATTTTTTACACTTAAGGCAAATAAGTCTGAAGTAAAAAATTACACTTCAGATGCACTTAATTCCAAATAGGTTTGAAGTGCAACCAATGGTTTCATGTACTTAAGGCAAATAAGTCTGAAGTGAAATTTCATATGCACTTTAGGCCAAAAGGTTTGAAGTACAACAAAACGTGTAATGATCCGGCCGGTCGTTTTGAGAGTATTATCCTCGATCCTCTATTTACTGCTCCCCCTAAAACATTTTTGCTTATGTGACTTGCCGGGAGAATTTATTTCTGGTTTTGGAGTGAAATAGGACACTTAGTCCCTAAAATAGAAGCTTAAGTTGTAAGGATTTGATTCTAGTTAGAATTGTGTAATGATGACTACAAAATAGAGTTTCGTCGGCTCCATGAGCTCCGTTGGACAATTTTGAACTTAGGAACGTTCCCGGATTGTGATTTGGAGGTTTGTAGTTGAATTAGGCTAGAAATGGCGAAAGTTAGATTTTTGGGAAGTTTGACCGGGAGTGGACTTTATGATATCGGGGTCAGATTCTAATTTCAGAAGTTGGAGTATGTCCGTAATATCAAATATGACTTGTGTGAAAATTTTAAGATTAGACGTGATTTGATAGGTTTCAACATCACTTGTAGAAGTTTGAAGTATCAAAGTTCATTAAGTTTGAATTGGAGTGCGATTCATATTTTTAGAATTATTTGATATGATTTCAAGGCTCAAATAAGTTTGTATGACATTTTAGGAGTTGTTGATATGTTTGGTTGAGTTCCCAAGGTCTTGGGTGAGTTCCAGATGGTTAACGGACTAGAGTTGGACTTGTTGGAATTGTAGAAAATCTGGTGTTTTAGTTGTTGGTTTCCTTCTTCGCGTTCGCGAGGGAAGTTCCGCGCTAGCGAAGGGAGCTGGTGGCACGGTGAGGATTTGAGCTTTACGCTGAAGTGGGAACCACATTTTCGAAGGTTTGTGTAGTGCTGCATTGCGAACACGTGAAGGGTATCAAGTTCACAAAGAGAAAGTAGAGGCAGCTGGGACCCCAAAGCATTTGTTCTACGCGTTCGCGTAGTAAGAGTCGTGTTCGCGAAGTGGTGGGTCAGTCATGCATCACATTCGCGAGTGGGTCCTCCCGTCCACAGAAGGATTTTTGGTCAGTAGCTATTTCTGCTATGCGAAGGTGAGAGTGAGGCCGCTTTCACGAAAAAGGATTCACCTAGGCAGCAGATTATATTTCAAAATTGGGGGTTTTATCCCAATTTTTGTTTTGGGACCTAGAGAGCTCGGATTGAGGCAAACATTCAAGTTACTTCAGAGGAAACAATTAGGTAATGATTCTTAACTCTTTTTTTGTTATATCCCACTAATATATTGTTAGTTTTATCATTAATTTAAGGATTTGGGTTGAGAAATTTGGGAAAAAGTTGGAAAGTTCTTCAACCGAATTATGGGTTTTTGATTAAGATTTAGGTATCGAATTTGAGTAATTTTGGTATGGGTGGACTCGTGCTTGAATGAGTGTCCATATTTTATGACTTTCACGCAATTCTAAGACATGGGCTCGGGTTGACTTTTTGGGGCGAATTTTTAATTTCTTGTTAAAGTCTTGATTTCATTAATTAGATTAGTTTCTATAGTTATATTTATGGTATAAATTTTTGTTTGGCTAGTTTTGGGCCATTTAGAGTCGAAAATTTGAGAAAATGCATTCTTGTTTACTGATTGAGCTTGGCTTGAGGTAAATGGATTGCCTAACCTTGTGCGGTAGAAATTCCCTTATGATTTGGTACTATAACAATTCTGTGATATGTGAGTTCCGTGTAAGCGAGGTGACGAGTGCGTACACAGGTTAATTGTAGAAAATTAGTTTTTTACTGAATAGTAACCTACTCTCTCTTAAATGAGTCATCCCGATAGGTGTAGTTATCTTGTTTAGCCTAATATCACATGTCTACTTGTCTTAAATGCTTATATAAAATCTGTGCAACTTTCTTAGTGAAATTCCTATTTTTCCTTGATTTGTATTAGTCTTAAACTGTAGGATTGTTGTTGTTAATTGTTGTTTCCATCGATTTCAAGTTTTGTGTTTACTTTTGGGACTATGAGGCGGTACCTCGGGAGATCCCCTTGCACATTTACTTTTGGGACTACAAGGTGGTACCTCGAAAGATCCCCTTGCATATTTATTTTTAGGACTACTAGGCGGTACCTCGGGAGATCCTCTTGCATTTTTAATTTTTATACTACGAGGTGATAACTCAGGAGATCCGTTGTTGAGTATTTACTTTTGGGACTATGAGACGGTATTTGGGAATACCCCTGCCGTTTACCTCTATGTGTTGTGTTGTTGCTTTTCTGTAGATTCTCTTTGTTAAATTCTCAATATTTCATCATATTGTTATAACTTCTGTCTTATTATTATATCCCAGTAGGGCCCTGACCTGACCTCGTCACTACTCTATCGAGGTTAGGCTTGACACTTACTGGGTACTATTGTGGTGTACTCATGCTACTTTTCTGCACATAGTTTGTGTGCAAACCCAGGTACCTCCTACCAGCCCCACTATTAGTTGAGAGTACTTGTTGCTGGCTCGGAGACTTCAAGATATATCTGCCAGTGTCCACGGACCTCGGAATCCCTCTCTATCCCTTTATGTCGTTTCTTATTTATTTTTCCTAGAAATTGATGTATAGTGACAGTTAGAACATTTCCTTAGAGCTTGTGACTACCGGTGTCTTTGGGATTTGCTTATACTCAGTATTTTTATGTTACTTGTACATGCCGAGCGACAGTTTTCCCGCTATATATATATATATATATATATATATATATATATATATATATATATAAATGTATAGAAGAAACAAATTGCACTTTAGATGCACTTAAGGCCAAAGGGTCTGAAGTACAACCAATATTTTCATGCACTTAAGGCTAATTATGCCTGAAATCAAATTGCCCAGAACAAATGTCGATACCCAATTTTTCCATCATATATTTTAAATATGCATATATATATTTTTGTGAATAGCACATATGCATTTACAAACATGCACAAGTATTTCTTTAATTTTTCTATAATTTTTTAAAGCTTTATACCAAGTTATTTCTGCATTTTTTATGTATAACTATCCAATAATTATCCCTCATATCATTTTATGATGATTTAAACATATAAATTTACCATTTATGCCCATATATACTGAAATATTTTAATTGTATTTTTTATAATTTTTTTTGTATTTTAAGGCTAGAATTACACATTTTGCAATAATAGCCCATATATATGCATAATTATAATATCTATACAGAAAAATGACTTTCTATATTTTTATAACATTAAGTAATTATTTTCATACACAAAAAGCATTTTTTATCATTTATAAAATATTTTATTAAATTAAATGGGTATTTAAAATATAGCCCCTCTTCAATTTAAATTTTGGATCCCAGCCCAATAACTAGTCAGCCCAATTATCCTAACCCAAAACCCAAACTACCCTACCCATCGAATAACCCGCCCCAGTTTACCTGGCCGTTGATCTCAGAAGATCAACGGTCTAGGATCGACCTTTTTTTTAAAATATACTAATCCTAAACCCTACCCTCATTTCCCCCCAACCCCTCCCTCTAGATCCCTTCTCTTATCTCTGCTCCCTCTAGATCCCTTCTCTTATCTCTGCTCCCTCTCACCCCCTCTAACCCAAGCCTGCGTTATCAGTTGTTTTCCTCATTTATTTCGTGCTTTTGAGGCCTTAAAAACCTTATTTTATAATACCTCGATTTGCGTGAATAGTCCGGGTGCGTTTCCGGAAAATTGTTATGTGAAAATATATAAATTATGTGAAAATATTGAAGAATTTTAGTATTAATATGATAATAGTTGACTTTGGTCAGTATTTTTGGTAAACGGAGCCGGACCCCAGATCGGACTATCACGGAAGGTTCGTAGAAAAATATGGGACTCGGGCATGTGCCCGGAGTTGAAATCCGAGGTCTAGAACCTGAGTAAAAGAATTTTTTTGTTAAATTAATTTTCTAAAATTATCAAGGAAAATGAAAATGAAAATTGACTAAAAGGCCATGGTATCGGGCTCGTATTTTAGTTCCAACGCTTGGTACAAGTCTTATATATTGTTTAAGCGCTTCTTGTAAAATTTGGTCGTAAAAGGACGTCGTTTGACACGTTTCGGATAGGTTTGGGTTGCGTTGTGCTCGTTTTTCTTATGCTTCGACATCATTTGTTCAAGCGTAAATGATATCATATTGAACAAATAAGCTCCGATTACTATTTTGAATGAAGAATTAGATCCGTATCGTAATTACGGACCCGTAGCAAAAAGAATCATCCAATTTGGACATCGTATGAGAACTTTATGGCTATTTTACTAAGGTTGCCCAGATTTTCAGATAAATGACGAAATTGCCCTTGACGGCGTATTAAAAACCTGCCATATTTGCAAATCTTAAAACTTACATATCTCCTTCATTATAAGGTCAAATGGAGAGATTCAAAAGCCTAAATTCATTATAATTTCACAAGGAATCCATTGGAAGAAGTAAAACGCGTGAACAGTATACCTATAATAAGCAGGTCGAGTTTTCTTCCAATATTTGAACGGGAAGAAGCTTCAGAGGCGATTTTTAAGAGAGAGAATCAGTGGGTATCATAGAGGTAAGTGATTTAATTATTAAAAATAATTTATGGGTGATTATAAATCACAATACCATTCTTTAATTCATGAAAATCGTAGAAAAATAGGATTTTGGGGCCTGAAATTATGAGACCTTTAGGGGTCGATTTGAGGGGTCAAACACACTCCGATTTTGGTGTTCTTTATATGTACGGACTCGTGGAGAGACGAGGAATCCGTTGGTATAATTTTCGGATTTTTTTAACCAAGAGGGCCTGGGGTCGGTTTTATAATTTTTGGACAGCATGTTAAAAATACTTTAATTAGGCAATTGGGCTGGTTTGTTGAGTAGAATTGATGATATTAAACAAATTATGTGTAGATACGATTGATTTGGAGCCAAATTCGAAAGGAAAAGCACCGCTTGAGGGTTGAGTGGACTATAAACCGTCGAGGTAAGTGTTTAATCTATCCTAGCTTGAGGGAATAGGATTGAATGTGATAATTGCTAATTACAATGTGATCGAGTGCGGTGTATAGGCGTGGTGAAGAGCATATATACACTGGCGTCTAGCATGACCATGAGTCGTTTGTTGACATATGTTGTGAGTTAATGTGGGATGTTCTTAAGTCATGTTCTTGAGCCCTTACCGGGTTGTGAAGGTTGATTATTATTTCCCGTGCCGGGACTTTATTGTGTTGTTGTTGTTGTTGCCCTTGACTGTGATTGCTATTTGGGTGAGAAAGAGTGATAATGCACGAAGGGTAATGTCGTGCCATTTTTACTTATGTTCGCACGAATGATCATTCTGTACCTTGTTTTACTATTTATGCGCGAAGGAACATTCTGTGCCGTTGTTACTTAATTTATGAATGAAGGGTCATTCCATGCCATGTTTATTATTTATGCACGAAGGAACATTCCGTGTCGTTGTTACTTAATTTATGCATGAAGGATCATTCCGTGCCATATTTATTATTTATGCACGAAGGAACATTCCGTGCCATTGTTACTTAAACCATGCACGAAGGATCATTCTGTGCCATGGATGTGAGGATGAAAGTAAAAGAGCGAAGGGTGATGCCGTGTAACCATTCAATTTCTTGCTTTGCAATAACTGTTCTTGCTATAGTCTGTTTTTATCTTACTGATTTATTATGTGTTGTTGATTTTACTCCCACATCATGTTACCTTCTTTGTTAATTGTGTTACTCAATATCTCTGTTATTTTGTGGTACATACAGATATAGAATTGCACAGGTTTATGTGAGTGTCTGGTCCTAGGCTTGTCACTATTTCGCCGGGATAGGCGAGGCACTTACCAGCACATGGGGTCAGATTGTGCTGATACTACATTTCTATACTTTTTTGCACAAGTCCAGGTTTTTAGCAGCAGTGGTTTCATTAGCAGGATTGTCATACTCTCGAGACTGAGGTAGCTTGCAGACGTCTGCATGCCCGGTTTCTCTTCCTATAGTTTTCATTATTGCCGTAGTCTCATTGTTTCGACACAGACGGTTATTATTTTTCTTTCAGACCATTATGTGTAGTTATTCTTAGTAGTTTGTGAGTTTGTGACTCCACATCTTGGGTAGAGGATTTATGTCAGTTACTTTACACTATTATTCATCTCTTATTCAAAAGACTTCCGCATTTAAAAAATTTTAGTATGATTCTTGCTATTAAATATGAGAACAAAAAATGATGGTATGAACAGGAAAATGGTGAGTGAATTGGCTTGCCTAGCTACCACGAGTAGGCGCCATCATGATCCCGATGGTGGGAGAAATCCGGGTCGTGACAAGTTGGTATCAGAACACTAGGTTACATAGGTCTCACAACTCACGAACAAACTTAGTAGAGTCTGAGGGGTAGGTACGGAGACGTCTGTACTTGTTCCTCAAAGTCTATTGAGTTTGGAAAAATCTCTCTTTTGTTCTTTCCTATCGTGCGAATTCGTTCTTCAAATGTTAAATTGAATTTCTACTCTTGTCTTCCCATGAATGGCCATAGTCACGTACCGCTTCTTCAGTCAAACAATGGCACAGGCTGGTGATAGATCAACTACGCCTTCAGAAGTTTTGCGGAGGCCGGATAGGTTTCACCAAACTCTTCGCTACCACCTTCAGTAGTGCATCTTTTGAGAATTCACGGGATTGTGCTTGACCGTTTCTATAAGGTATTACAGAACGTGGAAAAAGTCGAATGCAAAGGGGTTGATTTTACTATGCTTCGGATGGCAAACAGAAGTAGTGGGAAGATAATGTATTTACCACATCAGTTGTGGTTCCAACCGAAGATGCTATTATATCAGGAGATAACCTAATGAATCGTGTGGGGTTTCAACGGACCTTGACGTACGGTTGATTTGTTGGAGTTATGAAGGACAAATATTGTGAATTATTGGAATGTATATATATGGTATAGAAAGGTCCTCCAAATAATTTATACATATTTAAGGTTGGTTCTTTGCATATGGTAAGAATCTCCCCCAGAGAATAACGAAGAGTATTTGAGTAAATGTGGTAGCTCAACAGTGTTAAGCCAACATAGCAAAAGAGGAAATTTGCCATTGATGTTTGTGACTAGCCTGCGAAGAGGGCAAGCCAGCCAACACAACACTACCTACTAAACTCTATTTTAAGAAAATGTTCTAAAGACGTCACCTCCCAGATTCTCTGCATGGTATATGCGATCTGAACAGTTGTACCAGGTCAGCGTCAAAGGATTTTTGTGAATGTGGAATTTTGGAGAAATGTAATTTTCGGAAATCACTCAGGCTACGTGCTCCATTGTAGTCAATACTTATCTTACATGACCAGCCGGATGTAGAGGTCAGGATGTTAGAGGTGGAGGTGAGAATCCTAGAGGTGGAGACCCAACCGTTGATATAATTTCTATGGTATGACTGAGGTCACTACACTAGATGATGTCATCACATGTACTTTTGATTGATATAAAAAGGATATTTTTCAATTTGATTTGGTTCTTGAAAAATTTAGGCGAGTCCTCTTAATATGGTCCACTCATGAGAGAGCATCGTAATCATCAAATCTGCTTATGGAAATACTCACGTTGAGATATTACATGAGGATAAATATCCCTATTATTAGGTGTTAGTCACTAAAATATCCATGAGGCTAAGAGTGACTTTATATTACTTATTATAGTGGGTTTTGATATAATCTTGGAATAACTAATTTCAATCGTTAATTGTATGCCCTATCAGTATGAGGGTTCATTTTATATCGTGATTTCTTTGACGGACAATTATTGAAAGCAAGAAATGAAGGAAATGAAAAATTTCAGATAGTACAATGTGCAAGTACTTGTGGTTTAGAGTTGAGGATGAGATCCTCAAATTTTTGCATAATGTAAAATATTTTTAAATTGAGCTTCAAGCTGTGGTGGATATCATATGAGGACAAGGCCCTGGTGGTAAGCGTTTATGTGTTTAAAATTCTCCTTTTATGAAATTAATATTTTTGTATTACATTTTAAATGAGAGTCATACCCGTTAGGATTATTTGACAATTCTTGTATAGTTTCTATTCATATTTAGCAATTTCTATTTGTAACCGTTGAGTTTTAGCCTTTGAGATGAGCACCCAAGTGAGGATAAATATGACTAATTAATTCGGGAAAGAAATCATGAGGTCTCCATACATCATTATAAGTAAAGTGGGAGTTTTAGAATAAGGTATTTGATAACATACGGTTAATTGGCAATGCTGTAAATTAGGGACAACTTTTATGGCCAGAGTCATGGTCACGTGCATACGTATGAAGTGTCCATGCCTTATTTAGACTTGTTCGTGATAGTCTCTATTGATGACGTATTGATATACTCCCGCAGTCAGAAGGAGCATGCACAACATCTTAGAGTAGCTCTCCAGACTGAAAAATAGTCAGCTATATGCAAATATTTCCAAAGTGTGAGTTCTGGTTAAGTAACGTTGCATTCATGGGTCATGTTGTAATGGCAGAAGGTATACAGGTTGATCTAAGGAAGATGAAGACATTCAAGGACTGGCCTAGACTAACATCAGCCACAAAGATCCAGAGTTTCTTAGGATTAACATATTATATTGGCGGTTTGTGGAGGGGTTTTCATCTATTGCAACCCTGATGAACAGATTGATCCAAAACGATGTCCAGTTCGAATGGGCAGATGAATGTGATGTGAGCTTTTAAAAGCTCAAGACAGCCTTGACCATGGTATCGGTAAGGGTTTTGCCCATAGGTTTGGGACCCTATACAGTCTATTGTGATGCTTCCCGTATTGGGCTTGGTGTAGTGTTGATACAGGATGGCAAGGTCATTGCCTATTCTTCGTGGCAATTAAAAATCCATGAGAAGAATTATCCGGTTCATGACCTAGAGTTGGCAGAGGTTGTTCATGCCTTGAAAATTTTGGAGGCATTATTTATATGGTGTGGCATGTGAGGTATACACGTATCACAAGAGTCTTCGGTACTTGTTCAAGCAGAATGAGTTAAATGTGCGGCAGAGGAGATGGATAGAGTTGCTAAACGTTTTGACGTTACTATCTTATATCACCCAGGTAAGGCCAATGTGGTGGCTCATGCGTTGAGTAGAAAGTCTGCCAGCATGGGTAATCATGCTTTCATTCCGATCAGCCAGAGACCGCTTGCTTAGATGTTCAGGCCTTAGCCAACCGATTTATGAGATTAGATATTTCTGAGCCTAGCAGAGTGTTGGCTTGCTCGGTTGCTCGTTCTTCTCTATTGGAGCATATCCATGAACGGCAGTTCGATGATCCCCATTTGTGTGTCCTGAGAGACAGGGTGCAGCGGGGAAGTGCTACAAAGGTCACCTCATGTGATGACGGGGTGTTGAGATTGCAGTGGTGAGTTTGCATGACCAATGTTGATAGGATTCGAGAGTTGATCTTAGCGGAGGACCATAGTTCTCAGTATTATATTCACCGGGGCGCCGCGAAGATGTATCAGGACTTGTGGCAGCATTATGGGTGGCGTAGGATGAAAAAGGACATTGTTGCGTATGTTGCTCGGTGTTTGAATTGTCAGCAGGTCAAATAGGAACATCAGAGGCCTGGTGGTGTGTTTCAGAGAATTGAGCTTCCCTGGTGGAATTGGGAGTGGATTTCAATGGATTCAGTTATTGGGCTTCCATTGACTCGAAAGAAGTTTGATACTATTTGGGTCATTGTTGATAGGCTGACCAAGTCGGCGCATTTCATTGCAGTAGCAGTGTCTTATTCACTCGAGAGGTTGCGTCCAGCTCAGTCTAGGTAGAAGAGTTATGCAGACCGTAAGGTCCGAGATGTAGATTTCGTGGTTGGTGAGCAGGTAAGCTCCCGGTGTCGCCTATAAAGGGCGTGACTCGTATCCCATGGAAGGTAAAGGATTGTTTATGACGGGAGATTGTGACTTGGTGTCACGCCCCAAATCGAGGGACATGACCGGCGCCTGACCGGGTAGCCCCAGTCAAGCGGACCTGGGTGCCTTTCATTCCCACGCGTTACCCCTGTGTTGATTGTTCCTCATTAACCAAATGTGTGACTAACCATGAATGCTTTTATAATAAACAAACAAAACCATACGAGTGATCCATTAACAAGTTTGCAATTTTTACAATGCCCGACATAACATAATATATACATAAGACTGGAGTCCCAAAGTTTACACGTCTACAGAGCCTCTAGGATACAAAAGGGAGTACAATACTTGCCGGTAACAAGGCTCCGGCTATACCTTACAAAACCAAACTGAAATCTTTAACAATAGTGGCATGAACCACACAGGGCCCCGAGGAAGAAAGGGGTTCACCAAAACGGGCAGTGGAAGGAGAAGGATACTACTGCCGATGAGCTGAAGTGCCTGCTATCGATCCACCTACAATCATAACACGAATGTAGCGCCCCCGGCAAAAGGGACGTCAGTACACTTGAATTGTACTGGTATGTATGGACAAACTTTGTCCCAAGTAAACTCAAGCCATTAATTACATCAAAACTAATCAAGCCAGCCAACCATGTTTTCCACCTTTTACTCATTCCAGAAAAGCCTCAACACAAGCACGTTTAAGGTCAACAAATAGAACAATAACCAATCAATCACATAAATTGCAAGTAGTCAAACATAGGGGCAATCGGTGCCCCCCAGGTTGCAAACTCTCCTGCTGTCTCCTTTCACAATTTCATATTAATGATTTTATATCAATTTCAATAGCGATTTCGATCGCTTTCCATCCTTATTGCCCCTGACCACCCTTATTACCTCGGCCACCCTTATCACCCCAACCCATACCTTATTTCACCACGTTGCGGCGCGCAACACGACCCCGCCTTACAGTTGAAAACACAACAATTTCAAACAGCAGATAAGGTACTGCACACAATTTCAACAAGTTCAAATAAGCAACTTGCACATTGTTTCATGTTCTCAATTATTTTTCAAACCAATATCACAACCATGTTACAATATTTCCACAATTCAAGTGTTTCATCTCTTTCCACAATAAACCAATTCTCAAGTGTTTCGTTCCTTTTCCACAAGGTGCCATATAGGCCATCATAACCATTATTTACAATTCTTTACCCAATTCAACTCTCATTTACCTTTCGGTTCATATTCCATACCACATCGCTCATAGTTCAACAACAACTTTGAATATCCAACAACAACATCAAGAATTTCACACAATTTGTCAAATTAGCACGAACCAAACAAATTTCACACATATAGGCGATTTCACAAGAATCAAAATTAGCCATACATACCTCGATTGAGCTTTCCTTAAGTTACTACAACACTCCAAAAACTCTAGCAATTCCAATCTACTATGAGACATAACAAAATTAAACACATATTAGAAAGATATTCATGAAACTAGCTCATTTGAGCATTTTATCAAATACTAGTTGTGCATCTTGATTTCAAATCCCCTTTTTAAGAATTACTTCATTCCCTAACCCTATCTTTACTTATTTATGTTCATCAATCTTCCCACAACTCTATTTGCACAAGCATGCATATATAACACTACCATACCAAGAATCATACCTCAATAACACATCTCACAACCTCTACAATACTAACATAACCTAGGTTAGGAACCCATGGCTCCCAATCACCCTCCCATGAGTTCTAATGTATGTATCTTACATAAATAATCACCATAGAGTAGTTGGAGATGATAGACATACCTCTTGTAGTAAGAATTTTAAGAATCTTCACTTGAGGTATTCTTGAAGAATTCAAGAATTAGAAGGAAAATCTAAGGATTTTGAAGATTAATCCTTGTTAGTATAAGTGTTTAAGGGGTAGAAATTACTCAAAGAACTATAAAATCTTACCTTAGATCATAGGGATGAAGTTTGGGATGAAACCCTCTTGAGAGAGCAAGTCATAACCCCAAAAATGAGTTTGGAACACTCTAGGCCGGTCTTTGGGGTATTAAAACTATCCAGGTGCGCGAAGTGTTGCCCAGATGCGCGAAGTGTGCAAGCTTCGCACATGACTTCGCGCATTTTCCTGAGCATTCTGCCTAAGGTGCGCGAAGTGTGCGCGAAGTCCACTTCGCGCAGGACTTCGCGCATCTGACACCTGACGAGTAAAATGATCATAACATTCTGTATACACCTCCGAATGACGAACGGTTTGTTGCGTTGGAAACTAGACTCAAAGGGCTTTAATTGGATAGGTTGATCCTCACACAACCCATTATATAACTGGAGATATTATCGTTCAAAGTGAGGTCTTGTGCGCACTCTTTTACAGATTTCGTCTAATATGCAATTTTCCATCTTGGATTAGGCTTAGGCCTCTCCTTAGACCCCAAATCACTTATAATAAGACTTATACCCTTATTAAACTATCTAATTAGTATCCATAATATTATGAATCCTTATTTTCACACGAGATAAAACAATGTAGCCTACATTAGCACGACGAAATCTTAAATAACTCGAAAAAAATTTTTGGGGCCTTACATTCTCCCCCCCCCTTAGGAGCATTCGTCCTCGAATGAGGATTGAGGTCCATTCACTAGCCTTCCTTATGTAACTTCAGTTCGTTCACATCATAAAATATATCAATAGCCACGAATTTGGCTAACTCCTTAAATTTCCGAAATTTTCGCCAGAGTTTTCTTTGTAATATGGACATATCCACCTGTTAGAGAGCCCCCGAAATACATTATCCAACAACAATACACAATTATAACACTTTCCACAGCTTGTATACACTTCCGTACCTCAACGATCACACATATTCTATCAAATTGTTACATTTGCGCATAAACTAGCTAATTCAATGAGTCCTTACCTTATTTAACTGTCTCAATACACCATATACACATAAACAAACCATTATCAATCTACACTTACTATTAGTTGTTTACTTAGCACATGAATCTTTATAAGGCTTCCATTTATCAAGAAAGGTTTAGGTGACCCAAGGTAACAACACATACAACTCATTACCAAATGAAGGAAACTTGAATAACACTAAGAGGGAAACAACTTGGACAAGACAATAGTTACTAGGAGTAGAAGGATCGCCTAATTTCTACTAAGCTTGATCAAACAAATGGGGGTACTTTTCCTTCATCTCTTTTTCTGTCTCCCACGTGGCCTCCTCAATTTGTTGACTTCGCCACAATACTTTAACAGAGGCAACTTCCTTATTTCTCAACTTACGTACTTTCCTATCAAGGATGGCAACCGGAACTTCTTCATATGACAAATCCTCATTAACCTCAATAGCCTTGACCGGCATGATGGTGGATGGATCTCCAATCACTTTCTTCAACATGGACACATGGAACACCGGATGCACCGACGACATCTCAGGAGGCAACTCTAGCCTATAAGCAACTTGACCAATCCTTTGAACGATCCGATATGGCCCGACATACCTAGGACTCAATTTTCCTTTCTTTCCGAATCGCATGACTCCCTTCATAGGAGATACCCTCAAGAATACCCAATCATCGACTTGAAACTCCAAATCCCTTCGACGAACGTCTGCATAGGACTTTTGACGACTCTGTGCTGTTTTCATTCTCTCCTGAATAACTTTGACCTTTTCCATAGCTTCGTATACCATATCCGGCCCTAGCAATTCCGCTTCACCTACCTCAAACCACCCGATTGGCGATCTACATCTTCTCCCATACAATGCCTCAAACGGGGCCATTTGAATGCTAGCATGATAGCTGTTATTGTAAGCAAATTCTATCAGTGGCAAGTGTTCATCCCAATTACCTTTAAAATCTAAGACACAAGCCCGCAACATATCTTCAAGCGTCTGAATGGTCCGCTCGGCCTGACCGTCGGTCTGCGGATGGAAAGTTGTGCTGAGATTCACCTGAGTTCCCAAACCTTGCTGAAACTTCTTCCAAAAGTTAGCTGTGAACCGAGCCCCGCGATCCGAGATAATAGAAAGTGGAGTGCCATGAAGTCTTACTATCTCCTTGATGTACAATCTTGCATATTGCTCCGCGGTATCAGTGGACTTGACAGGCGGGAAGTGAGTTGATTTGGTGAGTCGATCCACTATCACCCATATTGAGTCAAACTTACGCTGAGTGCGAGGTAACCCCACCACGAAATCCATATTGATCATCTCCCATTTCCACCTTGGTATTTCTATAAGCCGAGTTAATCCACCGGGCCGTTGATGCTCGGCCTTCACTTGTTGACAGTTCGGACATTTAGCTACAAAGCTTGCTACATCCCTTTTCATACCGTTCCACGAATAAATATCCTTAAGGTCATGATACATTTTCGTGGAACCTGGGTGTACCGAATACCTGGAAATATGATCCTCTGCCATTACCCTTTCCCGAAGCTCGTCCACATCCGGAACACATAGCCTATCTTGGCACCGCAATACACCATCTTCGCTGCTGAGTACAAATGCTGAGGTCTTGTTATTCATGACCGCTTCCTTTACCCGAACCAATGCTGGATCCATGAACTGTTTTTCCTTGATTTCCGCGACCAATGATGATTCTGCTCCATCATGCACCAAAATATCCCCCTCGTCTGACGCCGAGATACGAACCCCCAAACTGGCTAATTGGTAAACCTCTCGAGCCAGGGGTCTCTGATCCACACCCAAATGAGCCAAACTACCCATGGATTTTCCACTAAGAGCGTCGACGACCACATTTGCCTTTCCTGGATGGTACAATATGTTCATATCATAGTCCTTGAGCAATTCTAACCACCGCCGCTGTCTCGGATTTAGCTCCTTCTGCTTGAACAAATACTAGAGGCTCTTGTGGTCTGAAAACACATCTACATGAACTCCATAAAGATAGTGCCGCCATATTTTCAAAGCAAACACAACAGCTGCAAGCTCCAAATCATGCGTCGGATAATTCTTCTCGTGATTCTTGAGTTGCCTGGAAGCGTAAGATATGACTTTCCCGTGCTGCATCAAGACACATCCCAAACCAACCCTGGAGGCATCACAATAAACCACAAATCCCTCTGTGCCTTCTGGCAAGGCCAATACTGGTGCCGAGGTCAATCTTGACTTCAATTCCCGGAAACTTTTCTCACATGCTTCGGACCACTGGAACTTAACTGCCTTCTGCGTCAGTTTTGTCAATGGGGAAGCGAGGGTTGAGAACCCCTCTACAAACCTCCGATAGTACCCTGCTAAACCCAAGAAGCTACGAATCTCTATCGGGGTCGTGGGTTTAGGCCAATATTTCACTGCCGCAATCTTCTGAGGATCCACCTGAATTCCCTCACTGGAAATAACATGCCCTAGAAAGGCTACGGACTCCAACCAAAACTCACATTTTGAGAACTTGGCATACAATTGATGCTCAAGAAGGGTCTGCAATGCTGCTCTGAGGTGAACGGCATGATCTTCTCTGCTCCGAGAGTAGATGAGGATGTCGTCAATGAATACAATCACAAATGAATCTAGGAATGGCTTGAAAACATGATTCATAAGGTCCATGAAAGCTGCTGGGGAACTGGTTAGCCCAAAAGACATGACCAAACTCGAAGTGACCATAACGAGTTCTGAAAGCGGTCTTAGGAATACCTTGCTCCCCGATCTTTAACTGGTGGTACCCGGATCGTAAATCAATCTTTGAGAAGAACTTCGCTCCCTGCAATTGGTCAAACAGATCATCCACTCGAGGCAAAGGATATTTATTCTTGATGGTGACTTTGTTGAGCTGCCGATAATCAATACACATTCGAAGTGACCCATCCTTCTTTCTGACAAAAAGAACTAGAGCACCCCACGGCGACACACTCGGTCGTATGAACCCTTTCTCTAATAAATCCCTCAGTTGCTCCTTTAACTCCCTTAACTCTGCTGGCGCCATTCTGTATGGTGGAATGGATATTGGCTGAGTATCCGGCAATACATCGATCCCAAAATCAATCTCCCTATCCGGCGGAATGCCTGGAAGCTCATCCGGAAACACTTCAGGAAATTCATTCACAATCGGCACGGACTCGAGGGTAGGCACCTCTGAGGTGGTGTCCGTCACCCGAACCAAACGATAGATACACCCCTTCTTAATCATCTTCGAAGCTTTAAGGTAGGAAATAAACCTACCTCTTGACACTACACCATTTCCTCTCCATTCAATAACTGGCTCGTTAGGGAACTCGAGTCTCATAACTCTCGTCCGACAGTCAAGCTTGGCAAAGCATGAATAGAGCCAATCCATCCCCATAATTATATCAAAATCAACCATCCCAAGCTCAATAAGATCGGCTGTGGTAACATGACCACTCACCGTGACAACACAATTTCTATAGACTCGTGAGGCTGTAATAGAATCACCAACCGGAGTCGACACAAAGAACGGCTCATGAAGCTGTTCGGGTTCTATCCCAAAACTTGAAGCAATGAATGGAGTGACATAAGACAAGGAGGACCCTGGATCAATAAGGGCATAGCAATCAATAGTCTGAATAGACAGGATACCTGTAACAACATCTGGAGAAGCCTCGGTATTTTGGCGGCCACTCAATGCATAGAATCGGCTAGGTCCACCCCTACCCCGAGCTCCACCCCTAGCTGCACCACGCCCTGCTGATGCTGGAGTACGCGCTGATGATGTAGCAGCTAAAGAACCGGATGACTGAGCAGATCCCCTACCTGTGCAACTGCTTTTAACACGACAGTCTCGTTGAATGTGACCTCTCACCCCGCACTCGAAGCACACTAGAAGGTCAAGGTAGCATGTCTCGGTATGAAATCTCCCACACTTGGGGCATGTAGGTCTCCCCTGCTGCTGGGATCTCACCCCAGGACGACCAGACTGACGAGACCTCCTGCTGTCTGAACCTGGTCTCGAGTAACTGCCTTGCTGATGACTGTGCACGAATGGCGGTGCACTCGCGGAGGACTGAGCATATGACTGAGATGGACCTAATGACCCTCTCCCTGGAAGTGATCTCCCTGAATGACCCATTGACCGGGCCTCTGTGGCCTAAGCAAACCCCATTATCCTCCCATAGTTCATATCTGAGTGCAAAGCTGCTGTGGCGGCCTCATTCACTACCAAAGGGCTAAGGCCCTGAACAAACCGTCCACTACCAAAGGGCTAAGGCCCTGAACAAACCGTCGAACCCGGGCATCCATGGTCGACACTAAATGAGGAGCGTACTTGGACAACCTTACGAACTCCATGTGATACTCCCAAACACTAATACTGCCCTGTTTGAGAACCTCGAACTCAGTGGCACGGGCTGCCATTGCCTCAGCAGGTAAGAAGTGGTCCATAAATGCATCCACGAACTTATCCCATCTGGCCGGAGGGCTCCCTTCCTCACGGGAATCCTCCCACATTTCGAACCATGAACGTGCCGCTCCCTTCAGCCTGTAAGAGGCCAACTCTACCCCCTCTATATCTGTAGCCTTCATCACTCTGAGGGTCTTGTATATCTCATCAAGGAATTCCTGTGGGTCAGCTTCTGGATCGGTACCTAAAAATTCTGGAGGGGCCAATCGCAAGAACTGGTGGACTCTGGAGCCAAAGAAATCTCCCTGTCCGCTGGAGGATGCAGGGGCATCATGGGATCTCTGGGCTTGGGCGGCCACTAGCCGTGTTAACATATGAATGGCTCCCCTCAGATCCTCATTAGAGATACCAAAGCCCGAAGCGGGAACTGTATTTGAGTCAGGAACACTGGCAGGAGGAATGGTGGCATTCTCTTGAACAGATGGGCCAGGCAAATTCGGCACTGGTGGGTCATTCTCTCCCACAGCATCGGGTACATGATTAACAGCTGCACTTGGGCTCGCATTGGACCTAAGGCCGAGTCTAGCCTTCTTCTTAGGTGCCATATTCTGAAAATTTGGGAACAAGGCGCGAATTAGACTCAGATATTTTCACATTGCACTTTACCGCACGATATAGAATAACAAAGAAATAGGTAAATTCCTAAATGCTCGTGTAGCCCCCTACTTATATGATGTGGTCGACAACACACCTATAAGAAGGGCACTACTAGACACGGCTCCGAGACATCCTAGGACACTTTAAAAACCATAGGCTCCGATACCAAGTTTGTCACGCCCCAAATCGAGGGACATGACCGGCGCCTGACCGGGTTGCCCCAGTCAAGCGGACCTGGGTGCCTTTCATTCCCACGCGTTACCCCTGTGTTGATTGTTCCTCATTAACCAAATGTCTGACTAACCATGAATGATTTTATAATAAACAAACAAAACCATACGAGTGATCCATTAACAAGTTTGCAATTTTTACAACGCCCGACATAACATAATATATACATAAGACTAGAGCCCCACAGTTTACATGTCTACGGAGCCTCTAGGATACAAAAGGGAGTACAATACTTGCCGGTAACAAGGCTCCGGCTATACCTTACAAAACCAAAATGAAATCTTTAACAAAAGTGGCATGAACCACACAGGGCCCCGAGGAAGAAAGGGGCTCACCAAAACGGGCAGTGGAAGGAGAAGGATACTACTGCCGATGAGCTGAAGTGCCTGCTACTGATCCACCTACAATCATAACACGAATGTAGCGCCCCCGGCAAAAGGGACGTCAGTACACTTGAATTGTACTGGTATGTATGGACAAACTTTGTCCCAAGTAAACTCAAGCCATTAATTACATCAAAACTAATCAAGCCAGCCAACCATGTTTTCCACCTTTTACTCATTCCAGAAAAGCCTCAACACAAGCACGTTTAAGGTCAACAAATAGAACAATAACCAATCAATCACATAAATTGCAAGTAGTCAAACATAGGGGCAATCGGTGCCCCCCAGGTTGCAAACTCTCCTGCTGTCTCCTTTCACAATTTCATATTAATGATTTTATATCAATTTCAATAGCGATTTCGATCACTTTCCATCCTTATTACCCCTGACCACCCTTATTACCTCGGCCACCCTTATCACCCCAACCCACACCTTATTTCCTCACGTTGCGGCGTGCAACACGACCCCGCCTTACAGTTTAAAACACCACAATTTCAAACAGCAGATAAGGTACTACACACAATTTCAACAAGTTCAAATAAGCAACTTGCACATTGTTTCATGTTCTCAATTATTTTTCAAACCAATATCACAACCATGTTACAATATTTCCACAATTCAAGTGTTTCATCTCTTTCCACAATAAACCAATTCTCAATTGTTTCGTTCCTTTTCCACAAGGTGCCATATAGGCCATCATAACCATTATTTACAATTCTTTACCCAATTCAACTCTCATTTACCTTTCGGTTCATATTCCATACCACATCACTCATAGTTCAACAACAACTTTGAATATCCAACAACAACATCAAGAATTTCACACAATTTGTCAAATTAGCACGAACCAAACAAATTTCACACATATAGGCAATTTCACAAGAATCAAAATTAGCCATACATACCTCGATTGAGCTTTCCTTAAGTTACTACAACACTCCAAAAATCTAGCAATTCCAATCTACTATGAGACATAACAAAATTAAACACATATTAGAAAGATATTCATGAAACTAGCTCATTTGAGCATTTTATCAAATACTAGTTGTGCATCTTGATTTCAAATCCCCTTTTTAAGCATTACTTCATTCCCTAACCCTATCTTTACTTATTTATGTTCATCAATCTTCCCACAACTCTATTTGCACAAGCATGCATACATAACACTACCATACCAAGAATCATACCTCAATAACACATCTCACAACCTCTACAATACTAACATAACCTAGGTTAGGAACCCATGGCTCCCAATCACCCTCCCATGAGTTCTAATGTATGTATCTTACATAAATAATCACCATAGAGTAGTTGGAGATGATAGACATACCTCTTGTAGTAAGAATTTTAAGAATCTCCACTTGAGGTGTTCTTGAAGAATTCAAGAATTAGAAGGAAAATCTAAGGATTTTGAAGATTAATCCTTGTTAGTATAAGTGTTTAAGGGGTAGAAATTACTCAAAGAACTATAAAATCTTACCTTAGATCATAGGGATGAAGTTTGGGATGAAACCCTCTTGAGAGAGCAAGTCATAACCCCAAAAATGAGTTTGGAACACTCTAGGCCGGTCTTTGGGGTATTAGAACTATCTAGGTGCGCGAAGTGTTGCCCAGATACGCGAAGTGTGCAAGCTTCGCTCATGACTTCGCGCATTTTCCTGAGCATTCTGCCTAAGGTGCGCGAAGTGTGCGCGAAGTCCACTTCGCGCAGGACTTCGCGCATCTGACACCTGACAAGTAAAATGATCATAACTTTCTGTATACACCTTCGAATGACGAACGGTTTGTTTCGTTGGAAACTAGACTCAAAGGGATTTAATTTGATAGGTTGATCCTCACACTACTCATTATATAACTGGAGATATGATCGTTCAAAGTGAGGTCTTGTGCGCACTCTTTTACAGATTTCGTCTAATATGCAATTTTCCATCTTGGATTAGGCTTAGGCCTCTCCTTAGACCCCAAATCACTTATAATAAGACTTATACCCTTATTAAACTATCTAATTAGTATCCATAATATTATGAATCCTTATTTTCACACGAGATAAAACAATGTAGCCTACATCAGCACGACGAAATCTTAAATAACTCGAAAAATATTTTCGGGGCCTTACACTTGGTCTTTCCCGAACAAGAATATTTCTTTATTAGCGATTGATACGCACCCTATGTTAAATATATCTGGGCTTATTGCCGTGTTTGGGGCCTTGTGCCGATCTGTAGCATCCTCTGAGGATGAATATCATCGTGATAGCATGCTATGTATAATCATTCATCTCAGTCTTGTGCTTAATTACCATTATGAAATGCTAAGTCATTTTCTTGAAGTTAAATATCTAAAGTATATTCTTCTTAACAAATTGGAAAATGGAAAATTAATTGAATCAATACGTGACTCATATGCATACAGTGGACTGAGTATGGATCGGGCTGCACACCGCAGCGAATGTTATGATTGAGTATGGATCGGGCTGCACACTGCAGTGTATGTTATGATTAAGTATGGGTCGGGCAGCACGCTGCAGTTAATGTTATGATTATATTGCGCTTGGGCTGAAGGACGGAGCCGTTATCCACACTTGTTCCCCGACTAAAGTACTTCCTTCTTTTGTCCGTTCGAGGACGAACAGTTGTTTTAGAGGTGGAGGATGTGATGACCCAAAGGGTCATCACTTGTTTTCCTCATCTAATTCATGCTTCTGAGGCCTTGAAAACCTCATTTCATATTGCCTCGATTTGCGTGAACAGTCCGAGCGCGTTGCCGGAAAATTTTTATGTGGAAATATATGAATTTTGTGAAAATATTGAAGAATTTTGGTATTAATATGATAATAGTTTACTTTGGTCAATATTTTTGGTAAATGGACCCGGACCCCAGATCGGACTGTCCCGGAAGGTCCGTAGAAAAATATGGGACTCGGGCAGGTGCCCGGAGTCGAAATTCGAGGTCTAGAACTTGAGTAAAAGAATTTTTCTGTTAAATTAATTTTCTAAAATTATGAAGGAAAATGAAAATGAAATTTGATTAAAAGACCATGGTATCAGGCTCATATTTTGGTTTCGACGCTCGGTACAAGTCTTATATATGGTTTAAGCATTTCCTGTAAAATTTGGTCAAAAAAGGACATCGTTTGACACGTTTCGGATAGGTTTGGGTGCGTTGTGCTCGTTTTTCTTATGCTTCGACATCGTTTGTTCAAGCGTAAATGATATCATATTCAACAAATAAGCTCTGATTACTGTTTTGAATGAATAATTTGATCCGTATCGTAAGTACGAACCCGTAGAAAAAAGAATCATCGAATTTGGACATCGTATGCGGACTTTATGGCCATTTTACTAAGGTTGCCCAGATTTTTAGGTTAATGATGAAATTGCCCCTGACAGCGTATTAAAAACCTGCCCTATTTGTTGATCTTAAAACTTACATATATCCTTTATTATAAGGTCAAATTGAGTGATTCAAAAGCCTTAATTCATTAGAATTTCACAAGGAATCCATTGGGAGCAGTAAAACGCTTGAACAGTATACCTATAATGAGCAGGTCGAGTTTTCTTCCAATTTGTGTACGGGAAGAAGCTTCTTAGGCGATTTTTAAGAGTGAAAAGCAGTGGGTATCATAGAGATAAGTGATTTAATTATTAAAACTCATTTATGGGTGATTATAAATCACAATACCATTCTTTAATTCATGAAAAATGTAGAAAAATAGGATTTTGGGGCCTGAAATTATGAGACTTTTAAGGGTCGATTTGAGGGGTCAAACAGACTCCGATTTTGGTGTTCTTTATATGTACGGACTCATGGAGAGACGAGGAATTCGTTGGTATGATTTTCGTATTTTTTAACCAAGAGGGTCCGGGGTCGGTTTTACAATTTTTGGACAGCATGTTAAAAATACTTTAATTAGACAATTGGGCTGGTTTGTTGAGTAGAATTGATGATATTAAATAAATTGTGTATAGATAGGATTGATTTGGAGCCAAATTCGAAAGGAAAAGCACTATTTGAGGGTTGAGTGGACTATAAATCGTCGAGGTAAGTGTTTGATCTATCCTAGCTTGAGGGCATATAATTGAATGTGATAATTACTAATTGCTATGTGATCGAGTGCGGTGTATAGGCGTGGTGACGAGCATCTATACACTGGCGTCTAGCATGACCATGAGTCATTTTTTGACATATGTTGTGAGTTAATGAGGGATGTTCTTAAGTCATGTTCTTGAGCCCTTGCCGGGTTGTGAAGGTTGATTATTGTTTCCCTTGCCGGGACTTTATTGTGTTGTTGTTGTTATTCCCTTGCCGGGATATTATTATGGTTATTGTTTCCCTTGCCGGGATGGATCATATTACATGTTTCATTCCTTTGCCCTTGACTATGATTGCTATGTGGGTGAGGAAGAGTGATAACGCACGAAGGGTGATGTCGTGCCATTTTTACTTATGTTCGCACGAAGGATCATTCTGTGCCTTGTTTTACTATTTATGCACGAAGGAACATTCCGTGCCGTTGTTACTTAATTTATGAATCAAAATTAGGCTTGTCACTACTTCGCGGGGATAGGCCAGGTACTTACCAGCACATGGGGTTGGATTGTGGTGATACTACATTTCTATGCGTTTTTGCACAAGTCCAGGTTTTTAGTAGCAGTAGTTTCATTAGCAGGGTTGTCATACCCTCGAGACCGGGGTAGCTTGCAGACGTCCATAGGCCCTGTGTCTCTTCCTATAGTTTTCATTATTGCCGTAGTCTCATTGTTTCGAGACAGACGGTTATTATTTTTCTTTCAGACCATTATGTGTAGTTATTCTTAGTTGTTTATGAGTTTGTGACTCCACATCTTGGGTAGAGGATTTATGTCAGTTACTTTACACTATTATTCATCTCTTATTCAAAAGACTTCCGCATTTAAGAATTTGAGTATGATTCTTTCTATTCAATATGAGAATAAAAAATGATGGTATGAACAGGAAAATGGTGAGTGAATTGGCTTGCCTAGCTACCACGAGTAGGCGCCATCACGATCCTGATGGTGGGGGGAATCCGGGTCATGACATAAATCCCTCTTGATTCATGTGGTTTTCCTTCTTTTCATGCCTTATCCGGCCTCATCTCTCTACTGGTTATATGATTTTCATGTTGCTCTATATGAATCTCAAGGACTCGAACCAAATCTGGTTCAAAGTCTCTCTTTTCTCGACTATTTCGTCTTTGTTCACTCCGAATTTATAAGCACGAATGTTTTAATATTTTTATTTTCCAAATCTCTGGTTCAAACCAGATTTGATTCACTTCTGTCTATTTTTATGAACCTAACTATTTCTGGCTGAATCCGTTTAGATCTCTGTAGATCTGAAGCGATTTTTTGTTTGTTTGGTATTTTTCCCTTAAACTTTTCTGCTTTTACTATTATTGTTGACCAATTTCATTTACCCTAAAAGCTAGGGTTTTGGTTCTACTGCATTTTTACAAAAAATGTTTTCAACATTTAAGTGTTTTCATCTCTAATTTTTATTTACTTTTTCAAATTACTTTTACTCAATTTAATTAAGCTCCATATATTATGTCTTTGTAGTTCCTATGGTTTCGATTATTTGGTCATTTATTCTACTATTCTTGGTTGTTTACCTTAGCTCTATCAATTAAAATATTAATTTATTAACTTGCCTAAATTAGGGTTTGAATTTAGTACTCGTATTTTCTTATTAAGTTCTTACTCGTTCTTACCTTATTTATGTACCTATGCTACTGGCTGATTTTGTGTTTTGACTCCTAATTGATTTTTTAATTGGCTATTACTTTATTTAACCTCATTCTTAGCTACTGATTGATTTCATGTGAGTTTTTCCTTAAATTAAGTGGTAATCACTCATTTCTATCCTGTTAATTGATTCATGACTGGCCTTAATTGATTTTTATACCTTATTTGTGTGTAATTGATTTTTATACCATTTTTTTACTCTATTGTATGCTATAAAAGACCTTCCTTTGTCATGATTTTAGATACTTTGTGACGACCCAAAGGGTCATCACCTATTTTTCTCATCTATTCCGTGCTTCCGAGGCCTAGAAAACCTTATTTTATATTACCTCGAATTACGCGCGCAGTCCGAAAACGTAGCTGGAAAATTTTTGTGTTGTAATATGATTCTATGAAAACTTTGAAGAATTGTGATATTAATATTGACATAGTTGACTTCGGTCAATATTTTTGGTAAACTGACCCAAACCCCAGTTCGGACGGTCCCGGAAGGTCCGTGGAAAAATATGGGACTCGGGCATGTGCCCGGAGTCGAATTCCGAGGCCTAGAGCCCGAGATATGAATTATTTTGTTAAATTGTTTTTTTGAAATTAAGGAAAATGAAAATTGATTAAAATACCATAGTATCGGGCTCGTATTTTTGTTCTAACGCCAAGTACAAGTCTTATATATTATTTAAGCACTTCCTGCAAAGCTTGACGAAAATTGTACGCCGTTCGACATGTTTTGAACTATGAGTTCCAAGTTTGAAAGTTTAAGAAGTTTAAGAGAAGAAATCATGAATTTAGGGCTTGATTCTATGAAAACGATGTTATATTGGCAATTTGATCGCGCTAGCAAATTCGGGGTATGTTTGGTTTAGAGCCCCAAGGGCTCGGATGAAAATTGGATAGGTCGTGAGAGAAATTTTTGAAATAACCACAGCTGGTATTTTTCCCCAGCTGATATCTTCGCAAATGCGAAGAATCAATCGCAAATGCGAAGCTGGCATTCTGGGTAGGGATCACAAATGCGATCACAAGGCTCGCAAATGCGAGCAGTCCCAATTTAGCTTGAGTTCGCATATGCGAACATCCCCATCGCAAATGCGAACACCCCAGAATTAGCCTACGTTCGCATATGCGAGCAAATCATCGCAAATGCGAAAATGCCAGGCTTTGCTTAAGTTCGTAAATGCGAACAAAGACCTCGCAATTGCGAAGTCTAAGGGCCGGCGTAGCATGTTTGCAATTGCGAACAAAAGTTTGCAATTCCCATATCCACACCTGTGCAATTTTATAGTTAAACGGTTTTAGACCCTCTTTTCACCATTCTTTCAAAACCCAAAACCCCATAGACGATTTTTCAAGAGCAATATCACTCCAAATCACTTGTAAGCCGATTTTCACTCAACTATTTCAATTCCTAATACCATTAAACATGTTTTTCATGTGAAATCAAAGGTTTTTATGGCTGAAATTGATGTTTTTGGGTAGAAACTAGATTTTTCATAAATTGGAGAGTTGGACCTCGATTTGAGGTCTGATTTAAAAACAAATCATATAATTGAAGTCTGATTTCAAAACAAATCATATAATTGAACTCGTGAGGGAATGGGTAACCGGATTTTGGTCCGAACCCCGAGTTTCAACCACGTGGGCTCGGTGGAATTTTGGGAATTTTTGAGTAAAACTTTGGGAAAACAAGTTTTATGCATTCAAACTAATTCATATAGTGCTTATTAAAGTAATTGAACCAATTGTGATTAGATTCGAGCGAGTTAGAGGTTGAGTTACGAGGTAAAGCGATAGTGGAAGGTTAATTGGACTTCAAGGATTTGAGGTAAGTGTTTGATCTATCCAATCTTGAGGAAATAGGATTAGAGTATTATAACTTGCTAATAGCTAAATGATCGAGTGCGATGTATAGGCGTGGTGACGAGCATCTATACATCAGAGTCTAGCATGACCGTGGGTCTTTGTTTGTACATGTTGTGAGATAATTTGGAACTCTTCTAAGTTAATATACAAATTGCTACAAATGTGAAGATTCTGAGAATGAGCTATGAAAAATAAATGTTTTGGAGCGTTGGCTCAAATGATAATAACTGTTGAACCAAAGATGAAAGTATTGAACAAAATTATGATTAATCCCCTACCGGGACCTTGTTGAAAGTTGTATTATTATTACCTTGTCGGGAGCGTATTGTTGTTATTTTTATTGCTCCCTTGCCGGGACTTAGTAATATTTGGAATATTCCCTTGCCGGGATTGGTTTTTTATTGTGTTGAAATAAAAAGGGATTGTGTGGCACGCCGTCCACCTATATATATATATTATAAATTGGGATCGTGTGGCACGCCGACCACTTACATATCATAAATTGGGATCGTGTGGCACGTCGACCACTTACATATTATAAATTGGGATCGTGCGGCATGCCGATCACTTATATATTATAGACTGGGAGCATGTAGCACGCCGAGCACTTATATATTATAAACTGGGATCGTGTGACATGCCGACCACTTATATATTATAAATTAGGATCGTGTGGCATGCCGACCACTTACATATTATAAATTGGGATTTGTGGCGCGCCGACCACTTATATATTATAAATTGGGATCGTGTGGCATGCTGACCACTTACATATTTTAAATTGGGATCGTGTGACATACTGACCACTTATATATATTACAGATTGGTGCTTTGTGTTCGTATGTGAAAAATTCATGGTTTTATTGTTCAGATATACTTATTTGCGGGTAATTTCTATACTTGCTATGGTGTATCCCCCAGCATGTCCCTCCCCCTTTTACTGCTTAAGTGGGTATATATGGATATGGAATTGCACAGGTTTATATGAGTTCTAGTCCTAGCCTTGTCACTACTTCGCCGGGATAGTCCAGGCACTTACGAGCACATGGGGTCGGATTGTGCTGATACTACACTTCTGTGTGTTTTTGCATAGGTCCAGGTTTTGAGCAGCAGCAGCAACAGTAGTTCACAAGTAGGATTATTATACTTTCGAGACTGAGGTAGCTTGCAGGCGTCCGCAGGCTCGCCGTCTCTTCTTATAGTTCGTTATTGTTGTAGTCTAACTGTTTTGAGACAAATGGTTATTATTTATTTCTTTCAGACCATTATGTGTAGTTATTCTTAGTAGTCCGTGAGTTGTGACTCCACGTCTTGGGTAGAGGATTTATTCTAGAGTATTTCGTACTATTATTCAGTTTTTATGAAAAAAACTTCCGCAGTTAAAGATATTGTTAATATTCTTATTATTAATTTGAGAACATGATATTTCTGTAAATGTAAAGGTAGAGAGTAACTTGGCTAGCCTAGCTACCACTAGTAGATCCGATGGTAGGGAATCCGGGTCATGACAAGTTGGTATCAGAGCACTAGGTTACATAGGTCTCACAATTCACGAACAAGCTTAGTAGAGTTTGAGAGGTAGGTACGGAGACGTCTGTACTTGTCCTACAGAGTCTATTGAGTTAGGAAAAGTCTCTCATTTGTTTCTTCTTGTCGTGCGATTTGTTCCTCAAATACTGATTGAATTTCTACTCTATTCTTTCACAGATGGCGAGAACAGGCGCTTCTTCATCCATTAATCAGTAGCCCGAGCCTCAGGCAGCTCCCGTGAGGGGCAGAGACCGGGGTTGTGTCGGAGGCCGTGGTAGGGGCAGAGATCAGCCCCAAGTAGCGTTTCCAGAGGTGGAGCCTCATGTTGAAAATGGTGAGGAGATTCCAGCCCTAGCAGCTCTAGTGGGCCCAACTCAGGTCCTAGTAGAGGTCTTATTTACCCCGAATCTTCAGAAGGCTCTGGTCTGGATAGTGGGTTTTGTGGACAGTATCGCCAGAGCAGTATCTCCCCATACTCAGGCACCAGTAGTTTAGCCCGCAGTGGTCACTCAGACAGGCACTACAACGTAGACCAGAGATGGAGCGGCCATGACTTCTAATGCTCTATGGAGACTTGAACGGTTCTCCAAGCGTTTTACCACCACTTTCAGCGGTACTCCATTAGAGGATCCCCAAGACTTCTTATTCAGTTGCCATGAGATTCTCAGAACTATGGGAATAGTGGAATCCAACGGGGTTGATTTTTGCACTTTCAGGCTTGCAGGATCCGCCAAGACTTGGTGGAGAGATTTTTGTTTGACTCGACCAGCAGGGTCCCCAGCATTAACATGGGACTAGTTTGTGGAGTTATCTTTGGAGAAGTTTCTCCATGTTACTCAACGGGAGGCACTTCGGAGGCAGTTTGAGCGCCTCCAGCAGGGTTTTATGGCTATTAAACAGTACAAGACGAGGTTTGTGGATTTGGAACATCATGCGGTTGTGATACTCCCCTTAGATCGGGAGAGGATCCGCAGGTTTATTGAAGGGTTAATCCATCCGATCTGACTTCAGATGGCTGTGGGAGTTGGGAGTGACATATCTTTCCAGGAGGTGGCTAATGCGGCCTGCAGAGTTGAGATGGCCCTTACTCGGGGAGGTAGTCATGCTTCAGAAAAGAGGCCTCATTATTCTGGCAGGTTTAGTGGTGCCTCATCCGGAGGTAGGGATTCTTATGATAGGGGCCAGTCTTTAAGCCTTTTCAATTAGTTCTCCAGGTTTTGTAAGGTTATTTAGGTGATCGTGGGTTTCCAGCAATATCAGTCAGACCAACAGCCTATCAGCGCACCACCACTCCATTATTCTCATCTACTGAGGGCTTGCTTCACCTACGGCAACCCGAGGCACATTGCCAGGTTTTTCCCTCGAGCATCGAGCAAATCTCAGCAGTAGGGTCCTCACCCCATGATTCAGGTCCTAGCTAACCCACAGCCTGCCCAGCCAGCTAGGGGCGGGGGTAGGGATCGTAGAGGTGGAGGTCGAGACTGTAGAGGTAGAGACCGTCCCGATAGAGGTAGAGGTCAGCCGGCGGATGACCGTCTTAGAGACTTAGTTCAGAGAGGTGGTGCAGATCCCCGATTTTATGCTTTACCAGCTAGGCCAGAGGTAGAGGTGTCAGATGCTGCGATTACAGGTACCATTCTGGTTTGCGATAGAGATGCCTCAGTAGTATTTGACTTTGGGTCTACATATTCATATGTGTCTTCCTACTTTGCACCATGCCTGGCCGTGCCTGGCCTTTCCCTGGACATTCCAGTCTATGTGTCTACACTAGTAGGTGACTTTATAATATTCGACTGGGTGCATCGTTCGTGCGTGTTTATATTTGAGGGTCTTGAGACCCGTGTTGATTTATTACTATTAGACATGGTGGACTTCGATGTTATATTGGGGATGGATTGGTTGTCCCCATATCATGCTATATTAGATTGTCATGCCAAGATAGTGACCTTGGCCTTGCTAGAAGCACCCCAACTAGAGTGGAGATGGACCCTAGGTCACTTCACCCTCAATTTTATTTCATATATTAAGGCTCGACGCATGGTCGAGAAGGGGTGTTTAGCTTATTTGGCGTATGTTCATGACTCCAGCGCGGAGGTTCCTTCTATTGACTCAGTTCCTATTGTATGAGATTTTCCCAAGATGTTCCCTTCAGACCTACCGGGTATGCCACCCGACAAGTATATTGATTTCTGTATTGATCTGGACCGGGCACTCAGCCTATTTCTATTCCACCGTATCGCATGGCCCCGCAAAAGTTCAAGGAGTTAAAAGATCAGTTACAAGACTTACTAGAGAATGGCTTTATCAGGCTTAATGTTTCTCCTTGGGATGCACCGGTGTTATTTTTGAAGAAGAATGACGGTTCGATGCGGATGTGTATTAATTACCGGCAATCAAACAAAGTGACGATAAAGAATAAGTATCCACTACTGAGGATTGATGATTTGTTTGACCAGCTCCAGGAAGCAAGGGTGTTCTCAAAAATAGATTTGAGGTAATGGCTACCATCAGCTGAAGATTAGACCGGCTGATATTCCTAAGACAACCTTTCGCACTCGGTATGGGCACTATGAATTCTTAGTTATGTCTTTCGGGCAGACCAATGCCCCAACATCGTTTATGGAGTTGATGAACCGAGCGTTCAGGCCTTATCTAGATTTGTTCATCATAGTCTTTATAGACGATATCCTGGTATACTCCCACAGCTAGGAAGAGCACGAGCACTACCTCAGAGTGGTTCTTCAGACTCTGAAGGATAATCAGCTATATGCCAAGCTTTTAAAATGCTTGTTCTGGTTGAGTTCGGTTTCATTTCCGGGTCATATTGTATCATTATAGGGTATTCAGGTAGATCCAAAGAAGATTGAGGCAATCAAGAATTGTTCTTGACCAGCTTCAGTGACCGAGATACAGAGTTTTTTAGGATTAGCAGGTTATTACCGTCGGTTCATAGAGGGGTTCTCTTCTATTGTAGCCCCGATGACCAGGTTGACCCAGAAGGGTGCCCAGTTCAATTGGTCAGATGAGTATGAGGCGAGCTTTCAGAAGCTCAAGACAGCTCTGACTACAGCACCAGTGTTGATTTTGCAAACGGGTTCAGGGCCTTACACAGTCTATTGTGATGCATCTCGTACTGGGCTTGGAGCGGTATTGATGCAGGATGGCAAGTTTATTGCACATGCTTCGAGACAGTTGAAAATCCATGAGAAGAGTTATCCGGTTCATGACCTTGAGTCGGTAGCGGTTGTTCATGCCTTAAAAATTTGGAGGCATTATCTATATGGTGTGGCATGTGAAGTATACCCAGATCACAAGAGTCTTCAATATTTATTCAAGCAAAAAGAGTTAAATGTGTGACAGAGGAGATGGTTAGATTTGCTGAAAGATTATAATGTTACTATCTTATATCACCCAGGTAAGGCTAATGTGGTGGCTGATGCGTTGAGTAGGAAGTCTGCCAGCATGGCTAGTCTCGCTTATATCAGCCAGAGACCGCTTGATCTAGATGTTCAGGCCTTAGCCAATCGGTTCGTGGATTAGATATTTCTGAGCCTAGCAGGGTGTTGGCCGGCACAGTCGCTAATTCTTCTCTATTGGAGCGTATTCGTTAGAGGCAGTTTGATGATCCCCATTTGCATGACCTGAGGGACACTGTGATATGGGGAGGTGCTACGAAGGTAACATTAGATGACAACGGAGTATTGAGATTGCAGGGGCGAGTTTGTGTGCCCAACGTTGATAGGATTCGAGAGTTAATCTTAGCGGAGGCCCATAGCTCTTGGTATTCTATTCACCCGAGCACCGCAAAGATGTATCAGGACTTGCGGTTGCACAATTAGTGGCATAGGATAAAGAAGGACATTGTTACATATGTCGCTCGGTGTCTAAATTTTCAGCCGGTTAAATATGACCACTAGAGTCCTGGTAGTGTGTTCCAAAGAATTGAAATTCCCGAGTGGAAATGGGAGCAAATCATAATGGACTTCATTACTAATCTTTTGTTGACTCGGCGGAAATTCGATGCTATTTGGGTCATTATTAATAGGATGACCACGCCAGAACACTTCATTCAAGTATCAGTCTCCTACTCATCTGAGAGGTTAGTAGAGATTTACATTCGGGAGATTGTTCGCCTTCATGGAGTGCCGGTGTCTATTATCTCAGATCGGGGTACATAGTTTACCTCATGCTTCTGGAGAGCGGTCCAGTAGGAGTTAGGCACCTTGGTTGAGTTGAGTACAACATTTCATCCTCAGATGGACGGTCAGTTCGAGAGGACTATTCAAATTCTAGAGGACATGCTCCGATCTTGCGTCATTGATTTTGAGGGCTCGTGGGACCAGTTTCTGCCATTAGCAGAGTTCCCCTACAACAATAACTACCACTCTAGCATTCAGATGGCTCCGTATGAGGCATTGTATGGTAGGCGATGTCGGTCTACAGTTGGATGGATTGAGCCGGGAGAGGCTCGGTTGCTAGATACCGACCTAGTTCAGGAGGTCTTAGAGAAGGTTAAGACTATCCAGGAGAGGTTGCATTCATCTCAGTCTAGGCATAAAAGTTATGCAGACCGTAAGGTCCAAAATGTGGATTTCATGGTTGGTGAGCAGGTATTGCTCCAGGTGTCGCCTATGAAGGGCGTGATGAGATTCGGAAAGAAGGGCAAGCTCAGTCCTAGGTATATTAGTACATTTGGGATTCTGGATCAAATGGGAGAGGTGGCTTATAGACTTGCACTGCCACCTAGCTTATCAGTTGTGCATCTGATTTTCATGTATCTATACGTTGGAGGTATCACGGTGATACTACACATGTGTTAGACTTCAGTACTGTCTAGTTGGACAAGGATCTATCTTACGAGGAGGAGCCGATGGCTATTCTAGACCGGCAGCTTCAAAAGTTGAGGTCGAAGAGTTTCCTTTCCGTGTGTGTCCAGTGGAGAGGTCAGCCTCCTAAGGCATCGACCTGGGAGTCCGAGTCTGATATGCGGAGCCGTTGCCCACATTTGTTCCCCGACTCAGGTACTTCCTTCTCTTGTCTGTTCGAGGACGAACAGTTGTTTAAGAGGTGGAGGATTTGAAGATCCGAAGGGTCATCTCCTATTTTCTCATATGTTTCGTGCTTCCTAGGCCTAGAAAAACTTATTTTATATTGCCTCGAATTAAGTGCGCGGTCTGGACACGTAGCCAGAAAATTTTTGTGTTTTAATATGTGAATTCTATGAAAAATTTGAAGAATTTAGATATTAATATTGACATAGTTGACTTCGATCAACATTTTTGGTAAACGGACCCGAACCCGAGTTCGGACGGTCCCGGAAGGTCCGTGAAAAATATGGGACTCGGGCATGTGCCCAGAGTCGAAATCCAAGGCCTAGAGCCCAAGATATGAATTTTTCCGTTAAATCATTTTTCTGAAATTATTAAGGAAAATAAAAATGAAAATTGATTAAAAGAACATAGTATCGGGCTCGTATTTTGGTTCTGACACCTGGTACATGTCTTATATATTATTTAAGCACTTCCTGCAAAGGACTACAAACTACATAAAAATGGAAACTATTTTCTCTTGTAATAGAAACAGAATGTAACGAGGTAATTTGCTATATCAAGGAAATCAAATATATGACAATATTTTTAATATGTGCGGTTAATCCATCAGGAGAAGAAAGCGGTCTTCATACACGTTTTCAGGTCAGAGAATAAAGTCGCGCACATCCGAATAAAGAAGACTGATGCTTAAACAAAACAGAAAAAATATCATGTATAACTTATATTTTTTGTACAAATTTTTGTAAGGAGGAATTACAAAGAACAATTAATTTATAGAGAATAAAATATTTGACCAACATGTAATATTCTAGCAAGTCTATTAACAAATAATATGTCAGTTATATGTACAATGGTTGTAAGTTGTAATAGTATGAATCCTATGTAGTTTTAATATAAATATCCTCGCTTAGAAAAAAGATGCGAGTTTCCGTTTCCGACCCGGAAGAAAAGAAAAGTTCCCATTTCCGACCGTTTATCAGGGCAGCGGAAGCGGTCTGTTCAAATTTTGCGCCTATGAAAATCCCAACGCCCTCCCTCTCTCTAAATGCAAGTAGCAGACATTCAAGAACTGAGAGCCCTCCACTTCCATAAACACCTTTTCAATCCCTCTCCAAAAAACCCCCTCTCATCTCTCCGTCTCACCATTATATGTAATTCCTCTTAATACCCCAAAAAATCCCGCCAGTTCCGATCAACTCGCAGTCAACAAATTCCTAAAGAGTCCACTTCTCTCACCGACGCCGCCGTACAAGGCTGGGCTGCCCCTTCAACAAGTCAAAAAAACCCTAGTGACGAACACACCCCACAAACAGAGTCTAAGTCGATTGCAGTAAATGGAAATTATTCCAACGGTATAAAGACTAGGGTTTATGAAGTTATTCGGAATGGTACCAAGAAAAAGGGGAAGAGTGGGAAGAGTAGTAAAACAGTGTGGGTGTGTAGTGATTGCGGGTATGATGATAGGCAGTGGTGGGGGATTTGTAAGCAGTGTAATGGTGTTAATACAATGAAGCGATTTTCGGAAGAGATAGAGCGTCCTACGAGTGGGTTTGAGGTTATTGAGAATGTGACAAGGTCGTCGCTGCATCATCAGTCTGTTAAAGCCATGCCTACGAAGTTGACGGATGTAAATAAACGGATCAATCAATTAAATTGGCGAATCCCTCTGTAAGCAAAGTGTAGATGTAAATAAGAGGAACATTGAATTTCATAATAATCTCCTAAAAACGAATGTTGCCTGTTTTTGTCTTGTTCATATCTTTGCTTGAGTTTCTTGCCATATTGACGTTGATATTAATAATTGAAAATCTTTGGAAAATTATTAATGAGCACTTTGACATATTTTACTTGTATAGGTCTTGCCTCTTTGGAGCTGAAGTTGGAAGAGTACTTGGTGGTTGTCTTGTGCCGGGTACTGCCTTGTTTTGTCCCTTTTTTTACACATGAAGTTCATTTGACTTGCAGTCTCAACTAAAAATATCAAAATGTATTCACTCAAAATTTCATAAAGATAGTACATGTTTATAAAAATTAACAAAAAGAAAAATTTCAGGTTTCGTAGAATGTTGTTTAAAGTGCGGAATGAGTTAAAATCTTCTTAAAATCAGTATACTTATTTAGGCTATCATGTTGAAGAGTCCTTTTAGTGTTACTAAATTTTAGCTATATGTCTTCTGGAAGATCAAGTTTGTAGGTTCCTTTCTGTATTTCCTTTTTATAAACCATCAATCATGTTTTCAAATTTGCTTCAATTTGTTGAGGTCTTCCTATGAGGTAGTAGCAAAATACCGATGTAGGACATCTTTGTTGCTACTGATGTAGTACTAAAGAATTGAAATTTTGATATTCTAAAAATTCTCTTTATTTCATTTTGCGAACTGCTACTTTATGGTTCCAAAAATTGTAAACAAGGGCAGGTTCTACGTTGACTGCAGGAACATACATGTTTTATCAGAGTTTTCACAATTGAGCCAGTATTACCCTTGTTAACTTGTGGACTTGCTATGAATATATTTTTTCAATTGAGTCTCATATTTTGAGTTTTAGTTTAGAAAAAAATGGTCTTGATATCCCGATGATTCAGTTTTAGGAAATTGTTTATTTAATATAACGATGATCTCATTATTTGTTATTTTTCTTACTTGTCTCGCGCTTGACCAGACCACCATTAATGGGGTTCAGAAGCACACTAACTACTCCCCTAATCTTTGCTTTCTGTTTTATTTGGAAAACATATTGATATTTTATCTTGATTTGACTTTTACTGTAGCCCATAATCATTAGTATATTTGTAAAATGTCTAAAGGCTGGAGTTATTTAACCACCATGCATCGCGTAAGTTATCCGTGTCATCAGACCATCACAGAAGGAAAAAGAACCATTGGCCTGAAGAAGAGAAATCCTTTGCCACTAAAATGTGTCATGTTTTCTAATTGTTCTGCAGAGTTTTACATGAAAATATACTTGTTGCAGATCATTCCCACTTTGAACGAGTAATTGAGCGTTTAAAACAAATTGAAGCCAAGGAATTGCCGAAAGCCGATAAAGATGAGTCAATTGACTTGACAGGGGAGCAGGAAGTGGAGAAGGGAACTCAGGAGATCAATGTATGAATCTTCTCTTGCTTGTCATTTGTTTCTTTTTTTATTTTTTGTTTTTGAAACTGGGAAACTATTATGTATTAATTACAAAATCCTGGTACTAAGTTGGTACCAGATAAGTGCAATGATTGGAACCTTCTACACCAAAACAAAAAGAAATGGTTCCATCTATACAAAAGTTCTAATCCTGTAGTGAATCTAAGAAATCAAGCATGCTATTCTCATCTCTAACATCCTCTAGGCTGCACCATAAAACCATGCACATGAGTATTTAATTTTCTTTACAGCTTCTATTTTCCTTTCCAAACACCTGCATTCTTCTCTTTCCGTATTGCCCAGCACACATAAGCTGGGATATTGTTCTATATCTTTCTTACTGATTGATACATCCCTCAACTCCCCACTGGATCTGCCTTGCCACTGTGCAATGTGAAAAAAGGTGACTAGTGCTTTTCTCCTCCTTGTTGCACATGAAACATCTGATATCAGTCGACACCCCTCTTCTCTGTAAGTTACTTTGAGTACGGCACACGTTGTGTGTAACTATCCTCATGAAACATCTAAACTCATAGGGGATTCGGACTTCCATATCCTCTTCCAGGGCCAGCCTGTAGAGCTGCCACCATCACTGTTGATTGTTTTATTGCAAGAAGTTACGAAAAAACACCATCTATCTGCTTTGTCCATATGATTCTATCAGGAACATCATCATACATGACCACATTCCCTAAATCCTTTAGCATTAGAGCCATTCTAGGGATACCAATCAAAACAGTATCTACAAAAATTAAGGCACCAGTTGCTTCTGTTCCAACACTCTGAAACCAGAGAACGAGTACTATAAGAGAAATCATAGAGATCATGATATTGAGACAGTAGAGGGGCATGTCCTACCCAAGCATCTTGCCAGAACCTCATCTGCCTGCCATTTCCAACTTTGATCCTTGTTGACAACAAAAGTAGGCCATAGGCTACAGATGTGTTTCCATAGTCGTAATCCATGAGATGAATCAACAGGGCCGGTAAACCAAAGAACCAGAGATGTTGTATACCATATTTGTCGGGTATAAGCCTTCTCCATAAGTTGCCCCTTTTCGTTTCCATATCTCCACAACCACTTCGTTAATAATCAATCATTGTGAATTTTCAAGTTTTTAATACCCAGTCTTCTTCTTTTGCCACGCTTCAACTTTTCCCACTTTACCAAATAAAAGGACCTCTTTTCTTTGTTACCTCCCGACAAAAGTTCCTCCAAATTCTATCAATATTCTTTTTAACACTTACTAGCATGTGGCAAGGAAAACAAAGACATAGAGTATGTAGGAAGAGAGTCAAGAACACTGTTAATGAGAACCACCCTTATTCCAAGAGATAAGTATGATCTTTTCCACGTAGCAAGTCTCTTTTCACACTGATTGTCAATTTTTTGCCACCCCTATTTTACCTTGTACCTAGCCCCCAATGGCATACCCAGATATTCTGTAGAAAGCTCTCCGATTTGAAAGCCCAAGACATCTCCAAGTCCTTGTATGGCATACCCAGATATTCTTTAGGAAGCTCTCCGATTTGACAGCCCAAGACATCTTCAAGTCCTTGTATGTTATGTACCTCACTCATTGCAAACACGGAGCTTTTTCCCATGTTTATTTTCAAGCGAGAAATCATTCAAATAATAGAAGAATCACCCTGAGATACCTTTATTGAGAGATCTCCACTCCATCGTGACTCACAACCCCAACACCAAAACCCTTGATCCATTGAAACCTCATTACCTTTCGCATCATTGAACTTAGTCCCTCCATTGCCTTAAGCCCCTGTATTAGGAAAAAAGCCTTTGGGAGAACCATTTATAATCACTGAGAACCTAAAATTTGTGATGCAACACTTTATCCATCCAATCCACTTGTCCCTGAACCCTATATCTTTCAGCAAGCCTAATAAATGCGCCCAATTATCACGATCAAATGCTTTTTCATGTCCAGCTTGCACATTAACCTCGCTTCCCCTTGCCTCCTACTGTCAAGACATTTATTTACTATAAACACCGCATCTGTAATTTGTCTCCCCTTAACAAAGGTCATCTGAGAGTTTGCAACCAGAATGTTCATAACTTTCTTCATTCTCTGTGCCAACATTTGATAAGATCTTGCAGAAGCTTCAATTTGAACTTATAGGCCTGAAATCTTTCATCTCCTCTTGTCCTACCTTCTTGGGGATAAGAGCAATGAAATAAGCATTATATGTTTTTTTGACCCAATTTCCTAATTCATACATTGAAACGTTATTGATTTTGCACAGGAGGAAGAATCAAATTCTGAAAATGTTGAGGAAAAAGAAGTTGTCTACTGATAGTAGTTTGGCTGCAGGTTTGCCTAATGTTTGTTGTTGTTTTGCCGCTGTGCGGATAGTAAAGTATACTTATTCAGTTTAATCAAACATTTTGTCAGTATGCATCATGGTAGAAACTGGCCAAAGCTAAATTATAACGAAGGAGCAGGACTTACCACATGTTTGGGGTTGAGGCACGATAGCTGAGGAAGTTCTTGAATTTTAAGGATTTATGTTAAGTGCTTAGGATTAGGTATTTTTAGGGCTGAATGTCAAACTAGGAATAAGGAGGGAAAAGAAAAATATGAAATTAAAATTAGCCTTATCAAAAAGAGAAGTATAAAATTATTTGACGACTCCTTGATTCAGTGGGCACAGCATCGTATGGTCACATCTATATCATAGAATTAAAGGAGAAGTTCAACTGTTGATGGTAGCAACCTTCATTACTCAAGCTTCATATCTTCTTTGACATCTGTACTGCATTAGACAGGTGTACCTGAATATCTATACTATTCTGTGAAGATTTCCACAAATTACTTAAGTAATATAGCCTGCCTGCTACTATGTTATTAATGAGATCATGTTACTAACGTGTAACTTGTTCATTTTAACCTTGAAATTTCTTGAGAAGCCTGAGTGTACTCTGTATAAAACTCGGAGTTATCCACCTGAAAATAAAAAAAGAAAATGAAAGCTTCCAGAACTTGTTGCATTCTGTAAATTGCTTAAGACTCTGGCTTGAACTTGCCACAGATGGATTTAGGAGCATCAACCAAAATAATCTGTGCCTGCTGATAAATAGTTGCTGCTAAATGTACAGTCACTCTCTAGGCCGTCTTTGGTCTCCGTTTCTCGCTGTTTAAAAATATCCCCATTGATTTCATGGAGCATTTTGACTTTAATTTATTGGAAGCTATTTGGTGTCTGCCTTCTCAATAGGAACTGATTCTTTTACCCTTTTCTATGTTGCAGGCTGCTTAGTTTTAGTTGGCGGTGACCCAGGTGTTGGCAAGAGCACGCTATTGTTACAGGTATGATGTTGTGTGCAGACATAAGTTTTTGGTTCGAAGTAATATCATTTGGAGTCATATAATATTCTCCAATCACTTTGACTATCTTACTCTCTATTGCAAGATTGCAGCCATAGTTGCAGAGGGGTGTGATATGGGAGGACCAGCACCGGTTCTCTATGTGTCTTGTGAAGAGGTGGGTGTTTATCATTCCTAATTGGGCAGTGTCTTTTTGCTTTTTCAAGCTTTTGATATGCTGTATTTGCTAAAACTAAAATTCTACCAAGGGCTTGAATGTAAAAGTACTCCAACGTAGAACCTTTTCCTATTCCAGACGTTGGCAAACTGTAAGCTAATGTAAAAGCTTACTATGTCATAACAGATTCTCTTTTTGAGAAATGACATCTTAATAGTATGTCTTAATTTATAGATAAACATGATGGTAGATGAAGGTTTGGGTGCTAGTTCAACTTGCTTTTCAGACTCTTGCTCGTTTCAATTTCAAGGTTTGTCATCTATATTTTGTGCACTCTATTCCCCTTCTCATTAGTTTACTTTGATAGAAAACCTGTGGCATTATAGGGTCATGTTTTTCTTGAGTTCGCAAGGGAGTCTATTGTTGTATATTTAGAAGATAAGGATGGAGCTACACGAAAAGATGTTGCGCTATGTTGCTGCAGACTAGTAGCAAATTCTTTCTTGGCAATGTCTTCTACCCAATTTAGTCCTAGTAGAATCAATCGTTCCAGTGGAAAGTGACATCCACTTGTTGAAGAGGTTTTCATTTAAACAATGTCTCTTGGTATTATATGGTTCCCTGGTTCGTCACTTCTTAATTATCTGCGAATTCAAATACGTGCATATGAAAAGACTATTGGAAACAGCCTCTCTGCCCTCTCGGGTAGAAGTAAGGCCTGTCTACATATTACCCTCCCCAGACCCCACCTTGCGGATATATACTGGGTTGTTGTTCTTGTTGTTGCCTATGAAAAGACTCTATGCCCTAATATCTGTATAAGGATGTTTAATTCAGATTTATGGGTGGCTTCAATAATATAGTTTTTCTATCTATCTCTCATCCAGTTTATCCCCCCTTTTGTGAAAGAGGTGGCGGGCGTCTCTTTTAGTTGATTGAGTTTTGGATGCCTGCTATAAAGATTAGCTAGTTTTTAGTGGTTGGACTGATTCTAAGTTTAGCATATGTTACTTAATCCGTCCATCCCAAAAATTATCCTACTTTCTTTTCATTGGTCAGCTAAGTCCAATGTTTGGCACATGCTAATTGCTTCATCCCAAGAACTGTCCTAATTTCTTTCGAGTGGTCATTAGTGTTTGTATAGTGTGTTGTGCAACATTTGATTACTGTTATCTCTTCTTTGAGCCATTACTCTAAAAATCATATTTCAATGTCATTTTTATAAGTTCTTCAAAAAAAATTGGTAACATATGATTTCAATTTACTTTACACTCTAGACTTTGTCAATATAGGATTATAATGATGGATTTGGACAACGGTAGATTCACTGGTTTATCTTTTGGTTCTCTTTGTTTTTTTCTGCTTTCTTACCGAGCGTCGATTGATTTTAGGAAGGGTCTTCAAGCGTTGGCATTTCATGAAAAAAAGAAATTGTATAGCTTTATGATGTGCTTTTCTGGTGGTGTCTCAAGTCATTTGGTCTCTATGGCAGATAGGTATGGTTTACTGGGATAAATTGTCTCAAGTTCCTGGATTCTACCATTTTATCTCATTCTCTTCATGATAATATTTTTTGTAGTGTGACTAAAACTTTTTAGTATCTCTGTACTTGTTTGTAGTCTCATGTTTGGCCGGATCATATAATTAGCTGGCCATTGGGGTCATTTCACTTGGTAATCTTAGTTCTTAGTGATTCAAAATCCTGTTGCAAAGTCTATTAACCTTGAGCAGTTTCTCATGTTATGTGTCTTTTCAACTTGGTGGATAAGTACTCCTTGACATCATGCATCGTTAAGGTTTTTATTTCCGGTCTTCTGCATGGTTATTTAGGAGTCTTTATTTACTGAGTTAATTTTTACACATTGTGCAAAAACTTCTCAACACTGCTGTTGCCGATGCTAGTGTTACTGTTCGGCATTCAATTTTTTCTTCTCTGTATGCTGATGTAGGATTCGATGAGCTTCTTTCTCAGGCTGATAGTTTGAAAACTATATTTGCCACTTTAAATGACGAGGTATTTAATTTATGTGGTCTGTAGTTATTAATGTCAATCTCCTCAACGTGTTGTAATTGCCTGCTCAGATGAAGATATTGTTATATGCCTCGGTACATGGATAAAATAACTTAACAGATATATCTATGTTACAGACTAATTAAAATTCACGTTTCCCCCAAACAAATCTATGATTTCTCTTTCTCTGTTTCACCCACCACATAGCAGCTGTTAATTCCAGTTACTAAGTACTTGCTGATGCTGTTCCTGTTTCAATCTTTGTCTTAAATTTTGGGAATGGCGGAAAATGCTTCAATTATTTTCAATGTTCATGTGCCGGACTTTGTGGAGGTTATTTAGGTTGCTCTTAAGGATCCAACATTGGCTGTTCGAGATAAGGCTGTTGAGGCATTGCATTCTCGACTTTGTATTATTGAAAAGTGCGAGAAACGATGGCGTGTCCAATGGTATGTCTACTTCTCTCTCACGCCTTATTGTTTTTCAGTAAAAATGTCATTTTTATAAATATCTTATGAATGTTGCGGCAAATTTCATCTTCTGTAAAATTGGTGGTGCTGGCAGGTATTATAAGATGTTTGAGGCTACCCAAGATGGATTGACCGGAACTGCGTCTGTTCATAGTATACATGGCTCCCTTCTCGCGGTGGGAGAGCTGCTAAGGTTTGCTATCAAACTATATCATATTATTTTTCATTGTAGGAAAATAATTGAGAGTTCCTTTTGCTGTTTTAAATTGTAGTCATGGCTGTATGATAAACTGAAGACTTAAAATCTTTGGTTATACCATGTAGGACCTAAGAGTCAGTCTACCTCAAGTCCGAGGCGAGTTACATGTGTGTTTTAGGTGCAACCATCTACTACCTTCTTTTTCCCCTTTTTTGGATAAAGAAATTTTTTTTTATAAATGAGGGAATGAACTTCCATGTACAAGACTTATACCAAAAAAGTGTGTACTACATCCATGTGGTCTGTAGTTATTAATGTCAATCTCTTCAACGTGTTGTAATTGCCTACTCAGATGACGCTAGTTTTATATGCCTCGGTACATGGATAAAACAGCTTAGAACATACATCTATGTTACACACTAATTAAAATTCTCTTTTCCCCCCAAACAAATCTATGATTTCTCTTTCTCCATATCACCATGTGACGACCCAAAGGGTCATCACTTATTTTTATTAATCATTTCGAGCTTCTGAGGCCTTGAAAACCTCATTCCATGTTGCCTCGATTTACGTGCACGATTCGAGCATGTAGCCGGAAAGATTTTTATGATAGAAAAATATGAATTCTATGAGAAATTTGGATAAAAATAATATTAATATTGATATGATTGACTTCGGTCAACATTTTTGGTAAACGGATCCGGACCCGAGATTGGATGGTCCCGAAAGGTCCGTAGGAAAATATGGGACTTGGACATACGTCCGGAGTCGAATTCTGAGGCCTAGAGCCCAAGTTATGAATTTTTCTATGAAATTGTTTTTGATGTAATTGTTAAAGGAAATGAATTAATTGACCTTGGTATCGGGCTCGTATTTTGGTTCCGACGCCCGGTACAAGTCTTAAATATTATATATGTGATTTCTGTAAAGTTTGGTGACATTCGGATGTCGTTTGAGACGTTTTGGACCTTGAGTTCCAAGTTTGAAAGTTTTGAAAAACCAAAAGTATGAAAATCATGAATTTGAGGCTTGATTTGATGAAAACGATGTGATATTGGCGATGTGATCGCACAAACAAGTTCATAATGTGTTTTTGATGTTGTGTACATGTTTTGTTTGGAGCCCGGGGGGCTCGGGTAAAGATTTGATAGGCCGTAGGATCAATTTCTGAATTTATGCACTTCTGGTTTTTCACCCAACTGTTGGCTTCGCATTTGTGAAGAATTTCTCGCAAATGTGAAGAAGGCAGTTCAAGGCTGGGTTCGCAAATGCGAACCCATTATCGCAAATGCGATGCCTGCCAGAACCAGCCAAGTTCGCAAATGCGAACAAAGTGTCGCAAATGCGACACTGGCACACCTGGACCATAGTTCGCAATTGCGAACTTAACCTCGCAAATGCGAGGCCTTCGGTAATTTCCTGTCTTCGCAATTGCGAAGAATGTGTCGCAATTGCGAAGAAGCCCAGAACCCTGCTGGTTCGCAAATGCGAACCTTATTTCGCAAATGCGAAACCCCCAGCATTTGCCTTGTCTTCGCAAATGCGAACAAATGTTCGCAAATGCGAACTTTCCAACCTTAGCTTATTTTTCAAACTCCAGAAATTGGTCGGGGTTCGCAATTGCGAACCCATGTTCGCAAATGCGAACACAGAGACCTGTAAATCACAATTTTGAGTTCATTTCTTCACTTTTCACAACCCAAAAACACCCATTTGCGATTCTTCACGGATTCCTTCTTCTTCAAAACAATTGTAAGTCACTTTTTACTTAATTCTTTCAATTCCTAACATCATTAAACATGTTTTTCAATAGAAATCAAAGGTTTTCATGGTAGAATTTCTTGTTTTTGATAGAATATAGGGTTTTTCATAAATTGGGAAATTGTATCTCGAATTGAGGTCCGATTTTGAAACAAATCATATACTTGAACTCATGGGGGGATGGGTAACCGGATTTTGGTTCGAACCCCGAGTTCCGACCATGTGGGCCCGGGGTCGAAATTCACTATTCCGAGCCAGAATGTTGTAAAAGTTGTAATTGGCCTTATGAATTAGTTTGTTGAGTAGTATTGATGATATTAAATCAATTGTGTATAGATACGATTGGATTGGAGCCAAATTTGAAAGAAAAAGACATTGCCATGGATTGAATTGTTCATAAACATTCGAGGTAAGTGTTTGTTCTATCCTAGCTTGAGGGAATAGGATTATGTGCTATGTGTTATGTGATCGAGTGCGGTTTATGGGCTGTGGTGACGAGCATCCATACACTGGCGTCTAGTATGACCGTGAGTCGTTGATAATGCTTATTGTGAGACATAATTGCAGATGAATTGTTGAACCTTTGCCAGGTTGTAGAATTGTTATTGTTCTCCCTTGTCGGGACTTGTTGTGAAGATGATTATTGATTGCCCTTGTTGGGACGATTTATGAATTATTGTTTCATTCTTTGCCCTTAACTGTGATTGTTATTTGGGTGAGGAAGAGTGATAATGCACGAAGGGTGATGCCGTGCCTTGATTTATTATTTATGCACGAAGGTTAATGCCGTGCCATGTTTTATTGATTATGCACGAAGGATCATACCGTGCCCTGTTATTGAACCATGTACGAAGGATCATGCCGTACTATGGATGTGAGGATGAGAGTAAAAGCACGAACGGTGATGCCGTGTACTTTATTTGCTTATTTGGTGAGGATGAGAGTAAAAGCACGAAGGGTGATGCCGTGCAACTGCTTGCTATTCCTTGACTTGATATTACTTGTGTTTCCATTTTACATTGTTTTCCTTGTGAACTTATTAACTGTTGTTAATTGTTGAGTTCTTTGAGATATTCCTTATTGTGTTATTACTTGGTTATTTCTTGTTATTCTGTGGTATACATATATATTGAACTGCACAGGTTTATGTGGGTGTCTGGTCCTAGGCTTGTCACTACTTCGCCGGGATAGGCCAGGCACTTACCAGCATATGGGGTCGGTTGTGCTGATACTACACTTCTGTGCATTTTTGCACAGGTCCAGGTTACGATCAGGAGCAGCAGCAGTAAATCGATTGCGTGGAAGTTGATCACATTTGAGACCGAGGTATCTTGCAGACGTCCGTAGGCCCGGCGTCTCTCTCTTTATTTATGTTACTAGCTGTAGTCTCTTTGTTCCGAGACAAACAAAATTATGTTATATTTCTTTCAAACTTTTATGTGTAGTATTCGGTAGTAGTTCGTGAGTTGGTGACTCCACGTCTTGGGTAGAGGATTTCAGTATGATTATCATCTTGTAATTAGTTATTTCTATTTCGATAAAGTATTCCGCATTTATTTAATTAAAATTGTGTTAAAAATAGGATAGTATGAATACAGTGGCTTGCCTAGCTACCATGAGTAGGCGCCATCACGATCCCGATGTTGGGGGAAAATCCGGGTCGTGACAAGTTGGTATCAGAGCTCTAGGTTACATAGGTCTCACCACTCATGAACAAGCTTAGTAGAGTTTGAGAGGTAGGTACGGAGACGTCTGTACTTGTCCTCCAGAGTCTATTGAGTTAGGAAAGAGTCTCTCATTTGTTCTTTCTTGTCGTGCGACTTGTTCCTCAATTACTGATTGAATTTCTATTCTGTCCTTTCGCAGATGGTGAGGACACGCGCTTCTTCGTCCACTGACCAGCAGCCCGAGCCCCAGGCAGCTCCCGTGAGGGGCAGGGGCCAAGGCCGTATCAGAGGCCGTGGTAGGGGTAGAGCTCAGCCCCAGGCAGCTACCCCAGAGGTGTAGCCTCATATTGAAATTCACGAGGAGGTTCCAGTCCTAGCAACTCCAGTGGGCCCAGCTCAGGTCCCGGGAGAGACTTTATTTACCCCGGATCTCCAGGATGCTTTGGTCAGAATAGCGGGATTTATGGACAGCATTGCCAGAGCGGGTTTATTATCAGTTGCACCAGCCGCTTCTCAGGCTGGAGGAGGGGCCCGGACTCCTATTGCTCGTACTCCGGAGCCAGTAGCTCCTCAGCCTCAGGCACCAGTGGTTCAGCCAGCTGTGGCCACTCAGTCAGGTACCACAGCTCATGCCGGTGATGGAGCGGCCATGACTTCTGATTCTTTATGGAGACTTGATCGGTTCTCCAAGCTATTTACCACTACCTTCAGCGGTGCCACATCAGAGGATCCTCAGGACTTCTTATTCAGTTGCCATGAGATTCTCAAGACTATGGGGATCGTGGAGACAAATGGAGTTGACTTCTGTACATTCAGGCTTGCAGGATCCGCCAAGACTTGGTGGAGAGATTATTGTTTGACTCGACCAGCAGGGTCCCCAGCTTTATCATGGGATCAGTTTGCGGAGCTATTTCTGGAGAAGTTTCTCCCTGCTACTCAGCGGGATGTACTTCGGAGGCAGTTTGAGCGCCTCCATCAGGGCACTATGACGGTCACACAGTATGAGACGAGATTTGTCGATTTGGCTCGTCATGCAGCGGTGATACTTCCCACAGAGCGGGAGAGGGTCCGCAGGTTTATAGATGGGCTTAATCAGCTAATTAGACTCCAGATGGCTATGGACGTGGGGAGTGACATATCATTTCAGGAGGCAGCTAATGCAGCACGCAGAGTTGAGATGGCTCCTGCTCGGGGAGGCGGTTATTTTTCAGACAAGAGGCCTCGTCATTTAGGCAGGTTTAGTGGTTCTTCCTCTGGTGGCAGAGAATACTTTGATAGAGGCCAGTATTCCAGGCCTTTTCATTCCGCCCTTCAGGCTTCACAGGGTGGGACCAGGTGTAAGGCCCCAGAAAATTTCGCTAAGTAATTTAGGATTCTGTGGTGCCACGTAGGCTAATTATTATATTTTGTGTGCTATGAACATGATGGACATAAATTAGACTTGATAAATATGAGTATGAGTCTTATGGTAAGTGATATGATGTCCAAATGGAAGCCCAAGTGTAAGCCAAATGGGAAAATTATCGAAATACGCCAAAATTCCAAATGGATTCGCACATAGCTCCACTTCAAAGGATCATATATAATTATTTATAAGTTTTTATGTTGTGAATAGCATATCAAATGAAAGCCCTTTGAGTCTAGTTTCCAACGCTTCAAACCGTTCGTCATTTGGACATTCCTACACAAAGTTATGATCAAATTACCAAAGGCTCGAAAATGCGATCGTGTGTCAAGTCAAATCTGCGGTCCGCATGTTCGATCTGCGGTCCGCATGTTCGTTCTGCCGTCCGCATCTTGACCGCATCTTGAACCAGTGTAGCTCATTTTTGGCTGCCGATTTTGCGGTGCATTTTGCGGCCCGCATGTCCATTCTGCGGTGCATTCTGCGATAGCAGAATTGACATCGCAGGGTTATTCTTCTAATTTTTATAACCCGACCCCATTTCAATATATAGGCTTTGGGGTTCATTTTGGGGTCATTTCTTACTGATTTTAGAGAGAGGTGAGAGGATTTTAGAGAGAGAAGGAGGAACCCAACATCCAAATCATCAAAATCTTGCATCAATCTTCAAGAATCAAGAACCCAATAGCAAGTTCTTCATCTAAGAGGTAAGATTCTATACCCTAGGGTTTAATTTCGAGTTTGGTGTATAAGATGAGTTATTGAGGTATGATTCTTGGTTTTATTAGTATTGTGTATACATGCATGTACAACTTAGGTTTATGGGAAGATTGTTTAACTTAAATAACTAAAGATTGGGTTAGGGAATGAAGGAAGTCTTAAAAAGGGGATTCGAAATCAAGAATGCTCAACTAGTGTTTGATAAATTGTTCAAATGAGCTAGTTTCATGAATATCTTTCTAATATGTGTTTAAATTTGTTATGTTTCATAGTAGATTGGAATTGCTAGAGTTTTTGGAGTGTTGTAGTAACTTAAGGAAAGCTCAATCGAGGTATGTATGGCTAACTTTGATTCTTGTGAAATCGCCCTTATGTGTGTAATTCGTTTGGCATGTGTTAATTTGAGAGATTGTGTGTAATTTGTTGATTTTGTTGTTGGGTATCTAATTGATGTTAAACTACATGTGGTGTGGTATGAAATATGAATTGAAAGATAACAAGGAATTGGAATTGGTGAAGAATTGTGAATAATGGTTATGATGGCCTTTATGGCACCTTGTGGAAAAGAAACGAAACACTTGAGAATTGGTTTATTGTGGAAAATTGTTGAACATACTTGTGTGAATATTTTTGATTATGGAAATATTGTAACTTGGTTGTGATATTGGCTTGATAAGTAATTGAGAACATGGAACAATGTGCAAGTTGCTTATTTGAACTTGTTGAAATTGTGTGTAGTACCTTATCTGCTTGTTTGAAATTGTTGTGTTTTAAACTGTAAGGCGTGGTCGTGTTGCGCGCCGCAACGTGAGGAAATAAGGTGTGGGTTGGGGTGATAAGGGTGGCCGAGGTAATAAGGGTGGTCAGGGGCAATAAGGATGGAAAGCGATCGAAATCGCTATTGAAAATTGATACAAAAATCAATGATGTGAAATTGTGAAAGGAGACAGCAGAAGAGTTTGCAACCTGGGGGGCACTGATTGCCCCTATGTTTGACTACTTGCAATTTGTGTGGTTGATTGGTTGTTGTTCTATTTGTTTACCTTGAACATGTTTGTGTTGAGGCTTATCTGAAATGAGTAAAAGGTGGAAAACATGGTTGGCTGGCTTGATTAGTTTTGATGTAATTTAATGGCTTGAGTTTACTTGGGACAAAGTTTGTCCATACATACCAGTACAATTCAAGTGTACTGACGTCCCTTTTGCCGGGGACGCTACATTCGTATTATGATTGTAGGTGAATCGGTAGCAGGTACTTCAGCTCATCGGCAGTAGCATCCTTCATCTTCCACTGCCCGTTTTGGTGAGCCCCTTTCCTTTCGGGCCCTACGTGGCTCATGCCACTCTTGTTTAGACTTTATTTTGATTTTGTGTAAGGTATAGCCGGAGCCTTGTTACCGGTAAGTATTGTATCGTCGTTTGTATCCTAGAGGTTCCGTAGACATGTAAACTGTGGGATTCGAGGCTCATGTATATATTATGTTGGGCGTTGTAAAAATTGTAAACTTGTTAATGAATCACTCACATGGTTATGTTTGTATATTGTGAAATCAGTTATAATTGGTAAGGTATTTGGTTAATGAGAAATAATCAACACAGGGGTAACACGTGGGAATGAAAGGCACCCAGGTCCGCTTGACTGGGGCTACCTAGTCAGGCGCCGGTCATGTCCCTCGATTTGGGGCGTGACAAACTTGGTATCAGAGCCTAAGGTTTTTAAGTGTCCTAGGATGTCTCGGAGCCGTGTCTAGTAGTGCCCTTCTTATCGGTGTGTTGTCGACCACATCATATAAGTTGGGGGTTGCACGGGCATTTAGGAATTTACCCATTTCTTTGATATTCTAGATCGTGCGATATGGCTCAAGATATGGAGCTAATTTCCTCTCTAAGTATTAACCTCAATATTGGTAATTTTGATACCATAATCTGTGAATTTGAAGCATGTAAGGTGAGATTTATCTCACCATTAAGTCCAAGTGGATCATCCAAGGACTTGTTAGAAGAATGTGTTGAGTCATGGAGTGATTGGTAGAACTTGTTGTTAAGGAGAGTACCCTTGTTCCTACTAATGTCACTGCACCACCAGATCATGTAGTATATCATCAGTATGTACTGCTAAAACCCCGTCTCTTAGAAATTAAGCTTCCATGGTGTCCGCGTAAATGTTGTAGGTTCAAAATATAATTGATGCAATACCCGTTTTGTTATGTTAAGCGAATTATTGCTGTGAAAATATATGTGGAGGTACTTCTTCATTTGTTTAATATATTATTCTTGGTAGATGAGGATATGCAAAGAATGTGAACTATGTGCTAAAATGTCTAGACTTCAAGTCAAGTTTGAATTGATATTTTGATGCCAAATTTTGTGAGAAAACTTGTTATGGTTGATTCTTCCAAAATGTTGTTATGTGTACCAAAGGTATTTGTTTGATTGCATCTAGTCGTTGGTAATGTATAAAGATGTTTGGAAATGAAGTAAGTGACTGTGGAAATGTGGTAAGACTAGATGTTGGACTCTAGCTGTGTTTGATACTTTACATGAATTGGTGTTGTGACCCGATTTTATGAAAGATGCATTCCAATATGATCAATGTGCTATTATTGACAACTTAAAATGGGTGCAAGGGGTATGAATCACGTATTGAAATGTGAATGCCTTAAATTGAAATTGAAGCAGCATATATTAAATAAAACTGTGTGAAGTCCTATTTGCATAGAGATGTTGAAATAAGTCAAATGTTTTTGAGAAATAGAGTATAGACAATGTGTCAAGAACTTGAAATGAAATTGTACCTGGCAATATTTGTGACATGAGAGAATATGAAACGGATTATGATGTTGATGTGAAATATGCGGAAATGATGTGAAATGTGGGGAAGAAGAGACTGTGTTATGGAATGTGGCCTAGTGCCAAGACTGATGTGATAATTATGGCCCCAAGAGCCGACGGACAAATATACGAGAAAATGACATGATTCTTTTATTTGATAATGTGGTGATCATTTAAAGTGTTTAATTCATAATTGTGATTTCCTTATTATTGTATGAAGCACATAGGTGTATAATCTGATATGTGAACCCTACAGAAGGGCTATGATATGCATCCTATAGGTATGGAAAAAAAAACTATGTGATCCATTTTATTTGGTAATGTGGCGATTGTTTAAACTTTTTGTTAAACCCTTATGATTTCTTTGCCCTTGCATAGATATGTTCTTAAAAAGAATCTAAATTACAAAACAGTTCATGCACATGCACCTACTCTTTAAATGAGACGTATTGTTTACAAAGTCTCCCTATCAAAGTTCTATTGTTTACAACCTCCTATGGAATTGAGCTGTATAATTATGTTCCAGAATTGAGTTATAGCACTATTGATACTTCCTACTTGCTTTTTCTAAATTCTTAACAAAGGACTATTCCCGATGAATTTCTTTTAGAAACGCCTCATTTAAATTGACAACATCTGCTCACTTGTGTCTATACATGCACCATCATAAAGTTTGTACATGTGGTGTCAAGTTCCATGCAAAGAATCCAATATTTGTGATCCTTCTCGAGTCACTCTTTTACTTAGTTGTGTGTGTCTTATATGGCTTGATCATTCAATCTACTCTCTTACGAGTATCATCATGAGACCCTTTCACTGTCTAGTAACATATATGCACATCTCAGTGCCTATCATATGAGTTCATATCAATCAAAATGGTCAATGTGTGCATAAAGTTTTTCTAAAAATTGAGATCCTCACATCCCGTCATAGGAAAGATCTTGTGTCGCCATAATTTTTGTTTCCACTTGAGATATCCCGTAGTAAGTAGCTCACTTGGTTTCTAGTATTGTGGTTGCCCGTGATGTAGAATTGTATTGTAGTTTGGAAGATAGTATAGCATAGGCATGTCCAACTCATAACGAATGATTATTCTCTCTGTATGTCTCCACAATGTGTTAATTGTATTCCTTATTTAGTGAAGTCGTTGTGCTAGAACCCAACACTTGTACGATAACCATAAGAGAACATGCCCTTCTATGTATCACTATGACATTTCCTTTTTCAAGTCAAAACCTATGGAAATCTCATCATGAACATTTGCAAACCTTCAGCGATTATTATGCACTGTCTCATTGGGTTTGGTTTTCTTCACACCCTCAACTTCTAGAATCATGGACTATGTCATTGTCATGTGTGGAGAGTTTTACTACCCTTGGTATCTCACCTTCTTGGCTAGATATGAGTGTTATTTGCCTTCTCCCTGGAGCGTCGTGTTAACTATTAGAACCATCTAACCAATTCATGATTTTGTCCCAATATCAAGATTTCCTAGCTATTGAGTTTCACTCGTGAAAGGTTGAGATTAAATGACTTCGGATTTTTGTACATATCATGAACATGTTGATTTGAATGAAAAAAATGGTCGTAATATTTTAGTTTCCTCATATAAGATCAATTACCAAGAAGTGTTAAGTTTTCTAGAATATGGTAATCTCATAAGTGTTCAATTCTTTTCATCCTTATAGGGTTGTGGCATAGATTCTGTGCGTCAAGTAATGTTAAGAGTGTAATTCAACTTCGTGTATTTTGAATCCCATATCACATTCAAAGTGCTAGTGTATTCCTATTCGGGGTCGACGGATTTTCCCTACCCTTTAGAAAATGAGTGGTTCACGTACTTGAGTATTCCTCCTTAATGATTCCTATTTCCCATGTACTACTTACTCCTATGCCTCATTTGTGTATTAATTAAGGTAGTCACAGTGATTAACCATGTCAGTTTTGTTAGTAGTAACATTTCATGTCTTTTTGTATACGACCTCATAAAGTGCTCTACCCAGTGCATTAATGGATTCCTGAAGAACTCCAGCCTGATCTTGAACTTTGTTGTTCCTCGTTGTATTAGATCATTGGGTATTGTAAGTTTAGACAAGTCAAAGATAAAGCTTCATAGTGTGGTCACATATATATTAATAGATAATTTAATGGTCAGTTTATGGTATCACATCTTAGGGTAACTATTAAGGGTCATCAAGGGTTTAGTGTGAGTGTACCCCTAAAAATATTATGTGAGTTGATAATAAAGGTAACATGACTGTATTACACATTAGGTTGCAATAGGTGTATGATATTCCCCATAATTGTTTCTCATGTACTTTGTGTTTCCATATGCTTATGTCTAAGAAGATAGTGATGAAAAAAAAAAATAATTGTGGGTATGAATTGACTTGATTGAACTATATAATCATGGTAATATCCTATATGATGCATTACTAGCAAGACTCATGATGGCTTGACTTCATATGGACTGTTGATTGAAATGAAATTATATTCTTGTTGATGAACACCTTTGCGATTACATTAATGGCCGGTAAGGACTATTATGAACACATGATTGTTTGTTTACTATGAACTGACATCCTTGATGGTATGATGCCAAGTTATGGAATTGTGGGTTATTGTTGTTATCATGAATTGCAATATCCAATGGAGTGTAAATTGTACAGTGGAAGTTATCAAAAGGTAAAGTCAATGGATAGTTATCTCATGCAAGATGTTATCCGTCATCCTTATTATGTATGTTTGGGAGTTGATATTATTTTTGAGAAGGTGTTATGATAATGCTTGTAAGTCGATAATGTCGCGTAGAAGGATAAATGTGTCGTGGAAGGAAAGTACTTTCGTTTGATTGAATACCAGTTAGTTTTGACTTGGAATGTACCATATAGGTATTTTGATGTAAAATTGTGTAGTCCATGTTCTGGTATCCATATGTTAATGTAGTTCTTATAATACTGGGACTAGGATTGTGGATATATATACATTGTGGTGCTATGTACAGTTGTGGATGTGTGGTTAAGAAGATTTTGGTGATTCTCTGGCAGGTGGATAGGCCTAGTTACAAAGGAAACTCTGCCGAAATTTCTGAAAAATTTAGGAGTTAGTGAAAATTTTGAGACTGAAAGTAGGTTAGAAAAGAGATGTATGATGTTAAAGTGTTTGGGAAAGACTATACACCTCATTCGAGGACGAATGATCCTAAGTGGGGGACAATGTAAGGCCCCAGAAAATTTCGCTAAGTAATATAGGATTCTGTGGTGCCACGTAGGCTAATTATTATATTTTGTGTGCTATGAACATGATGGACATAAATTAGACTTGATAAATATGAGTATGAGTCTTATGGTAAGTGATATGATGTCCAAATGGAAGCCCAAGTGTAAGCCAAATGGGAAAATTATCGAAATACGCCAAAATTCCAAATGGATTCGCACATAGCTCCACTTCAAAGGATCATATATAATTATTTATAAGTTTTTATGTTGTGAATAGCATATCAAATGAAAGCCCTTTGAGTCTAGTTTCCAACGCTTCAAACCGTTCGTCATTTGGACATTCCTACACAAAGTTATGATCAAATTACCAAAGGCTGGAAAATGCGATCGTGTGTCAGGTCAAATCTGCGGTCCGCATGTTAATTCTGCGGTCCGCATGTTCGTTATGCGGTCCGCATTTTGACCGCAGATTGAACCAGTGTAGCTCATTTTTGGCTGCCGATTTTGCGGTGCATTTTGCGGCCCGCATGTCCATTCTGCGGTGCATTCTGCGATAGCAGAATTGACATCGCAGGGTTATTCTTCTAATTTTTATAACCCGACCCCATTTCAATATATAGGCTTTGGGGTTCATTTTGGGGTCATTTCTTACTGATTTTAGAGAGAGGTGAGAGGATTTTAGAGAGAGAAGGAGGAACCCAACATCCAAATCATCAAAATCTTGCATCAATCTTCAAGAATCAAGAACCCAATAGCAAGTTCTTCATCTAAGAGGTAAGATTCTATACCCTAGGGTTTAATTTCGAGTTTGGTGTATAAGATGAGTTATTGAGGTATGATTCTTGGTTTTATTAGTATTGTGTATACATGCATGTACAACTTAGGTTTATGGGAAGATTGTTTAACTTAAATAACTAAAGATTGGGTTAGGGAATGAAGGAAGTCTTAAAAAGGGGATTCGAAATCAAGATGCTCAACTAGTGTTTGATAAATTGTTCAAATGAGCTAGTTTCATGAATATCTTTCTAATATGTGTTTAAATTTGTTATGTTTCATAGTAGATTGGAATTGCTAGAGTTTTTGGAGTGTTGTAGTAACTTAAGGAAAGCTCAATCGAGGTATGTATGGCTAACTTTGATTCTTGTGAAATCGCCCTTATGTGTGTAATTCGTTTGGCATGTGTTAATTTGAGAGATTGTGTGTAATTTGTTGATTTTGTTGTTGGGTATCTAATTGATGTTAAACTACATGTGGTGTGGTATGAAATATGAATTGAAAGATAATAAGGGAATTGGAATTGGTGAAGAATTGTGAATAATGGTTATGATGGCCTTTATGGCACCTTGTGGAAAAGAAACGAAACACTTGAGAATTGGTTTATTGTGGAAAATTGTTGAACATACTTGTGTGAATATTTTTGATTATGGAAATATTGTAACTTGGTTGTGATATTGGCTTGATAAGTAATTGAGAACATGGAACAATGTGCAAGTTGCTTATTTGAACTTGTTGAAATTGTGTGTAGTACCTTATCTGCTGTTTGAAATTGTTGTGTTTTCACTGTAAGGCGGGGTCGTGTTGCGCGCCGCAATGTGGGGAAATATGGTGTGGGTTGGGGTGATAAGGGTGGCCGAGGTAATAAGGGTGGTCAGGGGCAATAGGATGGAAAGCGATCGAAATCGCTATTGAAAATTGATACAAAAATCAATAATGTGAAATTGTGAAAAGAGACAGCAGGAGAGTTTGCAACCTGGGGGGCACTGATTGCCCCTATGTTTGACTACTTGCAATTTGTGTGGTTGATTGGTTGTTGTTCTATTTGTTTACCTTGAACATGTTTGTGTTGAGGCTTATCTGAAATGAGTAAAAGGTGGAAAACATGGTTGGCTGGCTTGATTAGTTTTGATGTAATTTAATGGCTTGAGTTTACTTGGGACAAAGTTTGTCCATACATACCGGTACAATTCAAGTGTACTGACGTCCCTTTTGCCGGGGACGCTACATTCGTATTATGATTGTAGGTGAATCAGTAGCAGGTACTTCAGCTCATCGGCAGTAGCATCCTTCATCTTCCACTGCCCATTTTGGTGAGCCCCTTTCCTTTCGGGGCCCTACGTGGCTCATGCCACTCTTGTTTAGACTTTATTTTGATTTTGTGTAAGGTATAGCCGGAGCCTTGTTACCGGCAAGTATTGTATCGTCCTTTGTATCCTAGAGGCTCCGTAGACATGTAAACTGTGGGATTCGAGGCTCATGTATATATTATGTTGGGCGTTGTAAAAACTGTAAACTTGTTAATGAATCACTCGCATGGTTATGTTTGTATATTGTGAAATCACTTATAATTGGTAAGGTATTTGGTTAATGAGAAATAATCAACACAGGGGTAACACGTGGGAATGAAAGGCACCCAGGACCGCTTGACTGGGGCTACCTAGTCAGGCGCCGGTCATGTCCCTCGATTTGGGGCGTGACACCAGGTGATCGTGGTTTTCGTGGACATTATTTAGACCAGCCTCCTATTAATGCTTAGCCTCTTCAGAGTACTCATGGAGGTCATTCAGGTCGTTAGGGCCAGCAACCCTATCAGTCTAAGAGTTGCTACGGTTGTGGTGACCCAGGTCATTTTATCAGGTATTGCCCTCGAGCAGCGGGCAACTCTCAGCAGCTTGGTCCTCGTCCTATGATTCAGGCCCCAGCTGACCCTCAGCCTGCCCAGCCAGCCAGAGGCGGGGGAAGAGATTATATAGGTGGAGGTCGAGACCGTAGAGGTGGAGACCGTCCAGCCAGAGGTAGAGGTCAGCCAGTTGATGGTCGTCCTAGAGACGCAGCTCAGAGGGGAGGTGCAGATCCCCGATTCTATGCTTTACCAGCCAGGCCAGAGGCAGAGGCATCAGATGCCGTGATTACAGGTACTATTGTGTGTGGCAGAGGTGCTTCAGTATTATTTGACCTTGGATCTACATATTCCTATGTGTCTTCCTACTTCGCACCGTATTTGGCCGTGCCCAGCTATGCTCTGGATATTCCAGTTTATGTGGCTACACCAGTGGGTGACTCCATTGTAGTCGATCGGGTGCATCCTTCGTGCGTAGTTATATTTGGGGGTCTTGAGACCCGTGTTGATCTGTTGCTTTTGGATATGGTAGATTTTGATGTCATATTGGGGATGGACTGGTTGTCCCCATACCATGCTATCTTAGATTGTCATGCCAAGACAGTGACCTTGGCCTTGCCAGAATCACCCCGACTAGAGTGGAAAGGGACCTCAGGCCACTCCGTTCGCATCGTTATTTCCTATGTTAAGGCTCGACGCATGGTCGAGAAGGGGTTCCTAGCTTATTTGGCATATGTTCGTGATTCCAACGCGGAAATTCCTTCTATTGATTCAGTTCCTATTGTACGGGAGTTTCCCGAGGTTTTCCCTTCAGACCTGCCAGGCATGCCACCCGACAGGGATATTGATTTCTGTATTGATCTGGCACCGGGCACTCAGCCCATCTCTATTCCACCCTATCGTATGGCCCCGCCGGAGTTAAAAGAGTTAAAAGATCAGTTGCAAGACCTTCTTGAGAAGGGCTTTATCAGGCCCAGTGTTTCCCCCTGGGGAGCGCCCGTACTATTTGTGAAGAAGAAAGATGGCTCGATGCGGATGTGTATTGATTACCGGCAGTTAAACAAGGTGACTATCAAAAATAAGTATCTAATGCCGAGGATTGATGATTTGTTTGATCAGCTCCAGGGAGCGAGAGTATTCTCTAAGATAGACTTGAGGTCAGGCTACCATCAGCTGAAGATCAGGGATGACAGACATTCCTAAGACAGCCTTTCGCTCTAGATATGGGCATTATGAGTTCTTGGTCATGTCCTTTGGGTTGACCAATGCCCAGCAGCATTCATGGAGTTGATGAATCGGGTATTCAGGCCTTACTTAGATCTGTTCGTGATAGTCTTTATAGATGACATCCTGGTGTACTCCCGCAGCCAGGAAGAGCACGAGCAGCACCTCAGAGTGGTTCTTCAGACTCTGAAAGATAACCGACTATATGCCAAATTTTCTAAATGTGAGTTCTGGCTGAGTTCGGTAGCATTTCTGGGTCACATTGTATCGGTGGAAGGTATTCGGGTAGACCCAAAGAAGATTGAGGCGGTCCAGAATTGGCCTCGACCAGCTTCGAGTGACTGAGATCCGGAGTTTCTTGGGATTAGCGAGTTACTACCGTCGTTTTGTAGAGGGTTTTCTTATTGCAGCCCGATGACCGAGTTGACCCGAAGAGTGTCCGGTTCCGGTGGTCGAGGAGTGTGAGGCGAGCTTTCGAAGCTCGAGACATCCTTGACCACCGCACCGTGTTGATACTACCCTGCGGGTGCAGGGCCTTATACGATTTATTGTGACGCATCTCGTACAGAGCTTGGAGCGGTATTGATGCAGGATGGTAAGGTTATCTCTTATGCTTCGAGGCAGTTAAAAATACATGAGAAGAATTATCCAGTTCATGATCTTGAGTTAGCAGCAGTGGTTCATGCCTTAAAGATCTGGAGGCATTATCTATATGGTGTGACATGTGAGGTGTACACCGATCACAAAAGCCTACGGTACTTGTTCAAACAGAAGGAGTTGAATCTACGACATCGGAGATGGTTAGAGTTGCTAAAAGACTATGATGTTACTATCTTATATCACCCGGGTAAGGCCAATGTGGTGGCCGATGCATTGAGTAGAAAGTATGCCAGCATGGGTAGTCTTGCATACATTCCGGTCAGTCAGAGACCATTAGCTCTAGATGTCCAGGCCTTAGCCAACCGGTTCGTGAGATTAGACATTTTTGAGCCTAGCAGGGTGTTAGCCTGCACGGTCGCTCGTCTTCTTTATTAGAGCGTATCCGTGAGAGGCAATTTGATGATCCTCATTTGCGTGACTTGAGAGATACAGTACAGCGGGGAGGTGCCACACAGGTAAATCTAGATGATGATGGGGTATTGAAATTGCAGGGTCGAGTTTGTGTGCCCAATGTTGAAGGGATTCGAGAGTTGATCTTAGCGGAGGCCCACAGTTCGCGGTATTATATTCACCCGGGCTTCGCGAAGATGTACCAGGACTTACGGCAGCACTATTGGTGGTGCAGAATGAAGAAAGATATTATTGCGTATGTCGCTCGGTGTCTAAATTGTCAGCAGGTGAAATATGAGCACCAGAGGCCTGGTGGTGTATTCCAGAGGATTGAAATTCCCGAGTGGAAATGGGAGCGGATCACTATGTACTTCATCAATGGACTTCCTTTGACTCGGAGGAAATTTGATGCTATTTGGGTCATTGTTGATAGGCTGACCAAGTCGACACACTTCATTCCAGTATCTATCTCTTACTCATCAGAGAAGCTAGCAGAGATTTACATCAGGGAGATTGTTCGCCTTTATGGGGCACCGGTGTCTATTATCTCAGATCGGGGTACGCAGTTTACCTCGCGTTTCTAGAGGGCGGTCTAGCAGGAATTAGGCACCCAAGTTCAATTGAGTATAGCATTTCATCCTCAGACGGACGGTCAGTCCGAGAGGACTATTCAGGATTCTAGAGGACATGCTTCGAGCCTGTGTTATTGATTTGGGAGGCTCGTGGGACCTATTTCTGCCATCAGTAGAGTTCGCCTACAATAACAGTTACCAGTCTAGCATCCAGATGGCTCCGTATGAGGCATTGTATGGTAGGCAATGTCGATCACCGTCGGATGGTTTGAACCGAGAGAGGCTCGGTTGTTGGGTACAGACTTAGTTCAGGAGGCCTTGGATAAGGTCAAGACTATTCAGGAGAGATTGCGTTCAGCTCAGTCCAAGCGGAAGACTTATGCGGATCGTAAGGTTCGAGATGTAGATTTCATGGTTGGTGAACGAGTATTGCTCTGAGTGTCGCCTATGAAGGGCGTGATGAGGTTCGAGAAGAAGGGCAAGCTCAGCCCTAGGTATATTGGTCCATTTGAGATTCTAGACAGAGTGGGAGGGGTGGCTTACAGATTAGCTTTGCCGCCTAGCTTATCAGCCGTGCATCCGGTTTTTCACGTATCTATGCTTCGGAGATACCACGGCGATCCCACACATGTGTTAGACTTCAGTACTGTCCAATTGGACAATGATCTATCTTACGAGGAGGCACCGGTGGCCATTCTAGACCGACAGGTTCGACAGTTGATGTCGAAGAGTTATCCTTCTGTGCGTGTTCAGTGGAGAGGTCAGCCTCCTGAGGCATCGACCTGGGAGTCCGAGTCTGATATGCGGAGCCGCTACCCACACTTGTTTCCCGACTCAGGTACTTCTTTCTTTTGTCCGTTCGAGGATGAACGGTTGTTTTAGAGGTGGAGATTGTGACGACCCAAAGGGTCATCACTTATTTTTATTAATCATTTCGAGCTTCTGAGGCCTTGAAAACCTCATTGCATGTTGCCTCGATTTACGTGCACGATTCGAGCATGTAGCCGGAAAGATTTTTGTGATAGAAAAATATGAATTCTATGAGAAATTTGGATAAAAATGATATTAATATTGATATGATTAACTTCGGTCAACATTTTTGGTAAACGGATCCGGACCCGAGATTGGATGGTCCCGAAAGGTCCGTAGGAAAATATGGGACTTGGACATACGTCCGGAGTCGAATTCGAGGCCTAGAGCCCAAGTTATGAATTTTTCTATGAAATTGTTTTTGATGTAATTGTTAAAGGAAATGAATTAATTGACCTTGGTATCGAGCTCATATTTTGTTTCCGACGCCCGGTACAAGTCTTAAATATTATATATGTGATTTCTGTAAAGTTTGGTGACATTCGGACGTCGTTTGAGACGTTTTGGACCTTGAGTTCCAAGTTGGAAAGTTTTGAAAAACCAAAAGTATGAAAATCATGAATTTGAGGCTTGATTTGATGAAAACGATGTGATATTGGCGATGTGATCGCACGAACAAGTTCATAATGTGTTTTTGATGTTGTGTACATGTTTGGTTTGGAGCCCGAGGGGCTCGGGTAAAGATTTGATAGGCCGTAGGATCAATTTCTGAATTTATGCACTGCTGGTTTTTCACCCAGCTGTTGGCTTCGCATTTGCGAAGAATTTCTCGCAAAAGCGAAGAAGGCAGTTCAAGGCTGGGTTCGCAAATGCGAACCCATTATCGCAAATGCGATGCCTGCCAGAACCAGCCAAGTTCGCAAATGCGAACAAAGTGTCGCAAATGCGACACTGGCACACCTGGACCAGAGTTCGCAATTGCGAACTTAACCTCGCAAATGCGAGGCCTTCAATATATTGCCCGTCTTCGCAATTGCGAAGAATGTGTCGCAATTGCGACAAAGCCCAGAAGCCAGCTTGTTCGCAAATGCGCACATTATTTCGCAAATGCGAAATCCCCAGCAACTGCCTAGACTTCGCAAATGAGAACAAATGTTCGCAAATGCGAACTTTCCAGCCTTAGCTTATTTTTCAACTCCAGAAATTGGTCGAGGTTCGCAATTGCGAACCCATGTTCGCAAATGCGAACACAGAGACCTGTAAATCACGATTTTCAGTTTATTTCTTCACTTTTCACAACCCAAAAACACCCATTTGCGATTCTTCACGGATTCCTTCTTCTTCAAAACAATTGTAAGTCACTTTTTACTTAATTCTTTCAATTCCTAACATCATTAAACATGTTTTCCAATAGAAATCAAAGGTTTTCATGGTAGAATTTCTTGTTTTTGATAGAATATGGGGTTTTTCATAAATTGGGAATTGGACCTCGAATTGAGGTCCGATTTTGAAACAAATCATATACTTGAACTCGTGGGGGATGGGTAACCGGATTTTGGTCCGAACCCCGAGTTCCGACCATGTGGGCTCGGGGTCGAAATTCACTATTCCAGGCAGAATGTTGTAAAAGTTGTAATTGGCCTTATGAATTAGTTTGTTGAGTAGTATTGATGATATTAAATCAATTGTGTATAGATACGATTTGATTGGAGCCAAATTTGAAAGAAAAAGACATTGCCACGGATTGAATTGTTCATAAACATTCGAGGTAAGTGTTTGTTCTATCCTAGCTTGAGGGAATAGGATTATGTGCTATGTGTTATGTGATCGAGTGCGGTGTATGGGCTGTGGTGACGAGCATCCATACACTGGCGTCTAGCATGACCGTGAGTCGTTGTTGATACTTGTGAGATATTTTGAAGATAAATTATTAAACCCTTGCCGGGTTGTAGAATTGTTATTGTTCTTCCTTGTCAGGACTTGTTGTGAAGATGATTATTGATTGCCCTTGTTGGGACGGTTTTTGACTTACTGTTTCATTTTTTGCCCTTAACTGTGATTGTTATTTGGGTGAGGAAGAGTGATAATGCACGAAGGGTGATGCCGTGCCTTGATTTATTATTTATGCACGAAGGTTAATGTCGTGCCATGTTTTATTGATTATGCACGAAGGATCATGTCGTGCCCTGTTATTGAACCATGTACGAAGGATCATGCCGTACTATGGATGTGAGGATGAGAGTAAAAGCACGAAGGGTGATGCCGTGTACTTTATTTGCTTATTTGGTGAGGATGAGAGTAAAAGCACGACGGGTGATGCCGTGCAACTGCTTGCTATTCCTTGACTTGATATTACTTGTGTTTCCATTTTACTTTGTTTTCCTTGTGAACTTATTAACTATTTTTAATTGTTGAGTTCTTTGAGATATTCCTTATTGTGTTATTACTTGGTTATTTCTTGTTATTCTGTGGTATACATATATATTGAACTGCACAGGTTTATGTGGGTGTCTGGTCCTAGGCTTGTCACTACTTCGCCGGGATAGGCCAAGCACTTACCAGCACATGGGGTCGGTTGTGCTGATACTACACTTCTGTGCATTTTTGCACAGGTCCAGGTTACGATCAGGAGCAGCAGCAGTAAATCGATTGCGTGGGAGTTGATCACATTTGAGACCGAGGTAGCTTGCGGACGTCCGCAGGCCCGGCGTCTCTCTCTTTATTTATGTTACTAGCTGTAGTCTTTTTGTTCCGAGACAAACAGAATTATGTTATATTTATTTCAAACTATTATGTGTAGTATTCAGTAGTAGTTCGTGAGTTGGTGACTCCACGTCTTGGGTAGAGGATTTCAGTATGATTATCATCTTGTAATTAGTTATTTCTATTTCGATAAAGTATTCCGCATTTATTTAATTAAAATTGTGTTAAAAACAGGACAGTATGAATACATTGGCTTGCCTAGCTACCACGAGTAGGCGCCATCACGATCCCGATGTTGGGGGAAAATTCGGGTCGTGACACACCCACCACATAACAGCTATTAATATGAGTTACTAAGTACTTGTTGATGCTGTTCCTGTTTCAATCTTTATCTTAAATTTTGGAAATGGTGGAAAATGCTTCAACTGTTTTCAATGTTCATGTGCCGGACTTTGTGGAGGTTATTTGGGTTGCTCTTAAGGATCCAACATTGGCTGTTCGAGAGAAGGCTGTTGAGGCATTGCATTCTCGCCTTTGCATTATTGAAAAGCGCGAGACACGATGGCGTGTCCAATGGTATGTCTAATTCTCTCTCCTGCCTTATTGTTTTTCAGTTAAAATGTCATTTTTATCAATATCTTATGGATGTTGCGGCAAATTTCATCTGCTCTAAAATAGGTGGTGCTGGCAGGTATTATAAGATGTTTGAGGCTACCCAAGATTGATTTACCAGAACTGCGCCTGTTCATAGTATACATGGCTCCGCGGTCGGAGAGCTGCTAAGGTTTGCTATCAAACTATATCATATTATTTTTCGTTGTAGGAAAATAATTGAGAGTTCCTTTTTCTGTTTTAAATTGTTTTCATGGCTATATGATAAATTGGAGACTTTAAATCTTTGGTTATATCATGTAGGACCAAAGAGTCAGTCTACCTCAAGTCCGAGGAGAGTTACATGTGTGTTTTCGGTGCAACCATCTACTACCTTCTTTTTCCCCTTTTTTTGGATAAAGAAAATTATTTTATAAATGACGGAAAGAACTTCTATGTACAAGACTCATACCAAAACGTGTGTACGACCTGCTTGTTCTTATTAGGTGTTATATCTAGAATGTATTTGTGGTCTATAGCTTGACTACGATCTGTCGAGGTACCTTGTTTTCACAGTCCTTAATGAAGAAAGTATTGGGTTCTTCAGTCCTTCTCACAATCTTCTGCAGAAAGTATTGGGTTTTGGCTGTTGCAGGTATTTCTCTTTTCAGTTACCATTAGTTGACTATGTATATGTACAGGATACTCCGTTGAGCTATACTACGTGGTCAATTTCTACAAGATATTATCTTGTTTCTTTGCCATGGATTTCTCTGCTTGTTCTTTTAATCAAATTTGATGGGTGTCATACCTTCAGAAGCATGCGTGAGTTGGTGTTGTTGGTTTCAGTTCTATGATAGGCTGTGAATTTATTTTTCCTGAACTAGTTTCACCTTTAATCATTAAAGCCCATGATTTATTTGCGCTTAAGGCCCCAATAGGCCTTAGAGCGTTTTTGCGCTTCGCCTTTGATAACACTGAAGGGTAAGTACTGAGGCGAGAAATGGCTGCATAACTGGTTGATTATGGGTGAGGAGGTACCTCTACTAGCTATAGGAGGACAAATTTTTCTTTGATGTATTGCCATGTATGCACTTATGCTAGTATGTTCCATGACTACTAAAGTCTCAAGGATTTATTTGCTTATTATTTGAGTTGTCTCATTCCTAAGCAATAATGCCTGATTACAGGCGCAAGTTGAATAATATGCTCAAGTCAGATGATGTGGGAATTGTAACCACTATTATCTGTATTTGGTATGATAAATGTTACCTGATGCTTGCAGATTTCTTCATCAAAATGTGCAGAAATACAGGAGAGTTCATGATGTCAAGATACAGGGAGGTTGCAGATATTGTTTTAAGATACCTGGAGCACCGAGATCGCCTAGTTCGTCTCAGCATAACTTCTCTGCTTCCTTGAATTGCCCATTTCCTCCGTGATCGATTTGTGACTAACTATTTAATGGTTTGTGACATTTGACTTCATTTTAATGATTCACGCTGCTTTGGGTTAACTGGAAAATGTCGGTGATTGAGATTTACATCTTGTATCTTTGACTGATGTAACCTCAAGTTTGTTGATTTTACTTCTACAGATATGCATGAATCATATACTTCATATCCTTAAAATACTTGCAGAACGTGCCAGTGGGTTCATCGCTCTTAGGGAGATGGCTGGTGCTCTGGATGGTGAACTCATTAACTATTTGCCTACAATGACCTCTCACTTGCGTGATGCGGTATGCAATATATGTCATTGCAGATGGACTTGAGTAACTGAAAATGTTTCCAGAAAACTTATCTTTTCAGGGTTTTATATTAAAAGTCTTCCAGGTGTTGTAAGTTTTTCTGTGACATGTATATGCTTGAAGCAAATTTCCTGACATGCATATGTGTCTCTCAGATTGCTCCCCGTAGAGGCAGGCCCTCGTTTGAGGCGCTGGCATGTGTTGGAAATATTGCTAAAGCAATGGGACCAGCCATGGAGCCTCATGTTTGTTGTCTCTTGGATGCTATGTTTTCTGATGGGCTCTCCCTGACACTAGTGGAAGCCTTGGAGCAAAGAACTGAAAGGTTATTTTTGAATTTGAGTGGAAGTTTCATGAACTGGGTTCTTTTGTTCTGGTGTTATTCAAGGATAACATGTGTATTTATGTGTCTCAGCATTCCATCTTTGTTGCCGACCATTCAAGATCGGCTGCATGAATGTATTTCTGCAATTCTCTCCAGACCTCATCATGCACTCTCAAGACAGTTAAGTGCTATGAGCCGAGGGCGTATTGCAACAGTTACCCCCAAGTACCAGAACTGAGTCTTCTTGCGCTAGTTCAACTTGCTTTTCAAACTCTTGCTCGTTTCAATTTCAAGGTTTGTCATCTATATTTTGTGCACTCTATTCTCCTTCTCATTAGTTTACTTTGATAGAAAACCTGTGGCATTATAGGGTCATGTTCTTCTTGAGTTCGCAAGGGAGTCTGTTGTATATTTAGAAGATAGAGATGGAGCTACACGAAAAGAAGCTGCGCTATGTTGCTGCACACGAGTAGCAAATTCTTTCTTGGTGATGTCTTCTACCCAATTTAGTCCTAGTAGAATCAATCGTTCCAGTGGAAAGTGACATCCACTTGTTGAAGATGTTTGCATTTAAACAATGTCTCTCGGTATTATATGGTTCCCTGGTTCGTCACTTCTTAATTATCTGTGAATTCAAATACGTTCCTATGAAAAGACTCTATGCACTAATATCTGTATAAGGATGTTTAATTAAGATTTATGAGTAGCTTCAATACTATAGTTTTTCTATCAATCTCTCATCCAGTTTATCCCCCTTTTGTGAAAGAGGTGGCGGGCGTATCTTTTAGTGGATTGAGTTTTGGATGCCTCCTACAAAGATTAGCTAGTTTTTAGTGGTAGGACTGATTCTAAGTTTAACATATGTTACTTAATCTGTCCATCCCAGAGATTGTCCTACTTTGTTTTTTTGTGCTTTCTTACCGATCGTCGATTGATTTTAGGAAGGGTCTTCAAGCGTTGGCATTTCATGAAAAAGAGAAATTGTATAGATTTATGATGTTCTTTTCTGGTGGTGTCTCAAGTCATTTGGTCTCTATGGCAGATGGGAATGGTTTACTGGGATAAATTGTCTCAAGTTCCTGGATTCTTCCATTTTATCTCATTCTCTTCATGATAATGTTTTTTGTAGTGTGACTAAAACTTTTTAGTATCTATGTACTTGTTTGTAGTCTCATGTTTAGCCGGATCATATAATTAGCTAGCCATTGGGGTCATTTCACTTGGTAATCTTAGTTCTTAGCGATTCAAAATCTTGTTGCAGAAATAAATCTCTAGAAAACTCTCTATAAACCTTGAGCAGTTTCTCATGTTAAGTGTCTTTTCCACTTGGTGGATAAGTACCCCTTGACATCATGCATAATTAAGGTTTTTATTTCCGGTCTTCTTCATGGTGATTTAGGAGTCTCTTTTAACTGAGTTAATATTTACAGATTGTGCAAAAACTTCTCATCACTGTCGTTGCCGATGTTGATATTACTGTTCGACATTCAATTTTTTCTTCTGTGGATGCTGATGTAGGATTCGACGAGTTTCTGGCTCAGGTTGATAGTTTGACAACTATGTTTGCCACTTTAAATGACGAGGTATTTAATTCATGTGGTCTGTAGTTATTAATGTGAATCTCTTCAAAGTGTTGTAATTGCCTGCTCAGATGAAGCCATTGTTATATGCCTCGGTACATGGATAAAACAACTTAGCACATATATCTATGTTACAGACTAATTAAAATTCTCTTTTCCCCCAAACAAATTTATGATTTCTCTTTCTCCGTTTCACCCACCACATAACAGCTGTTAATTCCAGTTACCAAGTACTTGCTGATGCTGTTCCTGTTTCAATCTTTGTCTTAAATTTTGGGAATGGCAGAAAATGCTTCAACTGTTTTCAATGTTCATGTACCGGACATTGTGGAGGTTATTTGGGTTGCTCTTAAGGATCCAACATTGGCTATTCGAGAGAAGGCTGTTGAGGCATTGCATTCTCGCCTTTGTATTATTGAAAAGTGCGAGAAACGATGGCGTGTCCAGTGGTATGTCTACTTCTCTCTCACGCCTTATTGTTTTTCAGTAAAAATGTCATTTTTATCAATATTTTATGAATGTTGCGGCAAATTTCATGTGCTCTAAAATTGGTGGTGCTGGCAGGTATTATAAGATGTTTGAGGCTACCCAAGATGGATTGAACGGAACTGCGCCTGTTCATAGTATACATGGCTCCCTTCTCGCGGTGGAAGAGCTGCTAAGGTTTGCTATCAAATTATATCATATTATTTTTCATTGTAGGAAAATAATTGAAAGTTCCTTTTGCTGTTTTAAATTGTTGTCGTGGCTATATTATAAACTGAAGACTTAAAATCTTTGGTTATATCATGTAGGACCTAAGAGTCAGTCTACCTCAAGTTCGAGGCGAGTTACATGTGTGTTTTAGGTGCAACCATCTACTACGTTCTTGTTCCTCCTTTTTTGGATAAGGAAAATTCTTTTATAAATGAGGGAAAGAA